>JAZGLO010006660.1:2065000-2487500 GCA_036873155.1 Biomphalaria sudanica
ATTGTAATCATAAAACAAGAACACACAAACAAACTTTATTAAATAAATAAATCTGTTATAAAGGAAAGAAAGGCACAACCAATGCCATGTAATCTCAATACAGCAAGATGTATCCCCATTTATTTATAGATTTGTAGTCATCTCCTTCACACTCTTTCTCCCTCACACTCTTTCTCCCTCACTCGAATTCTCCTTCATACTCTTTCTCCCTCACACTCTTTCTCCCTCACAGTCTTTCTCCCTCACTCTCTTTCTCCCTCACTCTCTTTCTCCCTCACTCTCTTTCTCCCTCACAGTCTTTCTCCCTCACACTCTTTCTCCCTCACAGTCTTTCTCCCTCACACTCTTTCTCCCTCACACTCTTTCTCCCTCACTCTCTTTCTCCCTCACAGTCTTTCTCCCTCACACTCTTTCTCCCTCACAGTCTTTCTCCCTCACACTATTTCTCCCTCACATTCTTTCTCCCTCACTCTCTTTCTCCCTCACTCTCTTTCTCCTCACAGTCTTTCTCCCTCACTCTCTTTCTCCTCACAGTCTTTCTCCCTCACTCTCTTTCTCCTCACAGTCTTTTTCCCACACAGACTTTCTCACTCACTCTCTTTCTCCTCACAGTCTTTCTCACTCACTCTCTTTCTCCTCACAGTCTTTCTCACTCACTCTCTTTCTCCTCACAGTCTTCCTCACTCACTCTCTTTCTCCTCACAGTCTTCCTCACTCACTCTTTTTCTCCTCACAGTCTTCCTCACTCACTCTCTTTCTCCTCACAGTCTTTCTCACTTGTTTCAGAAAAGGAAGCAGGTGACAATTCCACCGAGAGATTAATGAAGTCGTAATTAACTGCTCTGTAAGTTATTTTCAAGCGTTCAAATCGTATAAATGTGGCCTTTTGAGAGTCAACTATAATGATTTTTTAAAATATATTTTAGCGACAAACAAATTGGATAAAATAGTTATTTCTCAACAAAAAAGATTATTATGCTTTACAAAAAATAAATTGAAAACTATATTTAGACAAACCGAAATGTACAGAGCCATCCCAGTCAAATCCTATGTAGGTACTATATCCTATGACCGCGGATGGTACTTCAAACATAATACTGTCAATCAAAATAGTTTAGCACACAATAGAAATGTATTAATGATGTATGTCTTTTGAGTTCTAATTAGTCCAAAAGAGACATAAAGGCAGAGCAGTAAAGCGTCCGGGGTTCGAATCCTAGTGAAGACTGGAATTTTTAATTTCAGGATCTTTTAGGCGCCTCTGAATCCACCCAGCTCTAATGAGTACATGACATTAGTTGGGGAAAAGTAAAGCTGGTTGGTACTTGTGTTGGTCACATGACACCCTCGTTAACCTTAGGCCTCAGAATCGATGGCCTTTACATCATCTGCCTATAGACCACAATGTATGAAAGGAGAGCCTTACTTTATTTCGACCCTAAGACTATGACATCTGTCAATCAGATTCAAACCTGTTTATACGGAAGTGGAGAATCGCAGGGTAATTAAGACCCCACAAAAGCCGCTGGTCGCGCCATGACGACAATCTCAGACAAGGAAATTAAGTCTCCAGAAAAGTGACACTTCTGAAGTTTACTGATTTCTCTCAATTCAAGCTGCAGCTATTATCGCACTTCAGGTAACCAATCAGTGATCTCGACACAGTTACTTTCGGGTCAAGTATTTCTATATCGACTTCCGTCAAGCACAGCCACGGAGTTAAATATAAAACTAATTCCTACATCATTTTTTTTCTCCTTTCGCAGCCGATTTTTTAAGAAAATCATTTTCTTAACGTTAATGTTTCTTCTTGTTAATAAAAACCAAGTATCTTATCCGACAAAAAGAAATTTCGCATACCAAGATCCGAGATGACATGGAGGTCTATACAAGGAAAGCGCAAACAGGGACGTCCTCGTATAATTTGGCGCCACACCTTCATGGAGGAGAACAGTAGACACCAGGTGGGAGGATTGACCTCCAAGTCATCGCAACTCTTAGTATGCGTAGTTAATTTTGTCAGAGAACATGCTCCGCAAACCTCACCTCCAATTTTTTTGTAATGTTTGTTTGTTTGTTTGACACGTTTCGGATGTTCCCTTCAGAGTTGAAGATAATTACTTCCTAGTCCAAACCTCCCGCAGGACGACGGGGGATGGTAGCGGGCAGGGTTTGAACCCTGGACCATCGATAATCTGAACGACAGTCCAGCGCGCAAACCGCAAGACCTGGCAACCATCCTGGTAATCTATGCCGTTTGTAGTTAATTTTTAAAACTAAGTTGGCAACATGTAAGACCGATTAAACGCCATTGACATTGTTAAGTTAATCGTGATAATGCCCAATAAGATAATCTTTTTCTATCTCTTTATTTTTCTTGATCAATACCAGATTTAGACCTGATAAAGTCCAAAGCTATAAAAGATATGGGGACCCTTGCAATCAACATAACTTTACTCTTTCATCCAAATGATTGATAATACCCCTGAAACTATTTTCAGGGCCTTTAAAGGAAGTTTGAGACGTAGAACTTTTATTGTCTATAGTTAACTTCAGCATTTCACATTTTGTATTTTATTGGACTGAGTCCATTCTTCTTCTATTCGCTTGATACCCTCGGGCGCCACAGAGAAATGGAAACCCTACTTTACATTCCCTAGATATGGCACATGTTTACACGTTCTCACATCAGAGGCGTAGCGAGCAAAACGTACACTGGGGCAAGAAACTTTATTTTCACCCTTCCCCCTCATTTTCAATGAACATTACACAGAAATAAAGGCTTATAAGTGAAAAAAAACAACACATAATAATATATTACAAGTAACCTTTATATTGTCACTAAGCGAACTTTATATTGTCACTAAGCGAACTTTATATTGTCATTAAGCGAACTTTATATTGTCATTGGGCGAACTTTATATTGTCATTAGGCGAACTTCATATTGTCATTAGGCGAACTTTATATTGTCATTAAGCGAACTTTATATTGTCATTAAGCGAACTTTATATTGTCATTGGGCGAACTTTATATTGTCATTAGGCGAACTTTATATTGTCACTAAGCGAACTTTATATTGTCATTAGGCGAACTTTATATTGTCATTAAGCGAACTTTATATTGTCATTAGGCGAACTTTATATTGTCACTAAGCGAAATTTATATTGTCATTAAGCGAACTTTATATTGTCATTGGGCGAACTTTATATTGTCATTAGGCGAACTTTATATTGTCATTAAGCGAACTTTATATTGTCATTAGGCGAACTTTATATTGTCACTAAGCGAACTTTATATTGTCACTAAGCGAACTTTATATTGTCATTAAGCGAACTTTATATTGTCATTGGGCGAACTTTATATTGTCATTAGGCGAACTTCATATTGTCATTAGGCGAACTTTATATTGTCATTAAGCGAACTTTATATTGTCATTGGGCGAACTTTATATTGTCATTAAGCGAACTTTATATTGTCACTAAGCGAACTTTATATTGTCATTAGGCGAACTTTATATTGTCATTAAGCGAACTTTATATTGTCATTAGGCGAACTTTATATTGTCACTAAGCGAAATTTATATTGTCATTAAGCGAACTTTATATTGTCACTAAGCGAATTGTTTTTTTAATTACAAACGAGGCTTTTTTTTGTGTGTGTGGTCGTATGTCTACATAACCGTGCGGCTATGACGTCATGCCATGTGACAAGCTTGCGTGATGTACCATGGTGAGTGACACTGCTAATGCAAGACAGATATCCTCGCCTCGTTATGATGAGACCTTATTGCGATGAGTTGTCGGCTGCTCGGGGACTCTGTTCCAGTTATTGATCTTTAGTCGATTCCCCTAACCAACGCGTCGTTTTGTTGTTGTTTTTTTTTGTTTGTTCTTAAAAAGGTTGTCGTTATTGAAAGGTTTGACGCGTTGGCTGGAGGGGGGGGGGTAGTTAGTTCTAGAGAAGACAGAGGGTGACAGGGGGGTAGTTACTCCTAGAGAAGACAGAGGGTGACAGGGGGGTAGTTACTCCTAGAGTAGACAGAGGGTGACAGGGGGGGAGTTAGTTCTAGAGAAGACAGAGGGTGACAGGGGGGGTAGTTAGTTCTAGAGAAGACAGAGGGTGACAGGGGGGGGTAGTTAGTTCTAGAGTAGACAGAGGGTGACAGGGGGGAGTTAGTTCTAGAGAAGACAGAGGGTGACAGGGGGGGGTAGTTAGTTCTAGAGAAGACAGAGGGTGACAGGGGGGTAGTTAGTTCTAGAAAAGAGAGGGTGACAGGGGGGGTAGTTACTCCTAGAGAAGACAGAGGGTGACAGGGGAGTAGTTACTCCTAGAGAAGACAGAGGGTGACAGGGGGGGTAGTTAGTTCTAGAAAAGACAGAGGGTGCCAGGGGAGGTAGTTAGTTCTAGAAAAGACAGAGGGTGACAGGGGGGGTAGTTAGTTCTAGAAAAGACATAGGGTGACAGGGGGGTAGTTAGTTCTAGAGAAGACAGAGGGTGACAGGGGGGTAGTTAGTTCTAGAAAAGTAAGAGGGTGACAGGGGGGGGTAGTTAGTTCTAGAAAAGACAGAGGGTGACAGGGGGGGTAGTTAGTTCTAGAAAAGACAGAGGGTGACAGGGGGGTAGTTAGTCCTAGAGAAGACAGAGGGTGACAGGGGGGTCATGCACATTGTGACATTGTCCAACTCAAGAACCTCTGGCCAGAAATACTGACTCGGGCTAATCAGGTCAAGGTTGATAAGCAAGTGTCGTTGACACAGCCGCCTACTCTGAAGGAGGTCATCAGACTAATTGAAAGAGGCTCTAAACAAGGCAAAAGACAGGGAGGAATGGAGAAAGACGGTCGACGAGCCTTGCTTGGTGCCCCAACGGTCCAACAGATTAAGGGATAGGTAAAGGTCAAGGTAATCAGAGTAGGAGGAAGTGGGAGGGGGAGAACGCAAAGTTTCAGTTTTATTTCCAAGGAGGTTTGACACTCGTGACTGTAGCTCATGGTTCCAGTTTGGTTACTGCTAACAAGAAAACAAAAGATGACCCAGCACCTGAAACATAGTTTGCAACTTGAGACTGAACCATCAATTGCAGGTTGAGGCTACCGATATCATAGATCTAGTAGGACGAACTTTAACCCATTGCAATCTGTTGATTGGAATTTCTGTTTTAATAAATCGATGGTATGTAATATGTCACATTCACCAAAGACGTAACTCTCCCACACCAAAACGTTTAATGCGTGGCTTCTTTAAACCGGCAATGGTTGTCTGATGTTACCATGGTGTTTGTGTGTGTGTGTGTGTTTCCAAGGTAATGAAGATGTAAGGGAAACTTTCATTTTTGGGTTTAAAGAATGATGAAATCACGACTGGGTCTTTCATAATTTATGTTAGGAACGGCAGACGATCTAGACTAATATAGAGACATGAAAGACATTTTTTTTTCGTGAGTTAGATTCTGTTTAAGTATCAGTTTATTTCATTACTATTAGATCGTTAGCTCATTTCAAGTTTATTTTGTGAATATTGTAATAAAAATTATATTTTTATTTCGTTCACAAGAGTAGTTTCTTTAAGTTAATTTATAATATAATACGCAGACAGAGGTTTAGCTCAACTAGCTCCGCCGCCAAGGCTGATATATGAGAAACGTCAAGACAGTGGAGCAGGTGCAGTAGAGAAGATACAGTGGAGCGGGTACGTACTGACTTATAAGAGATATTCCAGGCAGTGTAGTGGGTACGTACTGACTTATAAGAGATATTCCAGGCAGTGTAGTGGGTACGGACTAAAGTATAAGAGATATTCCAGGCAGTGTAGCAGGTACGGACTAAAGTATAAGAGATATTCCAGGCAGTGTAGTGGGTACGGACTAAAGTATAAGAGATATTCCAGGCAGTGTAGCAGGTACGGACTAAAGTATAAGAGATATTCCAGGCAGTGTAGTGGGTACGGACTAAAGTATAAGAGATATTCCAGGCAGTGTAGTGGGTACGGACTAAAGTATAAGAGATATTCCAGGCAGTGTAGCAGGTACGGACTAAAGTATAAGAGATATTCCAGGCAGTGTAGTGGGTACGGACTAAAGTATAAGAGATATTCCAGGCAGTGTAGCAGGTACGGACTAAAGTATAAGAGATATTCCAGGCAGTGTAGCAGGTACGGACTAAAGTATAAGAGATATTCCAGGCAGTGTAGCAGGTACGGACTAAAGTATAAGAGATATTCCAGGCAGTGTAGTGGGTACGGACTAAAGTATAAGAGATATTCCAGGCAGTGTAGCAGGTACGGACTAAAGTATAAGAGATATTCCAGGCAGTGTAGCAGGTACGGACTAAAGTATAAGAGATATTCCAGGCAGTGTAGCAGGTACGGACTAAAGTATAAGAGATATTCCAGGCAGTGTAGTGGGTACGGACTAAAGTATAAGAGATATTCCAGGCAGTGTAGCAGGTACGGACTAAAGTATAAGAGATATTCCAGGCAGTGTAGTGGGTACGGACTAAAGTATAAGAGATATTCCAGGCAGTGTAGCAGGTACGGACTAAAGTATAAGAGATATTCCAGGCAGTGTAGCAGGTACGGACTAAAGTATGAGAGATATTCCAGGCAGTGGAGCGGTACTTATGTAATGGGATAGATCTTAGTTCTATAATACATGTCATTGAGTGCCTGATTTCTACAAACCAAAGACGTCAACACAACTTTGGTTCATCACCCACGTGACCTCACATTAACATAGTGAGGACGAGAAACCCTGACAGTTTGTTAACTGTCCTTCTATGAAGTAAATCACTGTTCCAAAGACACTCTGGACCATAGATTGTGACGTCTAGTGGCAAAAACTGTAAAAAATTGTTTTTTATAAAGTTCCCTTTTCAGACCTTGCGATCTATGGGTCAGATGATGTAATTGTCGTCCGTTCCTGTTGCCTACGGTTAACAAGAGTATCATGTGGCCAGCACAACGACCTACCGCCTTTACTTTTCCCCAACTAACGTCAGCTAGCCATTAGAGCTGGGTGGACTCAAAGACGCCTTAAAATCCACAAATTCAAAATCCCAGTCTTCGCCAAGATTCAAACCAGAAACCTCGGTTCGGAAGCCAAGCGTTTTACCACTCAGCCACCGTGCCTCCGGCAAAACTATCCAAAAGTAGAAATATCCACTGTATTATCATTACTGAACAGGAAGGGCTTATAAATAACAAAAATAAAATACAACGTTCTGATTTAGGAATGTCCATGCAACAAGGAAGTAGATTTTTTTCTGCTTTTCTCGCTTTAGGGGATTATTAATTGGTCATCATATAGAAAAAATAAATAAATAAAAAGACAAGAAAGCCATATTCATTTTTTCATCAATTAATCGATATCGATTACTCACGCGTATCCACACCCAATCCTAATCGATCACAATAAGTTCACTATTAATATTGCATTTTTAAAAAGAAAACTTGAAAGGAAGCCATAAAGTTAGCTCTAGATTTTTATAATTCTACACCAATATTAATGGCCGACATAATCACTACTAAAATATAGTCGGTATTATACTTAACACATATAATATCATACTGACACCTTATTAGCATATAACAGTAGATCACCAAATAGTTATTAAAAAAAGCTGACACCAATTTAACATATAAATACATAGCCGTGTAGTTTTCAAAATCACACTAATTTAAGACATATAAGTACATAGACATATACTTTTTAAAATGACACCACAATAAACACATAATAATAATAAGTATCATATAATCCTAAAAGGATAAAAAGTGTACACATAACAGGGCATAAGAAAATAGTTTTAAAATGACACCTAATGACACCTAATCAACACGACGCACCACAAAGACTTACCGCCTAAGCAAGCGTGTATAAACCATTTTCCTTTACACTTCCCTGGAATAGAAAGAAAAACAAACTTATACCACCATGTATATTATTATTAGACATGTCTAGAGATCTTATGAAAAATGATTGAAGTAAAATTTAACTTTTAAGACTTTCAAGTCTATGAGATAAGCTTTCAAAGGCTGGATCATCTCTGAAACAACCAGATAGACCTGTAAACTACCTCACCCAATGTTAGTCAACAACCACAAAGAGGAGTGGCTCAACCAATGGGCAACAGGAATCACAGGCAGAGCCATGTACAAAGAAATGACCATGCCTAACAAACTGGACAGTATTAACTTCCTCCCCCGCAAAGAACAATCTACAATCGTCCAACTAAGGACAGGACACATACCTCTGTTAAATTACCATCTCAATACAATAAATCCCACACAAACCCCCCCCCCCCCCTCTTTTGCAGAAGCTGCGCCCACTCTTATGAAACCGTAAACCATATCCTTTTTGAATGCCCCTCCTTAATCCACCTTAGGCAGACCCTACTTCCACTACAGCCCAACATAACCAACACCCGGTACGGCAGTGCTGAACAACTGAAGAAAACAGCACACTTTTTTTCCTTGGCACAGTCTACAAAAGAGCTGACAGCTCAGCAGCAATAAAGCTGGGCTAGAAGAAGAAGAAATAGAAGATTAGGCAGATGATTAAAGTAGGGCTCTTTGCATCAGAATGTTTCTTTGTTTAAGGCAAGTATTCTACTTGTATCTGATAGAACGAGTTTGAAACAGTAGGATATTTGGATGAGCGTTTACCTAGCAAGAGAGCTCGAGTTCAAGTCCTAATGAATTTTTTTTTAATTGACTATAGCTGAGTTATGTTTTTGTTTAGGCCCAAAGGTAGCACGAAAGCCTTCTCTCGCCCTAATGATCCCTCAAGAGCGATTGCGTCGAGTAGCACTGCACTACATCTCGATAGAAACTCGAGTTATTATTAGTATTTATAGATATAGGACGGTTGTATGACTAACTGAGTTTAAAGACATATATACGAAAATCTTAAGCCCGTAATAGCTACAATTTATAATCTGACACATTTAGATAGAATTCTTGTTTGCTTATAGATATTTAACATTCCTAAAATAAAATAATTATATTTAGATACAAGGTGTCAATGTAAATTAATCCTCGCACTTCAATATATTTTTTTAATAACATCGGCCTCATTAGGAATACATTTTAAGAATCCCTTTCTAGAACTTAAGCTTATTAGCTCCCTTACAGAAAAAAAAAAGGCAAAAGCTAAGCAACAAAAAGATAGCTAGAAGAGAACATTAGCTCCCTTGGAAACATATGACAATTAATAGAAAAGTAAGGAAACATTGAGGTTGCATAGACCGATAAGAGAATAATTGAAGTAATTGAGGTCAAACTGAGAGAGGAACGCCCTGCAAACACACCGGTCCACAGACAGTCACACACTCACAATGCCATACAATAACACACACACACACACATCACCTTGACCCACATAATTCACACGTTCACACACAAGCCACACACATAAACACACACACACATTTTATTCAACTATTATTATTCGCGTTATAAAGCTAGAACAAAAGTGAACATTATATCGGATGTGAGGCTGCGGAATAAACCATCTATCAAAGGGGCCCGTAGTTCAAATCCTGACTCGAGCTGAGTTGTGCTTGCTGAGCCCCCCAAAGTCAGCAGGAAAACCTTCTCCCATTGGGCAGTACCTTCTCCTAACTAGTTCTCAAAAGAGATCTTACCAAAATACAACGAGCTATTTAAATCAAGAAAGATGCTATAGAGTCAGTCTAGACAATAAGCAAAAAACAAAAAACACAATAGCTGTAGAAAAAAAGGATTACTTTTTAAAAACAAAGCCTATCTGCGGGCAAAAACCGTTGCTGCAATTAATAAGAAAAATGCAGGGTTTAGTTCCCTTTCTGCCATATAAAGCAAAATTAATTAAATTGTTCTAATTGATTAACTAATTGGTTAATTTTTGGATTGATTCGTGTATTGTATTCACTATAAATAATGATGCAAGTTTTCAACTTGATCTGAGAACGGTAAGTGTAAGAAAAAACGTGTCCAAACGTAATAAGGGAATTATATGGCAGGTACCTATTAGAGCTCGGTGGACTCAAAGACGCCCAAATATCTGGAATTTAAAAATCCCAGTCTTCACCAGGATTCGAACTCGGGACCCCCTGGTTCGGAAGCCAAGCTCTTTACCGCTCAACCACCGCGGTAGTTATGGAAAATTTAAGTGATCGTTATCCAAGGGCCACAGATACAGATGGCATTTACATCATCTACCATATAAACGCATGTTCTGAAAGAAGAACTGATGAGGATAGACAGCGACGAAGTATACATTCCTAATCGAGACTTAACTCTTGCTGCCCTAGAATCTTCGTCAATGTATCCAAATACTGGTCCACAAAAAGAATTAAACCAGAGAACACTTGAACAATAAAAATAAAACTAATTAATCCTTCAATGCGAAAAAAAAAATCAGTTTCGGCAACATAATCTTGAGATAAGCTCCCAATTATCGATAAAATGTATTGATTTTTACGTTGGAGGAATCAATCAGAAAAATCAACTTCGTAAATAAATATCTTGATCGGTGAAATCTTTATCGATTATTATTCTTTCTGGAGTAAAAAGATTTTTAAAGGATTTCTTTTTTTTTTTTTTTTTTGTTGCGTCACTTCAATATTTGGTCAATAGACCGGAACAGGAAGTTGTTAAGGGTGAATGTATTGTGGGTCAAACTGTCAAGTTTTGTTAACATCATGCTGGACGATTATTTTGTTAATGATTTTTTTTTTAAATGCGATCTAAGGACGAGAAAGAGTTGGCCCTTTAAATGAAGACATCTTTTTGTTTTTATTTTTTTTTATTTCGTGGTGAGAGGTTTTGGGAAGAAGTAAGAAACGAATAAAAGGTTATTTCTAGAGGTTCGGATCTGATTCAATTTCATCACATTTAATGGCGTGGAGGGAAGAAGAACAAAAAATGGCGCTTTGTCGAATTGCAGTGAATGAAAGAAATATATTGAGAGAGAGAGAGAGGGGGGGGATAGTGAGAGAGACAGACAGACAGAGAGAGAGACTGTCAGAAAGATACTAATTATATTCTAAATTAGTAGAAGACATTTCTCTTTCTTTGTTTGCTAGTTCTCTCTTTCTCTCTCTCTCTTTCTTTATTTTCATTTTCTTTCTTTTTCTCTTTCTCTTTGTTTTTCTAACTTTGTTTCTCTATTCCTCTCTCTGTCCCTCTCTTTTGCAATCTATTTTTTTTGTTATCTTCCTCTTTTGTTTGTTTCTGTCTGACTTTCTCTTTTTTGTTTTTTATCATCTGTATCGTTTTCACTATTTTTCTCTCTTTGTTTCTCTCTTTGTTTCTCTCTTTGCTTCTCTCTTTGTTTCTCTCTTTGTTTCTCTCTTTGTTTCTCTCTTTGTTTCTCTTTGTTTCTCTCTTTGTTTCTCTCTTTGTTTCTCTCTTTGTTTCTTCTTTTTGTTTCTCTCTTTGTTTCTCTCTTTGTTTCTTTCTTTGTTTCTCTTTGTTTCTCTCTTTGTTTCTTTCTTTGTTTCTCTCTTTGTTTCTCTTTTTCCCCCCTTTTTCCCCTCTTCGTTTTCTATCTTTATCATTTACTATCTTTCTTTCTTTTATCCTAATTCTCTAAGTCTCATTTTTGGTTTTCTCGAAATCTCTCTATCTCTCTTTCCCACGCCCTTTCTCTCTCTCTCTCTCTCTCTCTCTTTCTTTCTCTTTTTCTCTCACGCTCACACACACACACATCAACAACATTTGAAACTTTGTGGTTTCCACTTGTTTGTGAATTTGTGAAAAATTTAACTCGCCACATACTTTTTCTTTTTGTTGGACTTAATAATTTGTTCCTAAACATATAAAATAGACATAAATAAAAAAAAAAAAAAATCAAATATTTGCTATTATATTCACTCTGAATGAAGCTGATTCTAAAGCTCAATATCTCATGATATTGTTTGTCTGTTATACTTCAATATTACAAAGATCCTTTCCAATAGTTTCCAATGAGCTTGCAAAATAAGTTTCTTCTATTATGTTCATGAACGTTTTTTAGTTCATTTCTTTACTGAGTACAAAGAAACAGTGGAGTCGATTGCGGGAATAACTGTTAACTTGTGATCAACAGAGCCTAATCTAATTCTAAGATGATTATATTTAAAAAAAATTATAACGGTCAAACCACAGTTTTCACTGTGGCCAATTAGCTAGTATTATGATTTTTTTTTTCTCAAATATATACTTCAACAGTTAAATTTTTAGGAAAATCATTAGAGCCATTTTCGAAATCCTTGTCCTCCCTGACTCCAATGTTCGTTCACCCATTAGCAAGATTTGCAAGCTAATAAGAGGAATGTAAAATGTATATCCTATTCTTCAACGTATCACCCACCCAAAGGCAATGACATTGTACTGCATTAACATGTTTCAATATCTGCACTGAAAGCCGCTGTTTAATAAATGATACCGAAAAATAGCCTTAAGGCTAAACCTGGAAGAAAGGAAAGAAAGGAGTCCACCCAGTGACCCTTTGAAAGTTTACAATACACGGGGATACACCCTGTAAGATCCCTTGACGCTGTTTTAGTCATCCGCCATACCCGTGGATCCAACAGAGACGTGGAGTGAGTTTAACTAAGGTTGGGATGATACGTTGAATACGTTCTTTTTGTTGTTAAAATTCCCTTTCAGACCTTGCGATCTATTGGGCAGATGATGTTAAGGTTATCTGTTTCTTTGGCCATCAGTTAACGAGCAGAATGTCGTGTGGTCAGCCTTTACTTTCCCCAACAAAAGTCAGGATCCCATTAGAGTTGGGTGGACTCGGGGCACCCTAAAAATCCAGAATATCAAAATCCCAGTCTTCACAGAGATTCCAACTTAGGACCTCAGGTTCGGAAGACAAGCGCTCAACCACTCAGCCACCGTTCGTAGCTAATGCCCAGTCTTTCATCCAATGGAAAACATTTTAAGCAGTAAAATACTGTACGAGAGAAACACAAAACAGGGAAGAATGTGGGGGTGACTCCATTGCACTGAAACATGTTCGTTGCACGAATAAAAGCGGCTGACCATGTTCGTTGTACGAATAAATGCAGCTTACTGTGTTCGTTGTACGAATAAAGGCGTCGTAGCACGTTCGTTGTACGAATAAATGCTGTTTACCATGTTCGTTGTACGAATAAAGGCGGCTTACAACAGTGTTTATTTCGACTATCACTAACCACCATTCACCTTCTTCTTTAACCCCCTTCTCCAAATCCCACAAAGACACCCCAAAGACTTATCTCATTCTGTTCTGCTTCCCAGTATGGAGTCTATCGCAGTGCCGACAATCAACAATCAACGTTAGCGCCACCGGAAGATATAGATAGGTGGCTCTCTGCGGTCCAGTGAGCATGTCACAAGGGCTCGGCCTGGTTAGACAGAGGAGTAACAGAGCGTGGCGCCTGCTCGATGGTCAATACTCATCAGGGGCGACACCCAGAAATACGTAACGTATAGCGGTGCGGTCATCGTTGAAATACAACATGTAAAAGACTCGTGTTCGTTTTATTGCATATTTGTTTTATTGACATTTCTTTGGAATAATTGGCATTTTACTATTTCACGTTGGCTTATTAAGGATGTTTAAAATAAATGGAGTCAAATCCTTAAATAGCCAGCTTCTTTAGTGTATCCTATATATGTACTATATATCTAATATATAAAGCAGAAAGTAAGTCGTATGTGTGTATGTATGTATGTCCCGCATAGGAATCAAAATTGTTTGACAAATCTTGAAAAAACTTGGCACAAATGTTCCTAAGATCATGGCGGACACCGTAGTGTATGTTTAATGTCTTTACCGATACCGGAGGGTCCTAAAAATAGACAAAAGTAACTAGTTGTATCTCTATTAAAAAACAAAATTTTTAACAACTCGGGTAAACCCGTTTTGACAGTATTTTATATTTTATATTAAATATTTCGGCTGAACGGGTAAACCCATTTTCAAGCTCTACTTTTGTTTTCGTGGCAAATTAAAAAAAATGAAAGGAACATTCTCCGTGTTTAACATAGATGTAAAATCAAACGAGTAGGTCAGTAGTTCCGAACCTTGGGTGTACTGGGGTCGAATTTTGGTGAATTTCAGGTTTTTTTAGCACGCTCCTGAGTCAACCCAACTCTCAAATGGGTACCACTGATATAAAGTGTGGAAAATTGAGCCAGTTGGTCGTTGTACTGGCCACATGACACCCTGCTAGTTAACCATTGACCAAAGAAACAGATGACTTTAAGATAATCTGCCCTATAAATCGCAAGGTCTGTGGACTGTTGCCAGCCGACTTTGTTAAGAACCAATTGTTGCTGTTGTTTTAAATTTATTCATGTTTAACTAGGTACAAAAGTATATACATATTTAATTTCTATTCGATCCGAGTAAAAGTTTTTGGGAGAAATGAACTGTACAATTATTTAAGGGGACAAAACCCTATTTATTTAGCCATATCTGTGATCACTGAAGGATTAATGTCCTTTGTTACTATCAAAAATAATTAATTACTATTAATTATTTAAAAATTGATTAATTTATTTCATTGATATGCCAATGAATGAATTTGAAAAGTTTCAACTTGCTCCGAGAATGAGTCTGGGAGAAATAACTTGCTCAATGTTTTTACAGACAGAGATACAAACAGACAGAGATACAAACAGACTGAGAAACAAACAGACAGATATACAAACAAACAGATAAACAAACAGACAGAGATACAAAGAGACAGAGATACAAACAGACAGAGAAAAAAAGAGACAGAGATATATACAGACTAAGAAACAAACAGACAGAGATACAAACAGTAATACAAACAGACAGAGAAACAAACAGACATAAATACAAAGAGACAGAGATACAAACTGTCAGAGATACAAACAGACAGAGATACAAACAGACAGAGATACAAACAGACAGAGATACAAATAGACAGAGATACAGACAGAGATACAAACAGACAGAGATACAAACAGACAGAGATAAAAACAGACAGAGATATAAACAGACAGATACAAACAGACAGAGATACAAACAGACAGAGAGAGTGAGTGGATACACGTTTTGTAAAAATAAAGAATTTAAAAAAAAAGCTCACATTGAGTGATATCAATTATTTTTAACAGACAGACAGAGTGAGTTGATGTAAGCTTTGCAAAAAGTAGGCTACTGTGTTTAACTGGATTTTTAAAACTACCTACAATTGAGATTGCAAAACATAAGGAAAGTCAGCGAGAGATGTCATCATTTTGAAACAGCGTCCCAGGCAGTATCACTAAGGAAAACAGCAAACATGAATATTCATTTCTAATTTAGTTCTACTAGTACCCTGCACCATAATTGCTGTTGTTCAATTAATGGAATGGGTAGAATTATCTGAGATGAGCACCCCGGGTCAACAATTGATTTAACAATGTTACTGGTCAGTTTTCCAGCTTTCTTATCGAACCGCCTGCAACAACAACTGAACGTGATGAAATAGGATGGACCCAGAGATGTTCATTTCTTTTTCTTTTTTATCTATCAGGGGCGTTGATTGAAGTACGAACAATTGACGTACGGGCCAGGCCAAGGTGATGTAGGGTACTTAACATGACCGCGGATGGATCTAAACTCACAAAATAGTCCTGCGAGCAGACATAGTTCCAGAAGAACTGTGTAGAAAATAAAACATATTTGACGTCTATAGAAACAAGTAGATCTAGGTTTTTCTGTGAAGAAATAGTTTCAATCATGTTTCACGTGGAAATGTGTTTAGTTAAAGATGTTTAGAGTTGTTTAGTTTCTAAAGAATAATGTCTAGATTTAATGTTACACTTAGGACTACATTAGAACTAGTTTGGCGCTAAATAATGACTAGTTTAGAGCTTGATTTAGACTAAGTTAGGACTCTGCTACGTCGTTCTCCTTGAAGCTCGCCAAAGAAAATCGCATGCATCGTCCCACGTGTTGGATATGTGTCCGACCCAGTGCAGATGTCGAATGGTAATTAGTGCTTCTATACTGTCCAGACCAGCCTCCAGAAGAAAATAGTTATTTGTAATATACTCTTGCCAGCGTATGCCCATTATGAAGCGAAGGTATCTTTGATGGAAGCGTCCGAGAAGCCTTAGATGTCTTCTATAGAGCACCCAGGTACTACAGGAATTGAAGATGTGTTACTTTCATATGTAAAAGCAAATGTTTACAGATGTTGACAATTTTAGAAAGACAATACAAAGTGAGGAAATAAAAACAAAGAGTTAGAGATTAAAAAGAGAGAAAAAGAGAAAAGAAAGAGAAGGTCAAAGAAAGAGAAGGTCAAAAAAAGAGAAGATTTCATTTGACGAATATGAAGCGATTTTAATTCTTAAATCAGTTGTTGGATTTTTTTGTCATCAAATGAAATCTGTATTTGCAAACAAAAAATACGAAAATGAAGGTCTACGCAAAAACTACATCACATTAAAAAAGACAAATAAAATATTTTAACTTTAAAAAAAAACGTGTAATATTACAATTGTGGTTTAGCATGCGAAATTGACATCTTTCTTTGTGTGGTTATAGAATTCCTGAGCTATTCTTATAGTATTGTTTTTTAGCTGCTTTTTTTCTAGCTTTCTGATATTAGAAAAATAATAAAAATTGAAATTTATTCACAAATTGAACAAGACAAAGATTTTTGAATGAAGCTGAGAAACTCTCTGCTCCATTGATTCCATCAGATTTCCTGCTTTGATTCTGGGCTGTTGCAGCATTTCTACGGGTCGTATTTTTTTTTCAGTTGTGCAGCTTTCAGTTTAAAAAAATCGACATTGAAGTTTTTGTATTTTGCATAAGCTTCGGTGTTCACTGAAATCTGTTTGATTCGTTATTTTCAAATATTTGTTTTTAATCTAACCTATAATTACATTAAATGCATATGAAATATTTAGATGAAAAAAAAAGATAAGTAGGGTAATGTCTTTCAGTATAGTAAAGCTCCTCTTTCAGACCTTGGTTAACGAGCAGGGTTTCACGTGGCCAGCACAACGACCTACCTACTTAGCTTTCCCCAACTGAAGTCAGGTACCAATTAGAGTTGGGTTGACTCAGGGGCGCACTAAGAATAGTGAAATTATCTATTCGAGTCTACACCTAGACTCCAACCCAGGACCCCAAGACCCCAAGTTTGGATGCCAAGCGATTAACCACTAAGCCACCCGCATCCCCCCCCCCTTTTTCTCAATGTTTTATAAAATGCTTTAAAAATCTACTTAATATATGGGATGTATCGAGACATGGGCACACAACTCTCTCATACGTTTGAAGTGAATGGGCAGCTTTATTGACGCTACTAAATGAATGACACTGTATGGACTGTAAAAGTAAAAAAAAAAAAAAAAAAAAAAACATAATTAAAAGAAAACCCTTTTTTTTTTCTTTTTAGGTTAGGACCTTCCCCCTCCCCCCACTCATGATCTAAACTCTAAGGAATATCTATGTAAAGTTTTTTCGAGAAACAGGGCGTAGGCCTAGTACCTGGTCAAGGAGAGCTCTTGGGAACGATAGAACTGGGTCAAACAGGGTCCGATTCTGTAAGGAGGGAGACCCTAAGGAACACAACAGTATGAGCTCGAACTATAGTTTGGCAACACATGCACTATACCCAAACTTAAATCTGGCTTATATATTCATGCCCCTACCCTTTCAACTCCCCCCCCCCCCACTATAAAAAAACAACAACCCAAAACAGTGGCCCCCCATTGTTGCAGGGAACGCCTAAATCCTGACCACATTTTGTTACGTTCAGAAACAATTAGATATGCTGGTTCACATTTACTGGAGCTCAAGGCTTCTTCTGAAGACAAAGAAAGACCCTGTTTTTTAACTGCATCTCTCTGTCTCTCTCTCTCTATCTGTCTGTCTCTCTCTCTCAGTCTCTCTCTCTCTCTCTTTATCTCTCTTTCTGTCTGTCTGTCTGTCTCTCTCTCTTAGTCTCTCTCTAGCAGTACAAGAAGTCGAGATACATATATTTTTTCATATAGATTGCTTTAGAAATGGCAGCTATGAAACAAATCTATGACATCCAAGGAGCCTTCAGGTAGCTGAAGAAAACTTTACAATGTTTCTAGGCCAATGGACCTCATTCACCAATCTTGAACAAACAACATTTAGCCACGTGATATTATTGATAAAACAATGAAAATTATGTATCACGTGACAGCCTTTATGGATTTTTATAGAAGAGATAGAGAACCACGTGGCAAAATGTTGTTTGTTTACGATTGGTGAATGAGCTCCATTCTTCACGAGGGTGTTGGGCTGGTAACACAAAGAACCACTGTCACTTTCTTCAAGTTAAGTGGCAGGAGGTCAAGGACGTCTGCACGGAAGTCAAATCGTGAAGAAAACAAAAACAACAAAAATGTCAGTACTAGACTTGAACTCATGATCTTCGATTCCGTAGACGAGCGCTTAGCCTCTCGACCAACCAGATCATGAAAAAGTAATTCAATTATGATCCTGTTTAAGATAATGAAGTATCCGATACGTTAGGCCATATTGAAAATGTCAAATTTAAAACTATTACTTGAAAAGAGTGAGAACCTTTTTTGTTACAGTTTCAATAACATACATAAGCTATTTAAGTAAAACATTTTACCGAGGGAACTCTCTAAACACACGAATACTGATCAGCAAGTTTTGTGATGTCACATCTTAAAAAACAAGAGAGAGTGTACTTTAAAATCTTACTCTCCTTAATTAGAAACAACAAAGTGACCATGAGCTAGACTATATAAATGTCAAAGTCGTGTCCACTTCCGAGAAGAACAGCCTAGAGAGAGAGAGAGAGTGAGAGATAGAGAGAGAGAGAGAGGAGGAAGAAAGGGGAGAGAAGCGGAGAGAGATAGGGAGAGATGGAGAGAGAATGAGAAAAGGAGGGAGAAAGTTGGAGAGAGAGAGGATAAGAAAAAAGAGAGGCAGAGAGAGTTGTAGATAAAGAGAGAGGGAAAGGAAAGAGGCAAGAGGTGGATAGTTGGAGAGGGAGGGAGAGGGGGAAGAGATGGTGAAGAGAGAGGAAAGGAAGGAGGAAGAAAGTAAGAGGTACTTGGGAAAGAGGTGGTAGAGGTAGGGAAAGAGCGAGACAGAGAGAAAAGAGAGAATTAGAAAGAGGGAGAAAGAGAGTCACAGAGAGGTAGTGAGGAATAATCTTGATACTAGCATCATAATCATTCACAAATCTCTATGGTCCTAATGTCCTAAAGTAGGTTTACAGATATCAAGTAAACTATTTATTAAAAGTTTCGACACTAGAACAGCGGGAAATTCATTATACCTGTGAACATAAACATATACATTTTAATCTCTCAGATCCTCGAAATATCCTCCTTAGACATTGCAGCATTTTTCAAATCTCTCCAGGCCACTCCGACACACAGTCCGGCACTGTAAACCTACTTTCAGGCCACCCCTGTATACGCCCACATCCTTCTTATGTTTTTCTATGTTTTTTGTTGTTTTTTTTAATAAATATTTTTGTTTGTCCAAATATCTGAGTTGTTGGGTAAAAGTATATGTCTATGAAAATCAAACAAATCTACATCTAACAGTTCAAGGAGTACACACTGTATACGAACAGTGTGCACAAACAAGGCGTGTACTTTCTGTCAGAGAAACATCTTTGAATTCATATAGTATTAGACACAGTCTATTTTGTCGATTGCAAATAATCCTTTTTTTTGTATATGTTAAGGCGGAAATATTGATAAATAAATGTCGAAAACAAAATTAAAAGCAATTTAAAATGAAACTGGATACCTGTAAATATAGTACGTTAGGCGTTAGTTCAAGGGGTCTCAAACTGATTCATTTTTATGACATCTAGTATGCTATTTCAGAAACAAAATGTTTAGGAATAATTACTTAAAAACTAAACCTTAAAAGAACAACATAAATTTAGCTGTTTTTTTGTTATCATTATACGATGCTGGATTTCCTATAACTAAAATAATTTATAGATTAGGGCCTCTGAGAGATTGGAGGCCCCCAAAATATTCTCCAAATGATCAATTTTATAGTCTCGTTTATTCTGAAATAATTGTCTGATATTTAATTAAAACAAATGGCAGCTATTTCAGAAATTTAAAAAAAAAATCACTATCTCTATAAATCTGAATTGTATATCAGTAAAACCCTCTACATATCCAAAATCACATTTAACAATGATAAAAATATGCAGTAATATAAAAGGTCACATATCTCAAAATAGATTAGGGCCTTTTTAAGTCTAAAACCTGTCCTGTCACTACACATGCGTGGTTCAATGTATGTCTAGCTCTTTCTGTATGTCCAGCTATTTCCTGTATGTTTAGCTGTTTGTTTTTGTCCAGCTGTTTCTGTATGTCCAGGTGTTTCCTGTATGTTTAGCTGTTTCCTGTATGTCTAGCTGTTTCCTGTATGTCTAGCTGTTTCCTGTATGTTTAGCTGTTTCCTGTATGTTTAGCTGTTCCTATATGTTCAGCTGTTTCCAATGTGCTTAGCTATTCCTGTATGACCAGCTGTTACCTGTATGTTTAGCTTTTTCCTGTATATTTAGCTGTTTCTGTAAATCCAGCTGTTCCTATATGTTAAGCTATTCATGTATGTCCAGCTGTTTCCTGTATGTCCAGCTGTTTCCTATATGTTTATCTATTCCTGTATGTCAAGCTGTTTCCTGTATGTTCAGCTGTTTCCTGTATGTTTAGCAGTTTCTGTATGTCCTGTTTTTCTCTATGTCCTGTTTTTCTCTATGTCCAGCTGTTTCTGTATGTCCAAATGTTTCTGTATGTCCAGATGTTTTTGTATGCCCAGCTGGTTCCTGTATGTCCAGATGTTTCTATATGTCCAGCTGTTTTTGTATGTACAGCTGTTTCTGTATGTTCAGATGTTTCTGTATGTTTAGATGTTTCTGCATGTCCAGCTATTTTCTAAGTGAAGAAATAAAGAGACAGCTACTCGATGTTTAGTACCTACAGGTTGTACCGTGTTGACCTAGACTAGACTACCACTGTAGTATTTTGTCCTCTAGCCCTTAAGGCGATAGATGGACAGACCACCATTGGTCAATAAGTAGCGGACAGTTTCGTACCATCGCCGATAGAGTCAGATCCAGGCCTAGATCAAACAAATTATTGCAACAGTTAGTTTGTTGTTTGATGTAAAGGAAGATAAGTCAATCTCGTAAAAAAGAAAAATTAACTCCCTTGGTTTCTATTACTAAACCACAAGCACACTTTATTTGAAATTTTCATTTATGGTGGGAAACATATACATGTATAAGAAGTTTATCTGTCTGTGTATCCCATTGTTCCCCAAACTATGGTCAGGTACCCATTGGAGCTGGGTGGACTCAGAGGCGCCATAAAGATCCAGAAATTAAAACTCCCCAGTCTTCACCAGGATTCGAACCTAGAAACCCCAGTTCAGAAGACAAGTGCTTTAAACGACTCAGCCACCGCGCCTCCTGTTTCCGTTTATGGAACCGCCTAAAAGAGACGCCCCCCCCTCTACCAAAAACGCCTTTGCACACAGAATCTCCCATTTTTTACCTCATCCGTCTATGGAAACGCCTAAAAGAGACGCCCCCCTCTACCAAAAAAACGCATTTGCACACAGAATCTCCTTTTTTTAAAACTCATCTGTTGTATCCAATAAAACAATCAAAACGCCCCTGACCGCATCCTTCATACACACAGACATTGCGGTGTCCAGGTTCTAGTCGCTAAATATAAAAAGACTCAATGCTTTCTTTCTTTATTGTGTCTAAATCCATTGGAACAGCTCCTAAGGAAACTTCCTACAAACAAAATGTTATCCCATCCAGCTTTTACATTTAATTTGGTTCGTCGCTTGTAGATTTAGACTTTGGTCTCTCTTCTCCAACGGAGCAGTCCAAGAGGGAACATCTTCAATGTAGTTAGTGCTGAGCGTGTGAACAAGGGATATCTTTGGGTTTTATGTGTACACACATTTCAAGGGGTCAAGAGGTCACAGTAAGAAAGAGTCCTAGGGTATATAGAACAAAATGATGATGGATCTATAGAACAAAATGATGATGGATCTATAGAACAAAATAGGATGGATCTATAGAACAAAATGATGATGGATCTATAAAACAAAATGATGATGGATCTATAGAACAAAATGATGATGGATCTATAGAACAAAATGATGATGGATCTATAGAACAAAATGATGATGGATCTATAGAACAAAATGATGATGGATCTATAGAACAAAATGATGATGGATCTATAGAACAAAATGATGATGGATCTATAGAACAAAATGATGATGGATCTATAGAACAAAATGATGATGGATCTATAGAACAAAATGATGATGGATCTATAGAACAAAATGATGATGGATCTATAGAACAAAATGATGATGGATCTATAGAACAAAATGATGATAGATCTATAGAACAAAATGATGATGGATCTATACAACAAAATGATGATGGATCTATAGAACAAAATAGGATGGATCTATAGAACAAAATGATGATGGATCTACAGAACAAAATGATGATGGATCTAGAGAACAAAATGATGATGGATCTATAGAACAAAATAGGATGGATCTATAGAACAAAATGATGATGTATCTATAGAACAAAAGAGGATGGATCTATAAAACAAAATGATGATGGATCTATAGAACAAAATGATGATGTATCTATAGAACAAAAGAGGATGGATCTATAGAAACAAATTATGATGGATCTATAGAACAAAATGATGATGGATCTATAGAACAAAATGATGATGGATCTATAGAACAACAACAAAATGATGATGGATCTATAGAACAAAATTATGATGGATCTATAGAACAACAACAAAATGATGATGGATCTATAGAACAAAATGATGATGGGTCTATAGAACAAAATGATGATGGATCTGTAGAACAAAAGAGGATGTATCTATAGAACAAAATAGGATAGATCTATCGAACAAAATGATGATGGATCTATAGAACAAAATGATGATGGATCTATAGAACAAAATGATGATGGATCTATAGAACAAAATTATGATGGATCTATAGAACAAAATGATGATGGATCTATAGAACAAAATGATGATGGATCTATAGAACAAAATAGGATGGATCTATAGAACAAAATGATGATGGATCTATAGAACAAAATGATGATGGATCTATAGAACAAAATGATGATGGATCTATAGAACAAAATGATGATGGATCTATAGAACAAAATGATGATGGATCTATAGAACAAAATGATGATGGATCTATAGAACAAAATGATGATGGATCTATAGAACAAAATGATGATGGATCTATAAAACAAAATGATGATGGATCTATAGAACAAAATGATGATGGATCTATAGAACAAAATGATGATGGATCTATAGAACAAAATGATGATGGATCTATAGAACAAAATGATGATGGATCTATAGAACAAAATGATGATGGATCTATAGAACAAAATGATGATAGATCTATCGAACAAAATGATGATGGATCTATACAACAAAATGATGATGGATCTATAGAACAAAATAGGATGGATCTATAGAACAAAATGATGATGGATCTACAGAACAAAATGATGATGGATCTAGAGAACAAAATGATGATGGATCTATAGAACAAAATAGGATGGATCTATAGAACAAAATGATGATGTATCTATAGAACAAAAGAGGATGGATCTATAAAACAAAATGATGATGGATCTATAGAACAAAATGATGATGTATCTATAGAACAAAAGAGGATGGATCTATAGAAACAAATTATGATGGATCTATAGAACAAAATGATGATGGATCTATAGAACAAAATGATGATGGATCTATAGAACAACAACAAAATGATGATGGATCTATAGAAAAAAATTATGATGGATCTATAGAATAACAACAAAATGATGATGGATCTATAGAACAAAATGATGATGGGTCTATAGAACAAAATGATGATGGATCTGTAGAACAAAAGAGGATGTATCTATAGAACAAAATAGGATAGATCTATCGAACAAAATGATGATGGATCTATAGAACAAAATGATGATGGATCTATAGAACAAAATGATGATGGATCTATAGAACAAAATTATGATGGATCTATAGAACAAAATGATGATGGATCTATAGAACAAAATGATGATGGATCTATAGAACAAAATAGGATGGATCTATAGAACAAAATGATGATGGTCTATAGAACAAAATGATGATGGATCTATAGAACAAAATGATGATGGATCTATAGAACAAAATGATGATGGATCTATCGAACAAAATGATGATGGATCTATAGAACAAAATGATGATGGATCTATAGAACAAAATGATGATGGATCTATAGAACAAAATGATGATGGATCTATAGAACAAAATGATGATGGATCTATAGAACAAAATGATGATGGATCTATAGAACAAAATTATGATGGATCTATAGAACAAAATTATGATGGATCTATAGAACAAAATGATGATGGATCTATAGAACAAAATGATGATGGATCTATAGAACAAAATGATGATGGATCTATAGAACAAAATGATGATGGATCTATAGAACAAAATTATGATGGATCTATAGAACAAAATTATGATGGATCTATAGAACAAAATTATGATGGATCTATAGAACAAAATGATGATGGATCTATAGAACAAAATGATGATGGATCTATAGAACAAAATGATGATGGATCTATAGAACAAAATGATGATGGATCTATAGAACAAAATGATGATGGATCTATAGAACAAATTGATAATGGATCTATAGAACAAAATGATGATGGATCTATAGAACAAAATGATGATGGATCTATAGAACAAAATGATGATGGATCTATAAAACAAAATGATGATGGATCTATAGAACAAAATGATGATGGATCTATACAACAAAATGATGATGGATCTATAGAACAAAATGATGATGGATCTATAGAACAAAATGATGATGGATCTATACAACAAAATGATGATGGATCTATAGAACAAAATGATGATGGATCTATAGAACAAAATGATGATGGATCTATAGAACAAAATGATGATGGATCTATAGAACAAAATTATGATGCATCTATAGAACAAAATGATGATGGATCTATAGAACAAAATGATAATGGATCTATAGAACAAAATGATGATGGATCTATAGAACAAAATGATGATGGATCTATAGAACAAAATGATGATGGATCTATAGAACAAAATGATGATGGATCTATAGAACAAAATGATGATGGATCTATAGAACAAAATGATGATGGATCTATAAAACAAAATGATGATGGATCTATAGAACAAAATGATGATGGATCTATAGAACAAAATGATGATGGATCTATAGAACAAAATGATGATGGATCTATAGAACAAAATGATGATGGATCTATAGAACAAAATGATGATGGATCTATAGAACAAAATGATGATGGATCTATAGAACAAAATGATGATAGATCTATCGAACAAAATGATGATGGATCTATACAACAAAATGATGATGGATCTATAGAACAAAATAGGATGGATATATAGAACAAAATGATGATGGATCTACAGATCAAAATGATGATGGATCTACAGATTAAAATGATGATGGATCTATAGAACAATGTGATGATGGATCTATAGAACAAAATGATGATGGATCTATAGAACAAAATGATGATGGATCTATAGAACAAAATGATGATGGATCTATAAAACAAAATGATGATGGATCTATACAACAAAATGATGATGGATCTATAGAACAAAATGATGATGGATCTATAGAACAAAATGATGATGGATCTACAGAACAAAATGATGATGGATCTATAGAACAAAATGATGATGGATCTATAGAACAAAATAGGATGGATCTATAGAACAAAATGATGATGTATCTATAGAACAAAAGAGGATGGATCTATAGAACAAAATGATGATGGATCTATAAAACAAAATGATGATGTATCTATAGAACAAAAGAGGATGGATCTATAGAAACAAATTATGATGGATCTATAGAACAAAATGATGATGGATCTATAGAACAAAATGATGATGGATCTATAGAACAAAATGATGATGGATCTATAGAACAACAACAAAATGATGATGGATCTATAGAACAAAATGATGATGTATCTATAGAACAAAATGATGATGGATCTGTAGAACAAAAGAGGATGTATCTATAGAACAAAATAGGATAGATCTATCGAACAAAATGATGATGGATCTATAGAACAAAATGATGATGGATCTATAGAACAAAATGATGATGGATCTATAGAACAAAATTATGATGGATCTATAGAACAAAATGATGATGGATCTATAGAACAAAATGATGATGGATCTATAGAACAAAATAGGATAGATCTATAGAACAAAATGATGATGGATCTATAGAACAAAATGATGATGGATCTATAGAACAAAATGATGATGGATCTATAGAACAAAATGATGATGGATCTATCGAACAAAATGATGATGGATCTATAGAACAAAATGATGATGGATCTATAGAACAAAATGATGATGGATCTATAGAACAAAATGATGATGGATCTATAGAACAAAATGATGATGGATCTATAGAACAAAATGATGATGGATCTATAGAACAAAATGATGATGGATCTATAAAACAAAATGATGATGGATCTATAGAACAAAATGATGATGGATCTATAGAACAAAATGATGATGGATCTATAGAACAAAATGATGATGGATCTTTTGAACAAAATGATGATGGATCTATAGAACAAAATGATGATGGATCTATAGAACAAAATGATGATGGATCTATAGAACAAAATGATGATGGATCTATAGAACAAAATGATGATGGATCTATAGAACAAAATGATGATGGATCTATAGAACAAAATAGGATGGATCTATAGAACTAAATGATGATGTATCTATAGAACAAAAGAGGATGGATTTATAGAACAAAATGATGATGGATCTATAGAACAACAACAAAAAGATGATGGATCTATAGATTAAAATGATGATGGATCTATAGAACAAAAGATAATGGATCTATAGAACAAAATGATGATGGATCTATAGAACAAAATGATGATGGATCTATAGAACAAAAGATAATGGATCTATAGAACAAAATGATGATGGATCTATAGAACAAAAGATAATGGATCTATAGAACAAAATGATGATGGATCTATAGAACAAAATGATGATGGATCTATAGAACAACAACAAAATGATGATGGATCTATAGATTAAAATGATGATGGATCTATAGAACAAAATGATGATGGATCTAAAGAACAAAATGATGATGGATCTATAAAACAAAATGATGATGGATCTATACAACAAAATGATGATGGATCTATAGAACAAAATGATGATGGATCTATAGAACAAAATGATGATGGATCTACAGAACAAAATGATGATGGATCTATAGAACAAAATGATGATGGATCTATAGAACAAAATGATGATGGATCTATAGAACAAAATGATGATGGATCTATAGAACAACAACAAAATGATGATGGATCTATAGAACAAAATGATGATGTATCTATAGAACAAAATGATGATGGATCTGTAGAACAAAAGAGGATGTATCTATAGAACAAAATAGGATAGATCTATCGAACAAAATGATGATGGATCTATAGAACAAAATGATGATGGATCTATAGAACAAAATGATGATGGATCTATAGAACAAAATGATGATAGATCTATAGAACAAAATGATGATGGATCTATAGAACAAAATGATGATGGATCTATAGAACAAAATAGGATAGATCTATAGAACAAAATGATGATGGATCTATAGAACAAAATGATGATGGATCTATAGAACAAAATGATGATGGATCTATAGAACAAAATGATGATGGATCTATCGAACAAAATGATGATGGATCTATAGAACAAAATGATGATGGATCTATAGAACAAAATGATGATGGATCTATAGAACAAAATGATGATGGATCTATAGAACAAAATGATGATGGATCTATAGAACAAAATGATGATGGATCTATAGAACAAAATGATGATGGATCTATAGAACAAAATGATGATGGATCTATAGAACAAAATAGGATGGATCTATAGAACTAAATGATGATGTATCTATAGAACAAAAGAGGATGGATTTATAGAACAAAATGATGATGGATCTATAGAACAACAACAAAAAGATGATGGATCTATAGATTAAAATGATGATGGATCTATAGAACAAAAGATAATGGATCTATAGAACAAAATGATGATGGATCTATAGAACAAAATGATGATGGATCTATAGAACAAAAGATAATGGATCTATAGAACAAAATGATGATGGATCTATAGAACAAAAGATAATGGATCTATAGAACAAAATGATGATGGATCTATAGAACAAAATGATGATGGATCTATAGAACAACAACAAAATGATGATGGATCTATAGATTAAAATGATGATGGATCTATAGAACAAAATGATGATGGATCTAAAGAACAAAATGATGATGGATCTATAGAACAAAAGAGGATGGATCTATAGAACAAAATGATGATGTATCTATAGAACAAAATGATGATGGATCTATAGAACAAAATAGGATGGATCTATAGAACAAAATAGGATGGATCTATAGAACAAAATGATGATGGATCTATAGAACAAAATGATGATGGATCTATAGAACAAAATGAATGATGGATGTATAGAACAAAATGATGATGGATCTATATAAACAAAATGATGATGGATCTATAGAACAAAAGTGGATGTATCTATAGAACAAAATGATGATGGGTCTATAGAATAAAATGATGAGGGATCTATAGAACAAAAGAGGATGTATCTATAGAATAAAATAGGATGGATCTATCGAACAAAATGATGATGGATCTATAGAACAAAATGATGATGGATCTATAGAACAAAATGATGATGGATCTATAGAACAAAATGATGATGGATCTATAGAACAAAATGATGATGGATCTATAGAACAAAATGATGATGGATCTATAGAACAAAATGATGATGGATCTATAGAACAAAATGATGATGTCTCTATAGAACAAAATTATGATGGATCTATAGAACAATATGATGTTGGATCTATAGAACAAAATGATGATGGATCTATAGAACAAAATGATGATGGATCTATAGAACAAAATGATGATGGATCTATAGAACAAAATGATGATGGATCTATAGAACAAAATGATGATGGATCTATAGAACAAAATGATGATGGATCTATAGAACAAAATGATGATGGATCTATAAAACAAAATGATGATGGATCTATAGAACAAAATGATGATGGATCTATAGAACAAAATGATGATGGATCTATAGAACAAAATGATGATGGATCTATAGAACAAAATGATGATGGATCTATAGAACAAAATGATGATGGATCTATAGAACAAAATGATGATGGATCTATACAACAAAATGATGATGGATCTATCGAACAAAATGATGAAGGATCTATACAACAAAATGATGATGGATCTATAGAACAAAATAGGATGGATCTATAGAACAAAATGATGATGGATCTATAGAACAAAATGATGATGGATCTATAAAACAAAATGATGATGGATCTATAGAACAAAATGATGATGGATCTATAGAACAAAATGATGATGGATCTATAGAACAAAATGATGATGGATCTATAGAACAACAACAGAATGATGATGGATCTATAGAACAACAACAAAATGATGATGGATCTATAGAACAACAACAAAATGATGATGTATCTATAGAACAACAACAAAGTGATGATGGATCTATAGAACAACAACAAAATGATGATGGATCTATAGAACAACAACAGAATGATGATTGATCTATAGAACAACAACAAAATGATGATGGATCTATAGAAAAAAAAGATGATGGCTCAAAAGAACAAAAACAAAATAACTATATATATAATTCTCTTCTTCGCTCAAGAGTTTGGATGAGAAGAAGAAGTAAAGGAAAGATCACTCTTTTATTTCTGCGGATTGAGATATCCCAAGATCTTTTTGAAGGAAGCGGGAAATCTGTTATAAGTTATACAATGGTCTGGTTTAATAATTTATACACATAGAATTAGCGCGGGTGCTATGAAAGTGCGGGGCCTACTGTGGTCGCATAAGTGCGGAGCCCACTGCGGTCACCTAAGGCCGGCACTGCAAAATAGCGGCGTATGCTACGCCGCCGGTCGACTAGTCGTATATATTGGATTAAATCTCCCTGACATAAACAAAAATCTGTACTATCTACATCCACGTTTTCTAATCACCATGAGAAATATGCAGCGCAAACTGCTTCGTTATTTAGCCTTGTCAATTAGGGCCCAATCCAACATTAGCGTTCTTGATGAATAATCTCTCAAAGTTGATCTACTTTATAAATAAGCTAAAGGAAATTCCGAGAATCAGGTACAATAAGTATACGGAACAGTCTCCATTAACAAGTTCCCCAAGTGTAAGACACTGTCTTAATGTCACGTACTTTCTAACAGTGTTCTCAAACCTTTTTCATTAACGGAACACCTCGTACATTCTGAGTATTTAGCGGAACACTGCTTATTTTTTGTGAGAGATTAATTCACGTGGCGGCCTTCTAATTAATTATTCCTGTAGTTCGTGGAACACCCTATTCAGGCTTCACGGAACACTAGATTTTTCCGCGGAGCACAGTTTGGGAAACACTGCTGTATAGTGCTAGAGACCAATAAATAACTTGGCGTATTGCCATCGATTATGCATGCCAATTAATGTCCACAAGGTCCTACACTCCCCCCTCCCAGGGCGGTTTTTACTTTTCGTCTGCTTTAACCTCCTCCCGCCCTCCCCCTCTGTCCCATAATCCAGCTGGAATCTTATCGGCGTTTACAACAACACAAGCCGAGGCATTGTTTGGCGAGTGACTTCCCCTGTCCCTCCTTATTGTATTCTCCCCCTCCCCCCCCCCCCTAACTCCTTCTTGGCGCGAAGCTAAATTCCAAAAGTGTTCACGTCTGCCCGTGGCGGAAATCGTTACCGGAATTATGGGTAATTTGGGGGTAAAGCGATGCAGACGAAGAGATTTCGCCGTACTTGTTTCAGCCTTGACAATTTAGCCTTGTGGTTAAGGCAATAAGCTTTAGCGCTGACGTCTCTTGGGGATTTTTTTGGCTCTCTCCCTTTGGCTTCACTTTAACACTTTCCCACTCTGTCAACAGCAGTTACACTAAGAAATAACCCTTACATTACGATAAGGGGAATTGATGGTTAAAGAACGATTACATAAGCATATTAATTTTTATCTTTATCTTATTAGGATTTCAAAACTAAAATTCAACACTAGTAGTTTGTTGGGTGACCGGTCATTTCTTCTCTGGTCACTTCATCCATCCCCGGTCAGTTCAACCTCGATTAATTTTTTGTTTCCTAGTCATTTTGTAATTGTGTAATTTGGATAAAGTGAACGGGGATGATGTGGTCGGTCCAGGTGTCTGACAGTATTCCGTTTGTGTTTGTCTGTCTCCGTACATAGCAAGACCCCAGCATGCACTAGTACTCTCGTTAACAAGACTATTTGTATCTTCGAGATCGCTTCTAAGCACCCTGCAGTCTTTGAAGAAGTGTTCTGCTATCTGTCGCACTATGAGAAGTCAACTGTAGTGTCTAAATAAGGCAAAACCATCAATGTTCGTGGATGTCTGCGCAGGGCAGGCCATAACGATTGCGGTGCCCTATTCGAAGCAGGATTGCGCGGGGCCAGTCTGGACAGGGATAAGGGCATTGAGTGAAAATTAAGATTTTGTATTAGAAAATAAATTCGTCTTTACATTTTATTGATTCTTTACTAATTACAAAGTCACCATCAAACTTTCTTTACGAGCTTTGCGTGTAGCAAAGTCATACAGTATATCATGAAAAGTCTGTTTCCCACATAGATCACACTAAATAACAAGAATCGCTAAATTGTTCAATCTATATTCAAGTAATTCTTGAATTCTAGTTTGAAGCGCATAAAGCTTCTTTCACCCGATGCCACAGTTATGGTTAGGACAATTATTAAAAATATTCTGACTACAACAAAGTGGACAGATAAGCTGAAATTGCTACCTGGGTTTTGGAGGTATTTGGTAGAATATGGTTTAAGGAGGACAATTCGGTATTTTTTTAGGAGCTCTCAATAATTTCGGGACATTATAATGATTTAATTTAATAATTTACTTCTAGATTTAGCGTAGGGCCTATGAAAGTGTGGGGCCCGTTGCGGCCGCATAGGCTGCAGTGGCTTAAGAACACTCCTGTGTCTGCGTAGAGTTAATGTCGTGATAAGTATAAAAACATCAGTGTCCCATTGATGTCTGCATAGAGTTTATGTCGTGATAAGTGCAAAGCCTTGAATGTCACGATAATGTTAGCTTAGAGTTAATATCACGATAATGTTTGCGTAGGGCTTTGTCAATAGATAATATTATCATCACAAAAAAATGCACAAGCGACCATAACTCTTGCCAAACAGAGCGAGACAGGAAGTAAGAAAACAAAGCGAAAGTGAAAGTTGTGCATCTCCCTGCAGGGCTAAGATGTCTTTGTCAAAATCATGTATATTTAAAAACTCTATTGATTTAACTAATTGAATTTATGTGCTGAAACAAAAGACATCCGTTCCTTACGCTGTACTGTCCAAACACGTGGTCTAATTCACTTTCACTTCAACCGCACTGACCCCTATTGTCTCAGCAACGTCTCGTGTACGGAAAGAAAAAAAAACATTTTCGGTTTGCATTATCTTCCTATAACAGTGACGTGCATTTTAATTGAGAGATGTCAGATTTGAAAAGGGAAGTAATTAACAATAAATATTGACCTGGACTAATGTCAACAGAGGGAGTTAGATGGGTGATGAAAAAAAAAATGAAATGGAAGTTAAGTTCTTAAGTTCGATCTTAACTTAATGGGCGAGCGTGTCTTGCGTGGACAGGTTAAAGAGAAAAAAATCGTGTGGGCGATACTGAAGAAGCCTGACCTAGCATAGAAATCTTCCCTTTAGGTAGCTATTTTTTTTTCTACCCAGGGGCATTGCCAATGATTTTGGATAGTGGGGTTTAAACTAATGTTCTTTAATTCTCGCTAAATTGGTAGAATTAATCAATCAGACCAACATTTTTATGGCGACGATTGTATATTGCGGTGGTATTATTTAATACTCAGAGTTCTTGATTTTGAAAAGTAAATATAAGTATTAAGAGAGGTGTAGATCCCATTGTTTAGCAGTGTTTACAAAAGTTGACAAGTGCATGAAGTTCGTTGCTGACTTGTTTGTTTTGCTGTTATGAAAAAGTTGAATCAGACTATCGTTCTAGCATTGTTTCTATTTAAATGTGATGATTCCCTGTCACGGAAACCTAATGGAGCCGCCTTTGGTTTCAACAAGGCCAAAATGGCACCAGTCAGGTATATATCGCACGAATGATTCCAATCACTTTACACTTAATTGTCTCTCTTTCTCTCTGTTTCTTTTCCTTTACCCTTCCCCCACCTTCTGTTCTTTTTTGACTATTCTTTTTTCTTGAAGAATACAAGCTTGTTGAGCGATGGATCCATGAGATGAATGGGCAGCTTTGACCTCCTCTCTCTTTCTCTCTCTCTCTCTCATCTTTATTTCTTTCTCTCTCTCTTCTTTTCTCTCTCTCCCTCTCTTCTTTTCACTCTCTCCCTCTCTCAGTTTCTCTCTCTTCTTTTCTCTCTCTCCCTCTCTCAGTTTCTCTCTCTTCTTTTCTCTCTCTCCCTCTCTCAGTTTCTCTCTCTCTCTCTTCTTTTCTCTCTCTCCCTCTCTCAGTTTCTCTTTCTCTCTCTCTTCTTTTCTTTCTCTCCCTCTCTCATTTTTTCTCTCTCTTCTTTTCTCTCTCTCTCTCTTCTTTTCTCTCTCTCCCTCTCTCAGTTTCTCTTTCTCTCTCTCTTCTTTTCTCTCTCTCCCTCTCTCAGTTTCTCTTTCTCTCTCTCTTCTTTTCTCTCTCTCCCTCTCTCATTTTCTCTTTCTCTCTCTCTTCTTTTCTCTCTCTCCCTCTCTTCTTTTCTCTCTCTCCCTCTCTCAGTTTCTCTCTCTTCTTTTCTCTCTCTCCCTCTCTCAGTTTCTCTCTCTCTCTCTCTCTTCTTTTCTCTCTCTCCCTCTCTCAGTTTCTCTTTCTCTCTCTCTTCTTTTCTCTCTCTCCCTCTCTCAGTTTCTCTTTCTCTCTCTCTTCTTTTCTCTCTCTCCCTCTCTCATTTTTTCTCTCTCTTCTTTTCTCTCTCTCCCTCTCTCATTTTCTCTTTCTCCCTCTCTATTTATTGCTCTTCCTCTCTCTCTCTTTTATCTTTTTCTATCTTCTTTCTCTCTTTTCTCTCTCTCTCCTCTCTCTCTCTTTTTCTTCTCTGTCTCTTTATGTCACTCTCTTTCTCTTTTTTTTTCCTTTCTACTTTTCTCTATCTTCTTCTCCCCGTCTCTCTCCTTCCCTCTCTCTCTCTTGTTATCTCCATCTACTTCTCTCTTTCACTCTCTCTCTCTTCTCTCCCTCCAGTCTTTGTTTCCGTACTGCTGAAGAACAACAATGGAATTGACAGGCTTTTAAAGGTTCCAAACGCTGGGGCGTTTTCCTAAATGTCTTGAAGTCTTTATCTACGCACTACCCCTCCTCCCCCCCCCACACACACTTACCCAGTCTCTACCGACTTTTTACATTCAAATCTTCATTTCTGCTTCGCTAGCTCTTAGGAGGAGACCTGCACCCAGTGCGAATTACTTGCCCATTCTCTTGTCAACGTTTGGCCTTATAGTCAAAAGTAGAACTGAGGGGGGGGGGTAGGTCCGAGAAAAAAAAAAGGGGGGGGGGGAAGATGTAGTGACCAAAACTTGATGTCTCTGGGGGGGGGGGGGGGCGCGGGATACGAGGTTCTGTTCCCTAGTTCAGCTCTTAAAATGAAGTGCATGGAAGCTGAAATAGTTTATTTCTATCGGGACTCCTTTCTTAGTGCTAACTTTGTTCTCGTTGTTGTTTTTTCCTTGTTTCTCTCAGAGGCGTTGTTGTTTTTTTTTCTAAACCAATTTTTTTTTTTAACCATCCGTGCTGTAATTTAATACTTAAAAGGAGAGAAGCCTCACCAGGGGCTGGTAAGCATGTAAAGTGATGATTTTTTATTTAAGAAATGTGGTTTGCCACTATTCATTAATTTAATATGACAGAATGATACATGTATGCAATAGGTTTCAATACAGAATAACTACAATTGGTCCCAAATATTTCTCTACAAATGTTATGTTTGTGAAAAGAAAGTGGCGATGATATACTACACAGATTAAGGCAAAACTTGATCATTTAATTAGAAATATATACTGCCGTTACAGTAAGAAGAACGAGCATACAGGAATGATCCCGGAATGCAGATGCCGTACACAACAGCAGCAGAAAGAAGTTTGAAAATGCAACGGCGCCTGGTGATTACAGATGCCCAACCTGTCACGCAGCTGTGTATCAAAGATTGGCTTCTTTAGTCACACAAGAAGTTGCAAAGGGAAGAGATACCATCTCGAAACCTAAAATGCCACAGGGAAGTATCACACAGACTAGTTTGTATTCTGAAGTTGTTGGGTGGCATTTAAATGCAAGTAAAATATAAAATAATATGGAAAGACAAAGGCTTAGCCCTCGGCACCAAAATCAGACTGATGCGCTCCCTGGTCATGGCCAGCATTTTTAAATGCTTGTGAGTCTTGGACGCTAACTGCAGAGCTAGAGAGGAGGATCCTAGTAATGGAATTGAGAAGCTACAGAAGGATCCTAGGTATCACGCTCAAAGACCGCATCACAAACCAAGAGATTAGAGAGAAGGTTACTGCAGCGATCGGACCCAATGATGACCTGCTAACTATCGTAAAAACAACGCAAGTTTAAAATCTATGGCCATATTACAAGATTTTCGTGGCTCTCAAAGACCTTCCTTCATGGAACAGTACCAGGAAAAAAAGAAGAAGAGGCAGACAGAGAAAGCAATGGTAGGACAACATAAAAGAATGGACGGGCCTGCCATTGAGAAAAGACCGCGAGGAATGGAGAAAGACAATCGACGAGTCTTGCATGGTGCCCCAACGGTCCAACAGACTAAGGGATAGGTAAAGGTAAAGGTAATAATATATATATACATATAAACATTTTAAAAAAAATACAATTTCTTATCTATACAGTTGAAAAACTTTTGTAAAAGAGATTACTTTCCTCTTAAGAAATTATGAAAGATAGATTTAAAAAAATGGACCCTTTTTATTTTACACTGCCCTAATTTTCTCCCTCCCACTGGGGACAAAAAAGTTATGATTATGTGAATCTATATATCCTCTCAGAGTATAGACAATTCTACCGGTAGGCCTATAGAGTTAAACTTTGAAGACGATGTGCAACATATTCCTGAACGTCTATTTATCTAAATAGTAAGGACTACAAGCGGGAAAACCCGCTGACCGTATATCTGTTCAATTTAAAGCCAATCGTTTTTTTTTAACGGTCCCCGAAAGGGGTAAAGACACTATTAGTTTTGTGTGGCCTGTCTGTCCGTCTGTTCGTCTGTCCGTCCGTCCTTCCCGTTTAGATCTCGTAAACTAGAAATTATATTGAAAATCCGACATCAGAATATTTTAGACCATTCAAAGTTCTAATGCAAGGGCTACTTATTTTTTCTAAAAGCGAAAAATCTAGTTTGTTTAAAACACTTATGCAAGCAGTTTTTTTCATAAAAATACACCACTTTTAGAACTATTCCCTATTAAAAGTAACAAACACCAGGGTCTCATTATTAGGGGCGGAAAGTTTTTACCATATTTTTAACACATTTATGCAAACGGTAGTAGATTTTTTGTCAAATTTGTTATTATTTTTATTATTAAGTTACACACTAAAAATGTTTCTTATTTTTGTAAAGAGAAAAAATCTTTTTAGTATGCATAATAGTCAGACATAATTTAAAACAACAATTTAAAAGTAGTTTTTCATATTATCGCGTGAACAGCAGGGTTGCTCCCGCTATAAAAGGTATAAAACAACTAACCAAAGAATTATTTTTTTTACTGACGTGTTTTATTTTTGAGGAATAAGAGATTGTGTCCCTTTACAAAAACAATTAGAGCAATTAGATATTCATTATAAGACATCAGATAGGCCAGGTTCACATCTAACTTCACATCCACTTTCACCTATCCTTTGGTCTGCTAGACCGCTGGGGCACCACACGAGATCTGTTAAACTTTTATTCTCCATTATTTTCTGTAATTTGTCTTTGATAGAATTTCATTCTGATTATATTGAAACCTGCCTTCTCCACACAAACTGTCTCTGTCACCTTGTTTTCTTTTTTATATATTGCTGTAACTTAGCCAAATAACCTCAACGAAAGGATTATAAAATAGAACATGTAATCAGCAATAAGAAACTAGATCTAGAGCCAAACTAATCACATCCAGAGCGTCCTTGTTTTCATCTCTTCTCTAATCATCGGCCATCTTTGACTTCCCCTCTCTTTGAGCCTGTCTCTGTCCTGTGTCTCATTGTGCACAGTCTCGAGCGTAATGAAAGTGCGCAATGTAGAGTCATGACAATATTATACTTTGAAATATTGTAAAGGTCAACCTAGAGTTTTCCAAGTGTCGCCAATTACAAAGATATACATCAACTGTCAAATTTCTAAGTAAATCGTTAAAGCCGTTTTCGAGAACCGTGTCCACCCAGGTTCTGCACTTGAATTGGCGAGAATGCAATAAAGCGATTGCAATTGAAAGAATGCAATAGCTTTAATGTACCATACAGTTCCAAGAGTCTTAGACTCTTTAGGCAACGCCAAAAAAGCTTTGCAGATTTCGTTACAATTCTGGGACCGTCATTGGATAAGCACTGTATAATACTATATACTGTGGTGACGCCAATGGTATCAGGCTCTAGAGAATTACATGCACATAGAAGTTGAACACAACGCAAAACAAGTTAGAGTCTGTAAAAACATGTTCCAATTACTATTTATTATAAGCTCTACAAACTAAACCACGATAGATCAATAAGTTTAGGGTTTCCAGAGTTATTTCCCCCAAGGCTACAAAAGCTGTATGTGAAGTGGTGAATAAGTCTATGAATAAGATCTCCATCATTGGTTTCAACGCTATTCAGGCGTGACACAAAATTATCTTTATTTCTGTCTCCGGGGAATTAAACATGAGAGAAAAAAAAAGGAGGAAAGCGTGTGTGTGTTAATGTGCGTGTGTGGTACACTTTTTTATTTTTTATTTACAGATATACAAAATTGATCTTACTCTACGAGTTGTATTAGTGCACTCTATGACCCACTTGACTGATCTGGCGATGACCTACTAGCATTACTCAGATGAACCCCACAAATGGACCACTCAGAAGGTCCACAAAGATGAACCCACTCAGATTGACCACACAGATGAACCACTCTGATGAAACCAAATGAACTACTAAGATGGACTCGAGACATACATAGTCAACTTGGGGTCCTTTGTTACCAATGGTCATCAGCAGTGTACACCCGAACCGTGAGAGTTTTAAGATATGAGATTTTTGTTTCTAATGATATGTTGGGGTTACGGCAAGCGAGAGACAAAGACAAAGACAAAGATATGAGATTGAACTATAAGACATCGTTTCCAGTAGAAACATCCAAATTTATACAGCATTCGCGAGAGGCGTTGTTTTTTTATACTAATGCATTTTAGTACGTGTCCACTAAGGCGAATCCATCTCGACATAATCTTGTCCTAACATTTATTGTACTTCTGAGTGATAAATGGATGTAAGCACTTTAAGGCCGCCACTGTGCATTTACAATATGAGAACCACTCATGCTGTAGCATCATTCGTTCTGATTTTCTGTACAAGATTTTTGAAAACCTTTTTCTTCCTCATTATAAACGGAGAAGTTGCCCTAATGGAAGGTTATGGGCAACCATCTTTCTGACATAGAAAGAATAAGCCGCGTTTAGCTACTAATGAACTATAAAATCAAGTACAACCTCTTGTTGGTTAAGAAAAGGGTTGGCCTGGTAGAATTTCTAATGAACCATTAATGTTGGAAAAGGGGTGGGGTGGGGGTGGGGGAAGCCTAGTGTGATTTTGTGAGCGGCTTTTTTTTTTTTTACCCTCATGATAAAATAATCGCCGCACTTCAGTCTTTGAGAAAGCCTTGCCTACACAATGAGTAGATACCTGGCATAAGCTGGCTTGAGTAGGGCAGCTTGCAGGACTCATAATGCCCTCGTGAATCGTTGCCATAGAAACGGAGCATCATTCTTGAAAAACATAGTATCGAACAGAAAGTTTGAAATTCAGACGCAAAGCACACACGAAGCTGGAGAGAACTATTTTGTTATCAACTAGAATTCGATGACGTCTTCCAAGTTTATTTCTCTAATTCACATTGACTCAATGTAGTAGCAGTAGCATTATGAGACTGCAGAGTTGTTGGACCTTAATCGTCAATCAAGTGGCTCAAAAATGACCCCCCCCCCCCGGTGAAAGGTATGATTTTTTTTTCCTCGTCGCTGAGTCCATCCAATCTGAATTGGAATTCGAATTAAAAAACCTGACAATGGTTGAACTGTCTACATGACTTCCTCGTAAACCCTTTGGCTAGAGTAGCATGTGTATATTCCATAAATGAACACAGAGCTACAGAACTAAATACATTTGATGCCATCGACAAATGAATTCATCCTGGCTGAGGGGGTGGGGGTTTTGATCTTTTGACAACATGTTGATTGTCGTACAGCTCTGAAATAAGTCTTAGACAAGTGCTGTAACATCACATTTTAAAACCTATTTTCCCTTGGTGACTTCTTAAAGAATTTTTGCTGAAAAATACTTGACCACGAAATGACCTCTCTATTCATTGGTATACAAGAAATAACATCAACTTATACAAAGAAATAACATCAACTTTTACAAAGAAATAACATCAACTTTTACAAAGAAATAACATCAACTTTTACAAAGAAAAGTAAACTAATAAGAGATAGGATTATTTTACGGTCTTATTATGTCTTCGCAAATAGGAGGCTGATCAAATACAACAGTTTTAACAGATTCCAGCATTTCCGGCTGCCTGGTCGTGCGGTTTGCGCGCTGGACTGTCGTTCGGATTTATCGACGGTCGAGGGTTCAAACCCTGCCCGCTCCCATCCCCCGTCGTCCTGCGGGAGGTTTGGACTAGGAAGTAAACTATCTTCAACTCTGAAGGAACATCCGAAACATTTTACAAACGTTAGTCTGAGAATGCCAATGGTAGACGTCTGCTGACCTTATACTGTACCATAAAGAGTATCGACTCTATTTAGCCCTGTGCACTACTGCATGTTGACTCTAATTTCTACTAGCAAAGACTTGTTCATGTCAGGGTAGTATCACTGCCAGAGAGAAACATTTGAACATCGAGAAATCTCGTTAAATCTCATGAAATCTCGTGAAATCTACGAAACTGATTTTGAATGACGCACATTTAGGAAATGTACGTACCGTCAGACGTACTTGGAGCCTAAGGGAAAAAATGGAATGATGAAAGGCGTTGGAAAGGCAGTAGCAGACGTGGACAAAATGCTTAGGGGAACAATGGATCTCACGTATTTGCTTAACACTTACAGAGGATCTCACAACGTTGCTTAAGACGTCGAGTGGCTCTCACTGTATTGCTTAAGACGTGCAGTGGGTCTCACATCATTGCCTAAGACAAGCACAGGGGGATTCGATATATTTTGTTAAAGACGTCCAGTGGCTCTCACTGTATTGCTTAACACGTGCAGTGGGTCTCACAGCATTACTTAAGACTTGCTTGTTACTGAGTTCTTTTCTTCCGATATAGGGAGAATCAATGGGCAATAAATTACAACAATTTCTGAGATTCTCTTGAAAAAAAAAGACAATACTACATTATGTTTGCCATACTTGTCTCCTAATTTTGTGTATATTCATTATTATATGAAGTACGGAACATCGCCTGTGCCGTCTTTTCCGAAAAACTCGGCAAATGTCACGTGATCAAGAAGGCTACATAAACAAAGTAAACATTAGGATTTAAACAAAAAAGAATATTCTTGTAATTTTTTTGCAAAATTCATAAGACCTCAATCCACATCTATCAAAAAGAAATAAATAGCACACAAAATATGGCAAATCAACAGATATCAACTAGTTCCAGAGATACTACTATTAATAAAATACAGATCTACAGCTATCTACTATTAATAAAATACAGATCTACAGCTATCTACAAAGCCTAGACTCAACACATTTGAATATCATAAGGCTTGTTTTTTCGAGTCCGAAGATAAATGAAGAATACAGTATTTCCCGTGGCTATGCAGCTCGAGTTTTGACCTACATATTTTGCCACTACCAGCGTAGGCATAACTATTGCCTTCCGTTGGCCGATTTAGATTTTTTTTTTCGCCGTCTACGTCTGTCCAGATTCTTTTGGTCTCAAATGTGTCCCGCGGCCTTTGTAGGTGACCTCCAGATACACAGCTATCTAATCTAGACTAGTCAGATATACGGCTCTAAATAAACCCAGATCCACAAGTGTCAAAAAGAAGCAGATAAAAAATCTATATAAAAAAAAAAAACCAGATACACAGATTAGAACAAGTCATTTGTTCACAGGCCTCTGTAGAAATGCGTTGGAGAAACTTGTTTTAAACTTAAAAGTAGAGAGACAGACTGCGTGCGCTGTTTTAGGAGTATAGTCAGCAGAAGTACTGAGATAACCCTTGATAGTATAAAAAACAAAAATACGTCGCCCTTAAACAGAGAGTAACAGGCTTGAAATATTTACGAACAGGAGTTTTTGTCAAAGTTTGATACAATAGAGATAACAAGTCGAGTCATAGTATTTTGTGCCGCGGTTCAACGTTCATGTACATCAGTGATATGCCCAACATAATTCCACGCGCGGGCCACTTTAATTTTTGCGTGCCAGATGGAACCACGCCGCAGGCCTGATTTGGCCCGGAGTCCATATTTTGGGCACCACTGATCTAGATCAGGTGAATTATCTCAGCACATACACTGTCTCTCGAGACAGAACACCCACTGACATAATTACTACATCCTTTTCTAGCCCGATAACTCTACATGTAAACTTATGGATTATATGTAAAGTACAAAATACTTCAATAATATACATAATACAGCTTTATTCCATTACTAGTTTAAAGAAAAGGTATAGCGCAGCTCTTGCTATAAATAAAAACATGAAGCTCTATTCTAGATATAAATAAAATAATAAAGCTCTATCCTAAACATAAATAAAAGATAAAGCTCTAATCTAGACATAAATGAAAAGATAAATCTATATTCTATATATAAATAAAAAGATAAATCTCGATTCTAGATATAAATAAAAAGATAACGCTCTATTCTAGACATAAATAAAAAGAAAAAGCTCTATCCTAGATATAAATAAAATGTTATAGCTTTATTCTAGACATAGATATAAAGATACATTTCTATTCATGGCCTAACATATTGAGCATAGTATGCACTCTTTGTAAACGTTATGTATAGAAACAAACCTAAAATGAGGGGAAAAAAACCCAGTTTCGCAAAAAGTTGTATAATTCTAAAATCAATGCCTTAAGTCTATGAACGAAGGCGTCTTTGATACAACGCTCGGCAGAAATAATAATACACATTACAACAAAAGATAAACCGTCGTAAAAATACCGCTCAGGGTTAACCTTGAGTCTTAAAAGCTCAGACCATATTCGACCACTTATATGTGTGTGTGTGTGTAAGTCTGTATGTTTGTGCGAGAGTGCGCTAGAGTGTTTGCGTCTGCGTGTATTCAGTCTGTTTACAGTAACTAGCAATGACCATGTAATATTTCTGCAACTGTTTAAAAAAAAAGGAGTCTGTGTCTAATTATTTAATTAACGGCTCAATCTTTTCATTTCATAACTCCTAAGCAATTAGAAAACGAAAGTTCGAAAAAACAAACTTGTCATGAATGAATGGCTAGATAGACGAGTTAATGGTGCTTTCTGCGTTCAATGGAATCTCAGATGTTGGCGTTTGTAATTAATAACATTGCTAAGACAAGAAAAAGAGAGAAGATCTTGTTCCTGGAAAGCGCAGTTATTGCAAAACTAAAAAAAATTGTCCTTTACAGTGTGCCACACGTTTCCCCATATTTTTTTTTTTAAATAGAATAATCAGACATCATGATGGCAGCAGGCTTTATAAATAGTGAGATACACATGCTTCCCAGCGCGATTGCAAACACTTAAGTTCTATCCGTGTCTAGTGGTGTAGTCTTCAATGTCAGGATATTGTTTGGGTTCGGACCGTTCCCTATCCCTTTTTTGTTTGTTCAGCAGGCCTGCAGGAGTTTTGACTTATGACGTCAAATATATATTGTACAAGTTCAGTGCTGGAACAAGAATTATTTAGACTAAACTATTTACAGAATCAAATAGCAAACCATTACGTGAATGATTGACTATTCGTTAGGAGCGGTGGCTGAGTGGTAAAGCGCTAAGCTTCTGAAGGGATCCCGGGTTCGAATCCTTGTAGAGAGACTGGGATTTTTTTTTATATTTCGGGATCTTTAGGGCGCCTCTGAGTCCACTTGTTGTGTCACTTCAGTCACTTGTTATGTAGTATAGTAAACATTGAAGTGACCGTGGGTGAGTTACACGGACAAACCTGAGATGGCACGCTCTCCTCTTCTCATTATAAAAAAAGTTAAAATGTATTACAAATGAATAATCAGAGATATCATTTTTTATATAACACGTACACTCATTATAAATTCAAACATTGCCAATTATATTTTCTAGTTATTTTTCCAATTATATATGCTTGTCTTTTTTCCTGTTCTATTTTCCATGTTTTTTTCCAATTTTACTTTACAGGTTTTTTTTTTAATTTTTTTTTTACTTTCCAATGTTTTTCCAGTGTTTTTTTTTTCTTTTCATATATTTTTCCGTTATATACGAATAAGTAATAGGTCAATGTGTTTTCTTTAAAATTGTGACTTAAAACTGAACCTAAGCAGTAAAGTAGTCGGTGGTAATATTATATTACACCCAAAGCGGCAAAAAAAAAAAGCATTCTACACCTCTGAAAGAATAAGGTTGGGTAGTAAATAGTGATGCTTTATTTCGTTTGGTAGATAACCCGTCTGTGTCAGTTAGCCTGTTTAGTTTATAAAAAAATATTATTGTGATTTTTTCTGGTCAAGCCAAAATTGAATAAAAAAAAATAATAGTAGAGAGCTTTGATTAAGCAGTTCGATTAACAGAGAGTTTCTCGTAGTCTCTTATTTTTGTTTAGAAGGAACACAAAGGAGTCATGGCTGTCCCTTCCCTCCCGGCTTTCAGCGACACCGCATCCTAGATGAAAGAAGATGGAGCTCTGTTTGCTGACCGCGTTGAGCTCCTATAGTTTCAGCGTCACTACAATCCCGAAGGAAAGAACACTTTAAAGAATTGACAAAAAAAAAAAGTAAATAGTACAAGTGCCATATCAACATGGGCATAACATAACAAGCAAATAGCAAGCTATGTTTCCGTGGTAACAGCGTAGCAAACAAAACGAAACTTGAAATACATGGCCAGAATTGCACACATCAAGGATTTGCGAAGCTGAAGGCAGTCTGGAAAAACAAAGACATAGTCCTTGGGCATTTCAGGTCTTGATCATGACGACATGCTTGTGAAACTTAGACGCAAACTGCAGGATTTGAGAGGAAGATCCAAGACACGAAATTGAGATGCAATAGAATGATTCTATGTATAGAATGACTCTATAGAATGACTCTGTGTATAGAATGACTCTATAGAATGACTCTATGGAATGACACTATGTATTCTCTACAAATAGCGCACAAAAAGGAGGAAGTCCAAAACAGGAACTCAATGGCGATTGGTTCTCACGATAACCTGCTGACCACTATGAAAAAAAATCAAGGTAAATATTTATTGCCATGTGAATAGTTCTTTAGATATCGCAAAGACCTTCCTATGAGGAACAGTACCAGGAAAAAAAAGAGAGAGACAGAGAGCGATGTGAAGACAATACCATAGAATGAACGTTCGTATCATTGTAAAAGATTAAAAAAAGAGAGAAATGGAGATAAGACGTCGACAGATCATGTGTGGTGCCCAAATATGCACTGCAAAGTGTTTTTTTTTTTATTAAGCAAGAGATCTGTGAGAGCTCTGACAACTCACCCATCATCTCTATGCGTGCTTCAGAATTTATTTTTTAGGTGTCTTCAACGCCTCTAATAAATAGATGATAAAGGCTACAAAATCGCCCCCGAAGTTAAAATGGCAAGTTTTAATATTTTTCAGCATGGATATCAGAAGTTATCAATATCTGAGCCACACGTGAAGGCCAGGAGATGGACTGGTTGTCAGAAGCTATTTGAGATGCATGCCATTAGGAAGCATTTTATAGGTAGTGGAGTGCTTACATCCATTTATCATTCAGAAGTACAATAAATGTTAGGACAAGATTATGTCGAGATGGATTCGCCTTAGTGGACACGTACTAAAATGCATTAGTATAAAAAACAACAACGCCTCTCGCGAATGCTGTATAAATTTTGATGTTTCTACTTGAAACGATGTCTTATAGTTCAATCATTTTAATATTTCAAACATTGGTAGTAATTTGATATTTGGAAAGGTGAATTTAGGACTATAATGCCAATATAACTATTTCAATGTCCCTTAAAAATTGATTAGATGCCCATCCTAATTTGACCTGCGGGCCATTTAAGTTTCCGACCCCTGTGTCGCGGGCCACGTGGCGAAAATGTACAAGAACGAAATGAAATTGACCAGAAAATTTTTGTTATTAGAAACTTGTGAATCTTGTGCATTAATTAATGAGCTAATGGAAGTTTATCTCGTTTCTTTTTTTCTACGCTTCGGAAGCTGGCTTCATTTCGGTACTTAAAATGTGAGCAATATTGTCGATAGCTTGACCAGCGACTCATTTTCTGGCCTATTTTTGGTAAATATTCCTATCGTTCTTCCAATCTCGAGACGTAGTTTCACAATGTTCTATTCGCGGCTCAAACCCAAGAATGCAGCCATATTTGTTTTATAATCCGTTCATATGTTGTTGTTTTTCAAAACAGCCACACTTTACAAAACAGATCTGTTGGCTTATCATATTCCACAAAAAAGTAAAGATCCATTCACTTTTTCATGGTAGATTCTAAATTCGTAGTCCACTTGTAGTTTACCCGGCTCTCCCATTTTATAAAACTACACATTTTTAATGTCATGGTGCCAATAAATCACAGAAAAAGTCAGGGCTCAAACGTATGTAAAGATACATTTTTCACCTTTTTTTTGTTCGAAAAATAAAAGAAAAGTGTGTGTGGGGGGATTTTCTACACTTTGTACCGACGTTTCGGCGGGCCGGATGAAACCACGTCGCGGGACGGATATGGCCCGCGTGCCGTATTTTGGGCATCACTGGATTAGATTGTTGACATTGTTTATATGAGTGGCTTGAATGATTCCCCGTGACTAAGGGAGTGAATGTTGGAATGTTATGTGTCATGTGTGTTTACAAAGTGTGTAAATAAATTCACTCATGAATCTGGTACTAGAGCGTTGGTGTTGTTTATTAAGTGTAGTGTCCAGAGCTTAACAAGTGGTAGCAGAGCGTAAGTAAACATATTTACTTAGTTGATCCTAATGGCTACTAGGATAGAAATTCCATCATTTATTAAAGAAAAGCCATACGAGTTGTATAAACAAGAGTTACTCGCATGGAATGAAATAACTGACCTGAAAGAAGAGAAAAGAGCTATAGCCATTGCCCTTTCACTACCACAAAACAGTGAATCAGGGATCAGAGAGAAAGTGTTCGAACAATTAGACCTATCAGAGCTTAAGTATCGGGAAGGCTTTGAGAGACTTTTGCAGTTTCTTGACAAGAACTTGGCCAAAGATGACCTGGCAGACAGCATTCACAAATTTGACGAGTTTGAAGATCTTAAACAGGGGGAAAACCAGTCCATACAGGATTTCATAGCAGAATTTGATACAAAATATAGAAGAATAGAGAAGAAAAAGATGAAGCTGTTACCTGAGATTCTGGCCCTCAAGCTACTAAGGAAGGCAAGAATAACTCGAAACGAAAAGATGCTTGTTTTGACTGGAATGAATTACGCCAATCGTGACACCTTGTACGAAGAAGCTAAGTCATCTCTGAAAAAGTTTAAGGGAGAAGAAAGTAAACTGAAGGACCAAGAGGCATGTATCAAACTTGAACCAACGTTTTTGGCTGAAAATGAAGAAGCTTTATGGGCAGCGGGATACCAAAGACGTGAAAACTTCAGTAGCTTTGGAAAACGAGAAGATCAGACAAAATGTAATTATAAGCCTAAAGTCGGACATCAAGTAAGAGGTGGAGGACAAGGAAGGGGCGGCACCCGAGGTTTTGGATTCCCAAAAGTTCAACGAAGTTCGAAAAATATAAACCCAGTTGGTCCCGACGGAAATGTCTTAACATGTAAATCATGTGGATCATACAGACATCTTTTGCCCAAGTGCCCCGACAGTTGGGAAAACATGTCTAAGAGGGTCAATATCGTTGACCAGGAAGAAGAAGCCTGTTTGTTCACAGGAAATCACAAAGATGAAACTTCCCAATTAGGGGTCGAAGCTTTTAACTGTGCCGTATTGGACAGCGCATGCAGTAGTACAGTGTGTGGAATGATATGGTTGGAGGCATTTTTGAGCTCTTTAGATGAAGAGGACCGCAACAAAGTGAAGTTAAGAGAAGGTCACAGAATGTTTAAGTTTGGTGGTGGAACAATAATAAAATCAAAAGGTGAATATGAGTTACCTGTCACAGTGGCTGGAAAGAATGTTAAACTTCTGACTGATGCTGTAGAAAAAGACATACCATTGTTACTTTCCAGATCTGCTATGAAAAATGGATCTGGAAAATGATACAGCTGTTATATTTGGAAAAGAGGTTGCTTTAAACTTAACATCTTCTGGCCATTATTGCATTCCAATTGACAAGACAGAAATGATTCAAATAGAAGAGGTCAACACAGTAAAAGCATTCGACGAATCCCCTGAAAACTACACAGGCAGTTCGCACACCCTCCAAAGGATAGACTTAAGGCTTTACTTCAAGACGCTAACAGTTGGTATGAGGGTTTTGAAGAGGAATTAACAGATATAGAAAGAAGCTGTGAAGTATGCAAAGTATTTGCCAAGACACCATCTAGACCTGTAGTGGCCTGCCCTATGGCCAGAGACTTTAATGAAAAAGTTGCAATGGATCTCAAACAATACAAAGGTCAATGGATACTGCACATGGTTGATATGTGGTCAAGGTACAGTGTTTCTGTACTAATCAACCGGAAAAAAAACGTCTAATGTCATTGATGCCTTGATGACAAACTGGGTAGGAATATTTGGAGTGATGAAGGCGTTGATGACGGATAATGGCGGCGAGTTCAATTCTGATGAGCTTCGAGAAGTAGCATCAATCCTGAACATTCAAGTTGGTACAACTGCAGCTTTCAGTCCATATCAGAATGGCTTGTGTGAACGAGTCCACGCTATTACCGATCACATGCTAATGAAACTTGAGGCTGAAAATTCAGATGTAGATCTTGAAACTCTCTTATTCTGGGCTAATATGGCTAAAAACTCTTTGCAAATGAGAAATGGTTATAGTAGCCATCAGCTTGTGTTTGGGAGAAACCCTAATTTACCTAACATTCTGCAGGCAAAATTACCAGCTTTAGAGGGCAGCACAACAAGTGAAGTCTTCCATAAGCACCTGACCGCTCTCCACGAGGCACGTAAAGCTTACATTCAATCAGAGTCAAGTGAAAGAATAAGACGAGCCCTGCGTTCTAAAGTTCGAGCATCAAAGCAGGTGTTTCAAAATGGTGACAAAGTGTTTTACAAGCGTGAAGGCAAAGAGAGATGGTTAGGACCCGGAAAGGTGGTATTTCAAGATGGAAAAGTTGTTTTTGTGAGACATGGCGGTGTATTTGTCAGAGTGGCACCAAACAGACTTTATAAAGCGAGCGTGGAGGAGGAAGAGAGTACAGAAGATAATAAGGAGAACACAAAAACGATTCATGAAGGCGTCAAGAGTGGTGTAAGCGAAATATTTGATGGAGATGGTGAACTTATTAGAGATGAAAGTAACACAAAGACAGACATTCATTCTGTAACTTGTTTGAAGCCAAATGAACAAATAGAATACAGAATGGACGAATCAGAACAATGGTCAAAAGCTACCATTCTCGGGAGAGCAGGCAAAGCCACAGGAAAGTATAAGTATTGGTATAACATAGAAAATAATGTGGACAAAGAAAGAAAAAGTGTTGACCTTGAACGAATTGAGTGGAAATATTCAAGGGGAGGCAATAGCGACAATGTATGCTTATCAATGGTTGAATCAAGCAAGGAGATAGATGAAGCCAAACAATTGGAGTTATTGAAATTAAAACAGTTTGAAACATATGAAGAGGTTGAAGACTGTGGACAAAATGCTATTTCTACACGTTGGGTTATAACAATGAAAAATGGTTCACCAAAAGCACGTCTTGTTGTAAGAGGATTTGAAGAGCAAGACTTAATACCAAAAGATAGTCCAACTGTTGCCAAAGGCTCCGTGAGAATTTTCTTGTCAATAGTGGCTAGTAGACAGTGGCAGATTAAAACAACAGACATCAAATCTGCATTCTTACAAGGAAAACCCCTGGATAGAGATGTACATATTATACCTCCAAAAGAGAGCAATACTCCAAGTCAAGTTATTTGGAAACTGAAGTATGGACTATATGGACTCAAGGATGGTGCAAGACAGTTTTATTTAAGCGTCAAAGAAGAGCTTATTGAACTTGGTTGCAAACAGTCAAGCCTTGATCCAGCACTGTTCACATTAATGACTGATGGAGTTGTATGTGGCATCATTTGTTGCCACGTCGACGATTTTCTTCATGCTGGCAATGATGTTTTTGAGAAGACTATGTGTGAATTGCGTCACCGATTTAAGGCAGGAAAGATAGAAGAGCGAAATTTTTATTACATTGGATTCGACATCAGACAAGTCACAGATGGGATCATCCTGGACCACACAGCGTACATCGAAAAACTTGATCGCCCAAAGTTAGACCCAGCAAGATGTTTGCAAAAGGATTTGCAGTTGAATGATACAGAACAGTCTTTGTATAGAAAACTCATTGGCAAGTTAAATTGGGTCGTTCAAGGCTCCAGACCTGATATGGCATTTGAGTTAGTTGATCTTAGCACAAAGTTAAACAAAGTTGTGGTTACAGACCTAATGCGAGCAATAAAAGTCATCGGAAAGCTAAAAGACTTAAGACCCATACAATTGTATAGAGGTCTAAATGGAAAACCCGAAGACGACTGGGAGCTGCTTCTGTTCTGCGATGCGGCCTTGGGTAATCTTAGTGGTGGTACAGGAAGTACAAGTGCCCATATTGTATGGATTAAAGACAAAGACGGGCATTGCTGTCCAATTTTTTGGCGAGCCTCAAAGATCAAAAGGGTAGTGAGATCTACCATAGCTGCTGAGGCATTAGGCTTGCAAGAAGGCCTAGAGTCTGCCATCTTTTACAGAACTGTAATAGAAGAACTCTGTGGTATTGAGAAACAGTCGTTGCCTATCACAGTTTTCATTGACAACAAAAGTGTCATTGAAGCGCTGCAGACCACCAAGCTAGTGGAAGACAAAAGGCTGCGTGTTGACATTGCTTCCATCAATGAGATGCACAGGACTGAAAGAATTGAAATTCGCTGGTGTCCTGGGAGAGCGCAACTAGCTAATGTGATGACCAAACGAGGCGCATCGGGACTTCTACTTCTGACCATACTGCAAGAAGGAAGACTCCCGGATGAGTATATGTAAGCAGCACTGGTATTTTTTTTTCTCTATTCACCCTATTTCTATTTCTAGTAATGTAAACATACCTATGACCCTGCCATATTTTTTGTTTGAATATATCATCTTTCCTAGTTATGTGAATATGCCTACAATTTCATTTTGTTATTCACCATACTTGTCTTGTAGTTCGAATAGTATGTTTAAAAAAAAAAAAAAAAAAAAAAAGTGGAAAAAAAAACAACAACAACACGTGACTAAAACAGATTGTTTACTTTGTTTGATTTTTGAGTTATTTGACATTCTACTATTGTCACGTATAAATACTTGTTAATATAATATGTACTTGTTGATTTCGGTTGATTTTCCTACATTTCTTTCTGATTCTGGATTTTTGCCTTAATAGTTAAAAGTAAGAATGAGTGAGAAAAAGAAAAAGAGAAATTGTAATGAATGTTGACATTGTTTATATGAGTAGCTTGAATGATTCCCCGTGACTAAGGGAGTGAATGTTGGAATGTTATGTGTCATGTGTGTTTACAAAGTGTGTAAATAAATTCACTCATGAATCTGGTACTAGAGCGTTGGTGTTGTTTATTAAGTGTAGTGTCCAGAGCTTAACATAGATTATGTTGGCTGGTGTTTTGGACTGATTGCGTTAAGATATAATTGAACATTCTGGCAACTGTTTTAATTCCATTAATCCTATATTGTATTGCGTGCTACCTGTTAATACTATTATTATTTTTATTTATTATGTCTGTAAATATGTAACTATTTTTGGTTAATGTTAATGTGCATAAAAGTTACATATTAAAAATTTTTACTTTCTTATCACTCAATGTTTCTAAAAATACACTTGTGTAGTCTCCCATTATTGCCGTGTCACACTTATAGACGAGCGCATGTGTCTGCAAAAGCTTATACAATGATGTCCCACGGTCCCAGCTGACCAACGTCTGCTGGACTGTCCAGACCCCGAACTTGAGTGTCCACTTAACAGTCGCAACTAATAGCCGCTTTGCTCAGCTTTGTTTGGGTTACGAGGTCTGAAAAGGGGGAAAGGGAATGAGAATGAGAAACTTCGGTTCCAGATTTCAACAGATCAGTATCAAGGGGAGATAATAACCGAGTTTTCCATGATCCTGCAATAGACTTACTTTGAGTAGAGGTAAAAAAAAAATTCCCCCCATTTTATAATTTAGATGCTAGTGTCTGTTTTCTTAGATAGGCATTTGTTGTACTCATATTCTTAAATATTTAAAATATATGTTGCTATTAATTTCCAGTTTCTATGCAAAGACTGAAAAGACTGATCTTTAAACATTTTAGACTATTTTATTTAATAATACATATATCGCTAAAGTATTACGGTTATGACCCACATACGTAAATAAATATATATATATACAAGTTATTTGGTATACATTTTCAATTATGGATTAATATAATACTTCGCTATGAAATTAACTATAATTAAAATTAGAGAAAAAGGCATGTTTGTATCGCGTAAATAAAATGTTTGAACCAATGTGTCACATATGGTGAATCTGTAATCATTTTTGGTGCACCTTTAAACACTGCAAAATCATTTCTCTAAACTCCTTATTATTAAGTTGGTAGCAATAGTGAATGTCAATGGAACACTTTTAAGTGGATCTATTTTTTCTCGGAATCATTTCGATCTCTTTTTTATTTTCTTGCAAATTTCTTCATATCACTTCTGTTCTTTTTCTGTGCTACTGTTTTTTGTTTTTTTTTACAGCTTTGAAGAATGCAAACGGGATTTAAAAAATCGGAAACTCTAACAAAGGGGAGATCACTGAGTTTAAAATGTATCATGGTTATCTCCAATGAAGATAAATTTCATTAAAACTACTTCTAATAAGCAATTACAGAAGGATCCTAGGTATTAAATTGAAAGACCGCATCACAAACCAAGAGATTAGAGACAGGGTCACTGCAGCGATCGGACCCCATGATGACCAACTAACTATCGTAAAAAAAAAACGAAAGCTAAAAATCTATGGTCATATTACAAGGTCTTCGGGGCTCGCAAAGACCTTCCTTCAGGGAACAGTACCAGGAAAAAGAAGAAGAGGCAGACAGAGAAAGCGATGGGAGGACAACATAAAAGAATGGACAGGCCTGCCATTGAAAGAGGTTCTAAACAAGGCAAAAGACAGGGAGGAATGGAGAAAGACGGTCGACGAGTCTTGCATGGTGCCCCAACGGTCCAATAGACTAAGGGATAGGTAAAGGTAATAAAAAGCTATTGCATTTTGGGGGGCTGTGGGAAAGAAAAGTGGTTGGGGGGGGGGGTAGGGACATTTTAAAAGTTTATGTATTGAGCCGCAACATTTGATAATTGCAACCTGATAGAGGATTGAAACAAAGTCCCTTGGACATGACATCAAGAAACTATCTGTTCTATATCTTTAAAATATGACATTTATAGTGCCAAGTTGTTAAAAGGACAACGGTGTCGACTTTGTCAGTTTGTTCAATAATCGATTGCCAACTAATTTTGCTGTAAGGTCTTATTTCTATGATATTCAAATCTGGAGCGTTGTTTATTTTTAGAACGACTAAAGGTCAAATTACCGTAAAACATGTATTTTTGGATTGTCACGAAAATAGATAACATTATAGTTATGGTGTGCACTTGTCAGGATTTATATCGTAATGCGAGAAGACATTCTGAGATATAATGATCACTTTTAATTGACTTTTAAAGGGGGCACTTTTAAAATATCCACATGGCTATAAATCTAGGTTTAAGTATTTATTTATTTATTTATAAAAAAATGTATGTGAATAAGACGCTATTTTTTTTTTCATCGCCTAATTATTACTTTTAAAAAATGGTAGCGAGATCGATTAAAAACATTTTGAAAAATGGATTTCACAACGCAATACTTTTTGGACTTTGTTATGTCAGAGCGGTCCAATGCCTTTCTAAAGTTGTTATGACATTGTATTTTGCGAAACAATTGTAATACGAAACACTTTAAAATTTTATAGTCGAAACTCGTTTTAAACTCTTTAAACAGACTGACTTTATTGCACATTTATTACGTGAACTGAACTCCTTACTTACATCACTCCAGACCACAGCAAATACATTTTTTTTTTTGGATTGTGAAAACGGGGGGGGGGGGGGGGAGGTTGACATTCGTTATAGTAGGTCTCAACACACCCGGGACACGCTGTTCTGCCTCACCGCGGCACGCGGGTGGAAACGGCTACTTGAGGTGGTAGCTAGGCTAAATGAATGGCGAAACATAAGCATCCCCACGGGAGTAGACGAGAGTCCACTGATTGCACGGGCGGGGGTTGCAAAAGAGTCCCCATAAACCTGTCACACATCCATGCACTGTTCCTCTAGGGACCGTTACATAAATGGCGTGTCCTCCACCGTTAGCTTGGTATAATGAAGGAAAATGGCGGAGGCTCCTGGTGTTCTCGGCCTTCGGCCATGTGCAGCCAAGCATGCGTCGGGGGCCAAAGGCATCGGACATAGCAATGCTTTACATAGGCATTGGCTCGGGTCTCTCTCAAACAGAACTGCGTTCACACAGGTTTTTGTTTTTTACTGTTTGGCGTCCAAATAGTTTTTTTTTCAAACTTTGAGCTCGAAGAGCCTTCGGCTCAGCTCATAAGACGATCAAACGGGTCTCAACACTGACTGGCGACATCACAACCTGTGGGCAGTGGAGTTCAGTAGCTCGTTTGTCGCGTCGTGCAGACCTTTGTGACCTTTGCAGGTCTGCGTTGAGGTCTTCTATAACGGTAGGTCTCTCTGCTCATTTCTTATTCATGTAATATTGTGTCACATATATATAGGGGCACCACTAGGCACAAAAAAAACCAACAAATTGGTCCCTTGTTCTACTTAATATATAATTCTCTACGTCGTTCAACCTCGCGGGACAACACGCACGCACACCGACTCTCTAACCCTCAATGAACAAGTCATGGATAACTCTTTTATTCATGCAAGTCGGACTAGAGTTGCCCCACGTAACTTTCGCGGCGACAGAGAGCGCGGATCACAAAATAAAAGAAGGTGGGTTTCTCATTCTCATTCCCTTTCCCCCTTTTCAGACCTCGTAACCCAAACAACTCAACGTCTAACCTCTATCAACTTTCTTTGAGTGGTTACAACCTAACGTCTACCACCTATCAACTTTCTTTGAGTGGTTACAACCCAACGTCTACCACCTATCAACTTTCTTTGAGTGGTTACAACCCAACGTCTACCACCTATCAACTTTCTTTGAGTGGTTACAACCCAACGTCTACCACCTATCAACTTTTGTTTGTTGTTACAATTTAATGTCTACCCCCTATCAACCCTCTTTTAGTTGTTACAACCCAACGTCTACCCCCTGTTGATACAATCCGATGTCTACCACCTATCAACTTTCATTAAGCTGTTCACCTCGCCTGGTACGTCACTGCTCAACTGAACACAGTGAATGTGACAACTTTAAGTGAAGGGTAAGCACGCCTCCAGATAATTTTATATTCAACGTTTATACTTTTTGAAAAGTGTTTTTACAATATCAGATTTCACTTTCAGACTTCTAATTAAAAAGTCTCACAATATTTTTTTAAGCTATCAAGTAAACGACCGACAGTTAAACAATTTTTATTAAGCTTCAGTATATGACTCTCGTTTTTATCAAAGTTCATTTTAAGCAAAAACATATAGAAATAAATACATGAAAAGTACAGCTCATTTAGTTAACACTTCATTTGAATAGTTTTACAGCTTACAATTAGATCACTACGAAATTGTTTTCAAACAAAAATTTGAGTCTTGTAATTGTAGTCAAATCTTAGTAAATTTATTGAGATGAAAAATGAAATTGATGCAAAAAGTTTTTATAAAAATGTATATGAATACATTTATGAATTATAAAAAACATTGTAATACATTTAAGAGAGAGAGAGAGAGAGAGAGAGAGAGAGAGAGAGAGAGAGAGAGAGAAAGAGATAAAGGAATAGAGACACTTAAAGAGACAAATAAAAATGCAGTTTTTTGGATTATGGGTGATTTCAACCTACCTGATATAAATTGGAAAACACTAACCATAGATAAACACCAAAACCTTAAGGACATAAATGAGCTTTTCATAGAAACTTTACACAAACTAAGTTTAGATCAAATCATTAAAAAGCCAACTAGATTAAACAACACATTAGATCTCTTCTTAACCAACAGACCTGGATTAGTAGTTGATTATGATATTATTCCAGGTCTATCAGACCATGAGATAATAAAAATACACAGTCAGATAAAAGCAGTAGCCAATACAAAACACAAAAAAAAAAAATCATATTCTGGAATAAATGTAACCTAACACAACTACACCAAGCTGCATTAAACTTTCAACAAACATTCTTATTAGAAAAAGACATTAACCCATTAACTGCCAAATTTGTTACTGAGAATTTTTTACTTTATTTCGGTCTCCCTTCATCCCATTAGTAAGAAAAACACCTATTTTGAATTTCAGCATAAATACTTTTCTCAAAATTTGCAATTTTAGCCCGATCCCCAAATGGGGATCATGGCACATACCGTTGTATACTTGATGCCAACTTTTAAAGCATTCCAGATGTAATCCCACATTGCATCTACGGCATTCTTTCCTTGCATTTTTCTTACACACTGCGCATTTCCTCTGTTTCCCCATTTCAGTGCGGTCGATGCAGTGATATCCAGATGTTCTGACATCTACAGGAACACGCTTCATTGAAGACTTAGCGAAAGATTTCCTTCCAGCTTTTTTCGGATCGGATATTGATGAAGACAGAGCAAGATAAGCTCTGCAAATCATTCTTCTAAAATCCAACATGGGAATTTGACCATTAGCGATACAATATAGAGCGTGGGCGTTCATCACTGATATGTCAAAGTACCATTTTTTCCCTCTTATCCTGATTCTATATTTTTGGACGTTCCAGTCCATCATGTCTACTCCTCCCATATGCGTGTTATATTCTGTGATCAGTCTTGGTTGGGGGACAAAAACATCCTTCTTCTCAGTTCTACTCCATCGTTTTACCTGTGAGACAGGTTCGATGGGTTCATGATTCGACAGCAGCCTCACACAGCTGTTGTCGTTCCATGTGACAGCCAAAATTTCATTCTTCATATCAAATCTGTAATCATATGCCCCTCTATCTTTTTTCTTCATCTCTTTGTCTGTTGCAATTGGGCATTTGTTCATTCTGTTGAATCGAGCTGTTCCTGTTGCTCGGACACCAACATCTTGCAGATGTTTCATAAGAGCGAATCCGGTGAAGAAATTGTCAAAGTAAACCTTGTGAGCTTCTGGTGTTTCCAAAATCGAAATCCTCTTCAGGACAACAGATGATCCAAGTCCCGTCACGGCTGGATCATCTCCGTCCCTTGCTTTGCCTTCATACACTTGCATTTGATAGCAGTAGCCAGTTTCTGAGCAGCAAATAGCCCATTGTTTGAATCCAAACCTTACGGGCTTACCGCGTATGAACTGCTTCAGATAATGGTGCCCGTAGTATCGAACCATTTGTTCATCAATGCTCACATATTCCGAGAACACGCCATATTGCAGAAACTTCTCGTTCAGTTGGTCGATTATTGGACGAATCTTGAAGAGCTTATCACGTTCCTGTGGTGCAATACTTTCTAACTCAGAGTTGTCGCTGACATGGAGATACCGCTTGAATTCCAGATACCTGTTCCGACTCATGCATTGTCTCACGCATTGGACATCCATGTCCTCATCTTCACACCAGTATAATTGTTCTTGAGGAAGAGAATGATATCCAGTGAAGAGAAGAATTCCAATAAATTTCTTGATGCACTCGTTTGAAAGTTGGATATCGTGAACGTTTTTCTGCGTGGCATATATAACGGTCTGTTTGACAATATTGGAGACAATTGTGTCATCAAATATCTTCTCGAAACAGTCAACCGGGCTTTTCCCCTGTAGTTCGCAAATGAGGGCACGCCTTCTTCTCTGCACATCATCAGCATTTGGATACACTTTGGAGTAACTGGGTTGTCTCTTCTTCCAATTTGAAGTCAAAGTCGTCATTCTCTTTTTAGAAGGTGATGGACCTTAATCTGTCATAGCTGTACTCATTGACGGCGCAGACTGGTCCACTCCTATTGCAGGTTCATTGTTTCCAGTCGCATGTTGAATTTCAACAAACCGGGAACATCTGATGGTTCCTCACCATCAATTATATTGTCATCAAAATCTTCATTGTCTGACATTTCATCTACCAGTTCTGGAGGAAGTTCAACAATATCTATAGGACCATTATTGTCGTCCTCATTGTCAGAATCGAAGAAGTCATCGGCATTGAGAATATCCTCGATTTCCTTTAGAGAAAGAACCTTTTGTTGGCGAGCCATATACTGCAAAAGACAATATAAAAATGTGAGATTCTACTCGATATCAGTCGTGAGCCCCAGATGGGGCTCGAGGTATTTGTGTCCACTGTTCCCAAGTAAATTACATTGACAACGCAAAAAGTCTACTATAGTATTCTATACTAACCATGAATGAAGAAAAATTCGCCCTGCTGGAAATTAGCCATGGCGGAAAACGTCTTTTCTGCTGTCAAAAATCACGTTTCTCCTTCATGTCAAAAAACGGGGACCTGAGCGCGCAAAAGGGCTCGTGTGCGCAAGTCAGGGCAGGCACGTGATCGCTGTAGGTTTCCCATCACTGGCAACATTCTGTTGGATGATGCAACAACCCTGTTTCTATGTCTTGGTCACAGATGGCGTTAGTAGGTGGGTTAAAGTACCTGATCCCCAAATGGGGATCATGGCAGTTAATGGGTTAACCAACCAGTCGATGACCTATGGAATTTCATTAAATACCATCTTAAAAGCATTATAGAAAATCATATACCAACTAAATACTATTCAAACAAAATAAATAAATGCTGGTTTAATAATAGACTATAGAAGCTTTGTAAACAGAAGGAAAACCTATATAGCAAATTTAAAGAAAGTAAGGCAGAAAGAGTTTACAAAAAATATATAAAATTAAATACTTAACCCAAAAAGTAAGCAGACAGCTGCAGAGTGAATACATAAACATTGTCATATCTAAAGATAACAACAAAAACCTATGGTCATACATTAAGTCTAAGAAAATGGAAACAACAGGCATAGCGCCATTAAAAGATGAACATAACATAATACATAATGATAATGAAACTAAAGCAAACATCCTAAACAAATACTTTGCATCAGCATTCTCAGCCCCAGGAGACAAAGACATATTACTGAATTTGAACCAAGTAGACAACATAGAAGATATAATAGTACAAGAAAATGGAATTCAAAAACTATTAGCCAACACCAAACCAAATAAAGCGTCTGGACCTGATGGTATTCCAGTTAGATTACTCAAAGAACTAAGCAATGAGCTAGCCCCAGTGTTCAAAATACTCTTTCAGGCTAAGCTTAACCAGGGCAGAGTACCAAAGGACTGGAAAGAAGCTATTTAGAAAAGGAGAAAAATCTGACCCAGGAAACTACAGACCAGTATCACTTACCAGCATCACATGTAAAATCTTAGAACACATGTAATATGTAGCAACATATTAAACCACTTAGACAAACATAATGTCCTCACCCCATACCAACATGGCTTTAGGAAATATAGATCATGTGAAACACAACTAATAGGACTAATAGATGATTTTTCAAAAGGTTTAGATAATAGTGAACAAATAGATGCTATCTTACTAGATTTTTCTAAGGCTTTTGACAAAGTTCACCACCATAGTTTGCTTAAAAAATTAAAATATTTTGGCATTAATGGTCCACTGCATCATAGGATTAAAGATTTTCTGATAGGGAGAGAACAAACTGTAATAATAAATGGCTCTAAATCAACACCGATAACAGTAAACTCAAAGCATTAGGATTTATTAAAAGAAATTTCTATAAATCAAATAAGAACATAAAACTAAAATGTTATTTAACCTTGGTTAGGCCAATAATAGAATATGCATCCTCCGTTTGGGACCCCTCAACTAAAGAAAACATTAAGAAACTGGAACAGACACAAAATAGAGAGGTGAGATTCATAACAAATGAATATTCACATTTGACTAGAGTAACACCTTTAGTAAAATCACTAAATTTAGAAAGCCTTCAGAACAGAAGACTCAAAAGTAAAGTAGCAATTATACATAAACACTTAACCATAATCTTCAAATACAAAAACAAAATCTAATAAAATACTCTGAAAGACACAAAAATAAAGGCACATTCCTCGTCCCATATGCTAGGACAAATTTGTACAAACACTCATTCTTCCCTATTGCTATTAGAGCATGGAATGGGTTTCCTGAGCTAGCCAGGAAAACCAGTGACTTGGCAAAATTTAAGTCATTGGTTAATATGCATGACTAAATGCATGACGCATAGGACGTAATCATCTTCTTTTTTGAAGTAACGTCTGTATTATATAAGATAAGATAAGATAGAGAGAGAGGAAGTTAGAAGGAAAAAGAAAGAGAAAGAGATAGATTTATTAATTTGTGATTGTATTGAATTTTTTCCTTTTTTTTTTTTTTTCTAAAACTGAATTTGAAGTCTCACGAGTATTGTATTTGGGGAGATATAGCATCTATATCTAGAGCTTCATGGTTGGACATAAATTCGAACATATATTTTTTTATACGTTACTATCTAGGTGAAAGTGATATGGAATATAATAATAATTTATACTCGTTTCTAACCTAATAGTACTATGTCTGTCATAGATGAAGTGATCTCTCCATTGCTATGGGAAAGCCTGGGCTGTAAATTTGCTGGTGCTGGGCTGCCCACACGTCAGCACACGCATCTCTTCCATACTGACCGGGTCCAAAAGGATGACAAGCCATCACAATTTGGGGTCAGGTGGCTGAAGGAATTAGCCAGAGAGCAGTAGTCTTACTACTGTCTCCCCGCCTACGGGGCTCCAAGACCGGATTTTCTGTTAGGGTTTACTCCCTTAGCCTTAGACCTTACAGGGACACACACACAAGGCAGTGCGGCTATTGACCTATAGCTAGAGGTTTGGTTTTGGGGAGCAGGGCGTGTCCGCAAGCCGACGGGCCATGCCTTCCTCACATCGTGGGGCCAAAACTCCTCCGAGACCCTTGCAGATTAGTCTGATTAGTACTATACTAAACTATAAAGAAGAAGTATTAGGCTATCGATAGAAAACTATAAAATAATATCGACTATATTGCGTGAAAAATCACTAATTTTAGTGTGTTTTTTTTCTTCTAAATTCTTTTGTTCCTGCATTCGATCATTTCAAGCCCCTTCCCTTATCTACCTTTCAAAGGCCACAATTATCTATCAATATCATCTTCCTACTTTCCTACACCCAGTTCTTCAATCCCTTAAAAATAGTTTCACTCCCCCACTAACCCTTGGATCTCGGGCATGTACATGGTCAAAAATGAGATAAAATTAAAATGACATTAATTAATCCAACCCCATCTCTGGCAAGTGATGAAGGCCATCCCCTGAGCACTGACTTATTGACTTACTCCTAATAGCAACCGACCAAAAAAATTAATATAAATATTTTCCCGAGGTGGTAAATAGATATATCATCTTACCTTAACAGAACTATCTCTCTCTCTCTCTCTCTCTCTCTCTCTATATATATATATATATATATATATATATATATATATATATATATATATATATATATATTTATTTATATATATATATATATATATATATATACTCGAGCAGAGTTGTGTTTACTGAGAGCCTAAAGCTAAAGGCAGCACGGAATAACCTTCTCTCAGATACCCCTCGGCCCCTCCCCCCACTGGTCCACCAATGGTATTGGACCGAAGCGCTCTGAGCATGCTATAAGCAAGAAAGTAGCGCTATATCAAAGCCATACAATTATATATACTAGCCGAATGTGACCTGCGGTTTGTCTAAACGTTTCGCACTTTAACTCTTTCTCTCCGTTGTTATATTCTACGTTCCGGCGGAACTATTCATTTTACTCATTTGTGTTTCACTACCCTGTTATGATTAAAATGCAGTAACGTTTGTGTATATAACATAGAAATTTTATATTAAATATATATATTTATAAGTATGCAAGCTCTTTTAATATAACAAAAATTAAAGTTTATAAACCAAAAATTAATTACATTTAATGGGTCAAATGAACGTTGGTATCGTCAGTTAGGAGAGAAAGAGTTAATAGAGATCAATTTAGGTATATGCCCTTTATTTTAGCCCCCACCCTCACGTTATGATAGGACATTCTTCTTCTTCTTCTTCTTGAAACTGTCAGGTAGAGTTGAGCCTTTGGCTTTTGGAACTCCAGGCTAGCAAAAGTAAACAAGAGCTCCCTTTCACCGGCTTGAATGAGAACAGTGTTCACTGTTTTGTCTGGCGGAGGACATAAAAGATACACTACGGTCTCTACCATGGCCTAAGGAACATTTATGCCAAGTTTTATCAAGATTGGTTAAACGGTTTTGATTTCTATGCCAGGCATGCACACATACATACATACCACATACGTATAGTGTATCTTAGTGTGCTAGTGAAGATTGTGTTCTATATCAGAGTCACGTGATGTATGCTAGGCTGACAAATACTCTCCTAATTGTCAGTCTTGTCGCTTGGTTACTCATTGGATTGCTAACTGCCAAGAGATTTGTGTGCTGCTGAAAAGCTAAAGTCGGAAAACGAAACAGAATCAATTAGCGCGAGAGTCTCGTGCCTAGAGAAGTCCCGCGATACTGTAAACATTTTTTAATGAACAACAGGAATCTGAACAAAATCCTTTTGTATAAAAACTCAGTTGGGATTTGAAGTAAAAGAATAACAATTTTTGTTTACCCAAGTTACAGTTTTATGCACACAGTAAAAATCTGATAGTTGTTGTATTTGAAAGTTTGTATTAGATTAAGATGGGTATTATAGCAATAGATCAGGACATTGTTGCTAGATGGTTATGTACAGAGCCGGCCTTAGGCCACTGCAGCCTATGCGGCCTCAGTGGGCCCAGCACTTTCATAGGCCCTGGGCTAATTCTAGGTGTAAATGATAAAATTAAACCATTTAAAATTTATATATAATAACTGGTTTCATTAGCCTTCTAATTTTCAAGGGTCTCGTGGAAATCTCCTGAAATTCCAAAATATATGAAAAAGTCCTGGAAATCTTATGAAATTAAAATCTACTGAAAAGTCGTGAAAAAATCTCCGGAAAAATATACAAAATAGTCATTTTGGGGTTCTCATCTTATATAATTCAGACGTTACTTCAAAAAAGAAGATGATTACGTCCTACGCGTCATGCATATTAACCAATGACTTAAATTCGGCCAAGTTACTGGTTTTCCTGGCTAGCTCAGGCAAATCATTCCATGCTCTAATAGCACTAGGGAAGAAGGAGTATTTGTACAAATTTGTCCTAGCAGGTTTCAATTGTTCGCGCGATAAAAAACCCGGCTTTACCAGCTTTCATTTAATAAAAATGTATTGCAAAGTCGAATGTTATTTCTAATATAAAATCTTAATTTTGACATTATGCTTATCCCTACCCAGACTGGGCCAAGCGCAATCCGTTTTTCATAGCGCCCCGCAAATGTTAGGGCCGGCCCTGGCTAGCAGTGTCTTCGGTCAGACAAAACGCAAGCACCAAGACCCTGGTTACACAGTCTTCATGTATCTAGAACAGTCGCTTAAATAGCAGTGGCGTAGCTCAGGTGGGGGGGGGGTGAGGGGGGAGAATTTGAAATTCCCCCGGCCCCCACTTGATGAGTGTTGTTTTACATTAAAAATTAAATATACGCAAAATGCAAAACAATGTAAGCTTCAAGTCATGAATAGCTAATGCCAACTAGTGAAACATTGTATTGAAAAGTTTGAAGAAAGCTGAGCTGGTTTGGTAAGACATAACCTACTTTCAAAAGTCATTCTTAAAATTAAAGTAACTGGAACACGAAGACAGGTTCGTCCAGACAAAAGTTTACAGGACAATGTGAACAACCAGCCTTTTCTTCTTGTATTTTGCTATGAACATAAACTGCCGGGAAAAGAGGAGAGATTTGGGTACGCTGTTTTGGCTAAAAAAAAAGCTAGATAAGAGCTTTAGAGAAAAAAAAAAAAGTGAAGCAAAGAGCTAAACTTACAAACGAAAAATGAATCGACTTGAAAGTTGATCAATCTTTTAGCCAACGTTTAATTTTGTCGTGAACTATTTCTTGCTATTTCTGCGTTGATCTATTTCTAGTCTAAGTTTCCATATTTAAACTGTACACATTGTGTACAGATCAGTCGTAATTAGAACAAAGAGCTTGGTTGATCTCTGGCCAGTACATACATCTGCGGATGCGGCAGCCATTAAAAGTCAACCTTTGTCAACGAGGAGTGAATTATCTCTGTAATACTCATAGCAAAGTGCAGGAGATTTGATGGCATTTCAGAGAAAAACAGCTGTTTGCAGAGAGAGAGAGGAACAAAAGACCCGCTGTTTGGAATGACCCAGAGAAAAAAAAAAGAAATCAAAATAAAGATGTATTTACACTTTAGCTCAAGCAACGGGTTGGACAAAAAAACGCTCTGTGTCAGAAGGAGGCTGTTGTGTTCTCAAACAAATCTAGCTGAATCATCAAGAAACATTTTGTGGCTAGAAAATAGATTTGCTCTTTTATTTGAAGAATTATAATGACTCAATTGTGAACAAGGCTTTTTATTTTGCCAACATGATACCAATGTAACATAGACTCTCAACATGATTCCAACGTAACATAGACTCTGAACATGGTACCAACGTAACATAGACTATCAACATGGTACCAACGTAACATAGACTCTCAACAAGATACCAACGTAACATAGACTCTCAACATGGTACCAACGTAACATAGACTCTCAACATGATACCAACGTAACATAGACTCTCAACAAGATACCAACGTAACATAGACTCTCAACATGGTACCAACGTAACATAGACTCTCAACATGATACCAACGTAACATAGACTCTCAACATGATACCACCGAAACATAGATGCTCAACATGGTACCAACGTAACATAGACTCTCAACATAATACCAACGTAACATAGACTCTCAACATGGTACCAAAGTAACATAGAGTCTCAACATGATACCAACGTAACATAGACTCTCAACAAGATACCAACGTAACATAGACTCTCAACATGGTACCAACGTAACATAGACGCTCAACATGGTACCAACGTAACATAGACTCTCAACATGGTACCAACGTAACATAGACTCTCAACATGGTACCAACGTAACATAGACTCTCAACATGGTATCAACGTAACATAGAGTCTCAACATGGTACCAACGTAACATAGAGTCTCAACATGGTACCAACGTAACATAGAGTCTCAACATGGTACCAACGTAACATAGAGTCTCAACATGGTACCAACGTAACATAGACTCTCAACATAATACCAACGTAACATAGACTCATTTTATTCACATTTAGTCATATAGATTGAAGAACTACCAAAATAATGAACTAAATTATCTCATAACACACAGGTGTATTGTTTTTCACTTCCATGTTCTTAGAGATAAATATATTTTAGAAGCAACACTCGATTTAACGTCGGATAGCCTTTTGCTTTAAACCTTAAGCCTCGTTTTGCATTGAGGCATACATACATCGGTTAGCCTCTTGCTATAAATCTTAAGCCTCGATTTGCATTGAGGCATACATATATCGAATAGTCTCATGCTATAAACCTTAAGCCTCGATTTGCATTGAGGCATACATATATCGAATAGCCTCATGCTATAAACCTTAAGCCTTAATTGACACTGAGGCATACATACATCGGATAGCCTCTTGCTTTAAACCTTTGCCTCGGTTCGGCATCCAGGTATACATAAATCTGATAGCCTCATGCTTTAAACCATGGGTTCTCAGCCTGTGGATCGCGACCCCCTTGGGGATCGATTGACGATTTGCCAGGGGTCGTCAAAGACCATCGAAAAAATGGATTGCTTTTGTCTATTCTTCTATTCCTGTGCGTGTGTGCGGGCGGGGGGTGTCGCGGCAGAGTGGGTGGTTGTAAGAAGGGGTCGCCAAGCTTAAAAGTTTGAGAACCTCTGCTTTAAACCTTTTCTTCTCCCACGTGATATACTTGCCAAATTCACAGAAGGAGTGCAAACTGTAAAGGGTATTGGCGTTTTTAATATTCAAGACATTGGTTTTATTTGTACGGAATATGACTGGTTTCCAGTACTGGAAAGTCGTAGAAATTTCTACTTCTAAATTGAGCTTGTTAATCTCAATAATCTAACACAAAAGGGAGACAAGCTTATTATTTTATTAATTATTAAGTTTTAAGCTTCATGTTTAGTCTACATTTTAAAATGTATCATTAAATTTAGATTATAATGTGTAATATTGATTGTACATAGTTTATGCAAACTTTTTTTCATTATTTCAATTGAGGATTCAAAATATTCTTATTTTTTAAGAGAAATTATGTCCCTTGACCTGAACAAGTATATACAGCACACTTTAGTCCTTTGCCATTTGTCGTTATCTCCGCAAATCCACAGCAATGTAACTAAATTCAAAAGCCTCGTTCTGGCTTTGAGTTATATATACACCTCATAGCCTCTTACATTTTCAAAGCTTGCTATGGCGTAGACTAAATACTAACCTATTAAAATTTAATATGTTAAGATATATAGCCTCGTTATGACATCGAGACACACATAAATATCATTGTCCCTCATTCACCACTACAGCCTGTATCAGACATCGAGGCATACATAAATCTGACAGCTTCTAGCTATTTTTAGGTCACTTTGGTGTAGACTAGATATTATATGCTCTTACAACTTAATATGTTTTGAGTTACAGCCTCGATCTGATATCGAGGCATACATATATCTGATAGCTTCTAGCTATTTTTAGGTCACTTTGGTGTAGACTAGATATATGCTCTTACAACTTAATATGTTTTGAGTTACAGCCTCGATCTGATATCGAGGCATACATATATCTGATACCCACGTCCTTATACATATTTTACATCATTATAGCGTATGCGCGGATCATGCAAAATGAAATATTAATGATCAGACACGTGAACAAAAATGATTAATATGTCAACATCTCAAGTTAAAGTTGGATCACATTACACTCAAAACAAAACTAGGTTCTTCACTTCACAAATTAGCAGTCCAGAAAAAAAAAAAAAAAAATCCAGCAAAAAAAAAACACAATACTAGGCAGACGTGAACGACTACATTTTAATGGTATGCTTGACGACAAAAAAGTATTCGAATCGACACTATCAATCATGATAGCAAAAAAAAATAAATTAAAAGTGACAGATGGAAAGAGTCGAGTGTCGTTGTGAACCAAGGATTAAAATATTCGTGTTGAAGGATTAGAAGAAGTCAAAATGATTAGAGCAATGATTTAGTATTTATCACATTGATACGCTTGGAAAGTAAAATTGTAAAAAAATAAAACTATCATGATAATCATCACACAGATACCCGCTTCCTTCTTTCTTCCCCTTTCCAACTGGTCCAGATAAGTCATAGAATCATAGCGAATTGAGAACGCTAATAGCATGACATTGTGCTAAACAAAAATAATTGGTAAACATATTTCAAATCGCGTTTATTTATTATTGTGAGTCTACACCTATTACACATTCTGTCACATGCCTGATCCAAACTATTTGATACAATTGCACTTAATATAAAAGTGTTTTTCTATGTTTCCGAAGCTTATATCAACTGACTCTTTGTGTCTGTCTGTCTGTCTGTCCGGTAAAATATTTACACGATTTTCTTCGACAGTGTTGCCGATATTATTGTATTGATAGGTCGACTAACGATTGATACCACAGGATACGGAGATATATTAATGTTATTATTATTACATTGTTAATGTTCATATGTATTCATTGAATTGAAAATTACGTAGATCTTATCTTATCTTATCTTATATAATACAGACGTTACTTCAAAAAAAGAAGATGATTACGTCCTACGCGTCATGCATTTAGTCATGCATATTAACCAATGACTTAAATTCTGCCAAGTCACTGGTTTTTCTGGCTAGCTCAGGCAACCCATTCCATGCTCTAATAGCACTAGGGAAGAAGGAGTATTTGTACAAATTTGTCCTAGCATATGGCTAAATAGGAACATAAATTTACTGATGTAATTGACTGTATTATATATATATATATATATATATATATATATATATATATATATATAGTGATAGAGTCTACTGTTGCTCAAAAGTTCTGGATCCGCTAGTGGATGCCACACACATATATCTCACAAAGATGTCGCACGAACAGATGTCATACACATATTTCACACATACAGATTTTACGCACACAATATATGTCACAAAACGATGTCACAATGAAGATGTCACACAAAGATCAGGCAGATGCCACACAGAGTATGTCTGCCTGGTTGTGAGGTATGCTAGCTGGACTGTCGTTCGGACTTCTCGTTGTCCTGGATTCATAAACTGCCCGCTGCCATCCCACGTCGTCCTGTAGTAGGTTTGGACTAGGAAGTAAATTATCTTCAACTCTAAAGGAACATCCGAAACATTTTGCAAAGATATCACACACAGAGATGTCAAACACAGAGATGTCACACACACATGCCAAACAAAGATCTCAAACACAGATGTTAGAAGACCATAAATACTCACATGTGTATCCTGAGGCTGGGCTTGTGATAAGAGTCAAATAGATACAAGAAACAAGGGCTAAGTTGGCAGCAATAGTAAGTTCCATTGTAATCGTGGGCTGAATAGTCTCTAAAGAATAGTGTCTTCTGTTAGACAAAAGGCTTCTGCTTATCTTAAATGCTCGTCTTCCAAATTTGTAACAAGTTTCTAATTCATAATCAGCATTTGCTTCTAACTTAATAAACTTGGGACCACTGTTGTTCTAGAAGTTTCTTTAGTAAATTTCTTTAATTTCTGTAAATAAAAAAAAGACACCAATTTTTTAGGTTTATTTCTTTGTTAAATAGCTTGATAGATTTTAGTCTTAACAGACAGAGCCGTAAAACATTGACACGTTTTAAGATGATACAAAGTTCCACCTTGACAATGTTAAGTTCATGTGTTTCTTTGGCCTATGGTTATTGAGCAGGGTGTCACGTGGCCAGCACAACGACCAACCGCCTTTACTTTGCCCCCAACTAAAGTCAGGTACCCAAGAGGGTTGTGGGAAACCGGGGGGGGGGGGAGCCTTAAAAATCCCGAAATTCCAAATCCCAGTCTTCATCGTGATTCGAGCCCAGGACCCACAGGAAGCCAGGCTTGCACTTAACCACTCAGCCAGTATAATAACATTTTAAAATGTTCTCTCTCTCTCTGTGTGTGTGTGTGTGTGTGTGTGTATGTCTCGGGACCATAAAACGACAGTCAAGAAAGCATGCTACATGATCAGGCAGCCATAAACATAACCAAGGACGCCAGGGCCGAATCCTGTTAGTGCTCTGATGCTAATCCCGGACCCTCAAAAACTTCCGACCACGTGACTAATAACGCCACATCTGATCGGTTCCATTGGTTTCCGAGATTATTTTGTACGGCCATGAGGCCCGTAAGGTATGTGCCAGAAAAGTTCGTGGCCCCTAAAGCCAAAGAAGATCATCACAACTGCTTCTAAGGAATTGAGTCACGTGACCCTCCAGCCAAAAAAGGGAGAAAGTATCATACTTAATGGTAGCAGTGGCGGCCTTTGGGGGGGGGGGCGGCGAGTGGGACAACTGCCCCATGCCCCGCGCCTGAGGGAGTGTAAACAAAAAATGTTTCTGCTCGGTGGTTAGGTTGAAGCTTCAAACAAATAGTACAACTAAACCTTGTAATACCGAGCTCTTATAAAAAATAAATTTTAGCTTTTAGGTAAACATAAACTTGAACAGACTTCTTTGATTAAATGAAACTGAACGTAAAATACAAAACTTTGACCAATTTCACTAAAAGCGAATCAACATTTATAATTTGTTAATTTACACACAAAAAAACAACAACTGGATATTACAAACTGAGGAGAAATAAGATTAATTTTAACATAATGGACACAAAATGTATTAATTATCAAAGCAATAGGCACATCCCCAGGGGCGTAGCTAGGAATTTTCAATCGTTTGGGGGCCCGGGGGCTTGACCTATCTGGGGGCCTGAACGATGGAGTAATATTTAATTATTAATGTAAAAAACACTCATTTGTGGGTCCCCCTCAAGTGGGGCCCCGGGGGAATGTTAAATTTTCCCCTCTCCTCCCCCACCCTAGCTACGCCACTGCTCATCCCTCCCCAAAAAAAAAACGTGTACTTTTTATTTGGTGGTTTGATTTTGCTTGGTTTTCATCTGCGAAGCATAGGGGCCTTTAGAACACGCAGCTTTTGATTTTTTACTCTTTAACACTCTACTGTTCAAACTCAGTAAACTAAAACAAAAACACTTATGACACCGGAAGTTGAGATAAAAAGCGAAAGATCTATTAGCTAACCAGGAGGTCCAACACATAAAACGCAAACATGGCAACGCGTCTACATTGGCCTAGCTAGGAATTCGCCATCACTTGGGGGCCCGGGCGCTTGACCTCATGGAGGGGGGGGGGGCGTTCATTTTGCGTAATATTTAAATTTAATGTAGAAAAAAAAAACATTTTGGGGCCCCCCTCAAGTGGCGGCTCGGGGAGATTTTCTAATTCCCCCCTCCCTCTCCCACCCTAGCTACGCCTCTGCATGTCTACATGTATAGAAGTCAAAATAAAGTTTGAGAACCACTGCTCTAACTTAATAGTTGTAGTAATTTCACTGGCACTATAATACCGATGTTTTTTCTACCCAAAACGAAGCGTTTCGTATTTTATGTGTTCCCATCCTAACACGTCATCATTCTCTGCGCGTCATGTGACTATTTCTACTGTCACAAACAAAAGTACGCAATTCAATATTTCAATCACTGTAATCTGCTTCTGCTATTAAACCTTTACAACTAATCCTCGGGAATTGAAAAGTTTCGTAAATGCAGATGTAGAATTAGTATTACAAGCTCCAAACAACAGTTGGACGAGATATTGTTAGAAGATCTGTATAGACTAATATAGAGGTTTCAAAGCTGATGTTTTACACTTGATGGATCGATATTCGAGTGAGGACCATTAAGTGGCCCTAATTGATTGAATGGACACCGCGGCGTATTCTTTGCATCGACAGCCAACTGTGTTTTATTTCCCTTGATTGTTCAAGTTGTAAGTTTGCTGAAATGTTCTGGGTAGAGAACTATTTGAATAAATTTTATGTGTACAGAAATAGGCTTATAGAAGAGTTAAAAAAACATTTTTAACAAAGGGCAATGTGGACTATGGGGATTGCAAAAGATTCCATTAATGTACGTAGGGCCAGTGCTCGATTTACCTACAGACAGAACTGGCTATAAATTAATCCTCCCCCCCCCCAACACTCACACTTGTTCAAAGGCCCCCCTCCCCCAATGGTTCTACATGTTGGTTACAAGGGACCCCGCATCTCATTAGTTAATAATCTTCTCAAATTTAAATCCGGTTCTTCTTAAGGCAATGAAAATGTGAGAGGACATTTAAAATGTGTTTTACTTATATTGCGCGAATGTAGTGGAAAGCAGGGCACTGGGTAGTAGAACTCTTGTACGTTTGGAATGAATTAGGAATTATTATTATTATTTTTTTTTATTATTGTTTCTTTTTACATGTTTCGGATGTTCCGTCAGATTTGAGGATAATTATATCACAGCCCATGGCCTCCCACAGGATGACGGGGGGTTGCAAGGCTCGATACACGGGTTTATCGAGACAGTCCAGAGCGCATCCCACACGACCAGGCAGCTTATGGACGGAAATATGTACATAAAGAGTTTAGTTTGTGTATGAATCAATATCTTGTTGTTGTTTTTTTTCTCTACTTTATAAGCCAGAAAGCATTGCTAATAAAACACAAAGCAAAGCGGCTGACAAACAGTAGCTCTCCATCATCACTCCCAAAGGCTACGTCCCCGAATCAATGAATAGTAAAAGTCACTGGGCAGACATCAAACTTCTTATTATTGTCGTAAATTACCCTACATTTCACTTTAAAAAAAAATATATATAGGGTAGGATTCTTATTATTGTCGTAAGTTACCCTACATTTCACTTTTTAAAAAATATATATAGGGTAGGATTATATATAACTAGCAACAGAGTGATATGTCATGTGACAACATTGTGGATGCTGTTATAGTAGAAGTACTGTTATTGAAATTGTACTATTTAATGAAATTTAAATTAAATTAAAAATTTATTAAGAATTAATTAATTAAAAATGACTGACTATTTTTAAAAATATATTTCTTATTTAATTTTCAATCTTAACGTATTATGATTGAAACTGACATGGACTCGTATAAATAACCATAATCTTCAAATACAAAAACAAAATTTAATAAAATACTCCGAAAGACACAAAGATAAAGGCACATTTCTCATCCCATATGCTCGGACAAATTTGTACAAATACTCCTTGTTCCCTAGTGCTATTAGAGCATGGAATGGGTTGCCTGAGCTAGCCAGGAAAACCAGTGACTTGGCAGAATTTAAGTCATTGGTTAATATGCATGACTGAATGCATGACACGTAGGACTTAATCATCTTTTTTGAAGTTACGTCTATATTATATATTATATAAGATAAGATAAGATCTCACAAAACCAATTCTTACTTTATAAAGCGGATGGTGATCTATGGTTTTTTTTCTTTTCATTCTATGTACTCCTTGTAATGCTTCATTATTGTAAGGACGCTTTCCACTGTTCTTCTATTAACAGTTCGGTTAATGTGCATGTGGACTGGAATATTGACATAAAACGGTGCACAAAATACAAAGCAACATTTGAACCGAGTCCGGTAATTCCCGCTGATGATGTGTTAAAAAAATGAAAGCCAAATTAAATTTTAAGATGATTATGTTATGAAATAATATTACGGCCAAAAAGAGAGCTTTTAATGTGTGGCCATTTAGGTAATTTTTTTCCCAAGCATATATATAAACAGTGTGATGTTTGTGAAAACCTTTAAAGCCGTTTTCTAAATACAGGTCGTCCACATAGGAAGAGATTGAAAGCTTATAGTAAAAATTTTAAACAAGAAATTATAAAATTGATTACATTTGGGGCTGTGTTATGTGTGTCTTTGTTTCTATGGTGACAGTGAGAAGTAGTTAGTGATTGGTTGGTGGCTATGCCGAGTGAATGACGAAAGATAAGCGGAACTGTCGTAAATTGTCTTGGACACGACAGACAAGTCCCAGAATGCCAGAGTGTAAAGACGTGTTCATGTAGTGAGCTAGCTTTTATTTAAAATACTATTTTATATTATGACTAAAATCAACATTTATTTCACTTCTTCTCGAGTTGACTTTGTGTATATTGTAATAGAAGTTATATATTATTTTGTTTAAAAAAGAAGATATTCCAGTTAATTTTAAGTTTTATAAGTTAAGATATAATACCCTTCAGCAGTATAGTTGTCTACCAGCAGTTTGGTGTTACAAGCCAACGACCGTCAATAACATATGGTGTCAGAAATCCATAACAACCTGAAATTCTTTGAGTTTGTCTATATTTAATGTTACTTCATCCGCAAACTACTTTACACAGATATAGATATATATATACACACAGGGGCGTGGCTAGGAATTTTCCATCGTTCGGGTCCCGGGGGGTTTGACCTGTTTGATGGCCTCTGCATTTTTGCGTAATATTTAATTTTTAGTGTAAAAAACACTCATTTGGGGGCCCCCTTCATGTTGGGACCCGGGAGGATTTTACATTTCTCCCCCTTCTCCCCCCTCCCTAGCTACGCTACTGCACACACACCCACAAACTGAAAAACACAGAACAGCGTCCTTACAACACTTGCATCTATATCAGGGGTTCTCAACCTGTGGGTCGCTACCCCTTTGGGGGTAGATTGACGATTTGCCAGGGGTCGCCTAAGACCATCGAAAATATGGATTTTTTGGGGGGTCTTTTCTTCTATTGCTGTGTGTGTGTGTGTGTGAGGGTGGGGGGGGGGTCACGGCATAGTGAGGAATTGTAAAAAGGGGTCGCCGAGCTTAAAAGGTTGAGAACCGCCGATCTATATGAATATAACCTTCACACCACCTTCTTCGTTCCCTTCCCTTGAAGAATGTGCATGTATTAAATCCATATTATAAGAGCCGCCATCACACACACACACGCACACTCTCTCACACACACACACACACATGTCATCCGGACCACATGATTGTCAGATCAGGTTTAGGTATGGTCCTGACAATGTCCTGTCAGCACGCAAGAGACCTGTCTCCGAGTCTGGTCCCGAGAGTCTTCGAGTTGCAGCCCCGTTGATTTCGCTCATATGACCGTGATGTCAGTAACACTGTTTAAAGCGTGCCAAGGAATTGGGTTGCCAGACAGAGGACGACAACACTAAAGGAGGACCCAAATAAAATGTAAACTTTAAAAGCTACTAGAAATAAAGTTAATGATATATTGCAATACAATATAAGCTGCACAGCTTCTACATAGAAACCATTTCTGTAATTCCTCTTATCAGCTTGCAAACTATTCATGGGGTAAAAAAACAAGAAAAAAACAAAAAGCAAAACCCTGGAACCTGGACACGGGTCTCAAAAACGGCTTGAACGATTTTCCTTTGGGGAAACAAAGCTAATAGGCCATACGCGAAAAACTCTGGTTTTAGCGTACAATTTAAAATAAAAATCTTCTTAAAGTCAGATTTATTCTTGAGTATTAGACAATATTTATCGTGAATACCCATTCGTCAGATTCCATTCAAGCATTAAGACTTAGACCAGGGGTTCTCAACCTGTGGGTCGCGACCCCTTTGGGGGTCGATTGACCATTTGCCAGGGGTCGCCTAAGACCATCGAAAATATGGATTGTTATTGTCTACCCTACAATTCTGTATTTGTGTATGGGGGGGGGGTCGCGGCAGAGTGGGGGATTGTAAAAAAGAGGTCGCCGAGCTTAAAAGGTTGAGAACCGCTGACTTAAACGTTCGGGAAATATCTGCACACCGTCATCGAAAGTCTGTACACACAGACAGACAGACAGACAGAATGACTTGATAGAAGCTTTGTAAAACACAAAACTACGTAGTTTGACTCTACGCACAAAGTTCAAATGCCAAGTTATTGATATCAACATCCGGTGTCATGCTGTAATAGCAGGTCTGACGGCTAAACAGCGGAAGTATTCGATACCCGAGTTCGTAGCAGACGACTAGAAATTACAAATGCGCATTTAAACAAAAAAGGAAAACTCTAACTAAAATAGCTGCTATTATTACTTCTAGCCTGGCATTAAGTAGTATAAACTAAAGCTGGATAGTACTAAAAGATATGTTGAACTCAAAGAGTGGACGATGGCGCGATAGTAAAAGCTTTGCGTCGATTGCACTGTGCAGCAGAAGCGTCAATAGTTGCAGACCTGTGTACGCGATACAGGCAGGCAGAGATATTACAAGAAATCTTCACTTCTGCTAGATCGCCTGATTCCACTTTATATGAATTAGAGCAACTTACGAGTTTTGTGATAACACACTCTTTTTTTTTTTTTTGTTTCATTTTGCAAAGTTTATATCGACTCGCACCGTCAGTCTGTCTGTCTGTCTGTCAGTCTGTCTGGTAAAAATTTTTTACACGTTATTTCTCTCACTTCTCATTCTCGGAATAAGTTGAACCTTTACCACAATTCTTCCTAACAAAACACGAATCAATCAAAATATATTTAGAAATTAATCAATTACTTGTGTTAAATAATTTTGTTTCATCTAGAAAAAGAGAACTAAATGTAAAAGTATTAAGATACATGGCAGTAAATGTGCAGATCTTTCCCTTATAAAAACTTTGCTTTTAAGGGGGAAAAAGTTCTTGCTTTAACATCCGGTCTACAATTTTAAAGCAATAATGTACAGTAACGTAGAACAAGAAGAGAAATCAATTTGGAGAAATGTTGGGGGGTGGGTAGTATAACATAGCGAAATTATAAAAAAGCATGTAAGGCACAATACGTGGAGGAAGACCGAGAAGAACGTGGCGCGCAGTGTACTAGATGTAGCCGAGAGGTCAGGAAAGAGCTGAGAAGCCGTTTAAAAAACTAGCAAGAGACCGTGCGGAGTGAGGGTGTTTTCACTGAGGCCCTATGTTCCATGAGGAACGCAAAAGGAAAGTTGATAAAACAAACAAAATGATCTTAAAATCAGTCAATTAATCGTCATGTAGGTTATAATCGAAATCCACTTTTGCCAGCTAATTAATTAAAATTAGAATGTGCTACAAATGAAAGATCTTAACAATGTGTACAATGCCACATGGTGTATACACATTCTCAAACACCTTTTAAAAATTCACAACTTATCAAACACTTCCTGTCGCCAGAATAAATCACAAACATAGATACTATATTTGTAGTTATCAGTTAGAAGACTAAAAAGTAAAGTAGTAATTAAACATAAAACTGAACCATTGTTTGCAAATACAAAAACAAAACCAACTAAAAATACTCAGAAAAACATAAAGATAAAAGCACATTTCTTGTTCAATATGCTAGGGCAAATCCCTACAAGTGCTCCTTCTTCCCAAGTGCCATAATGGGCATAGTCTTCCTGAAAAACAAAGACTTAGCAGAGTATAAACCACTGATTAACATGCATGACTAGATTGACTCGTGAAACGCGCGGATCGTATTTATCTTTTGAAGTAACGAATGTAATTGATAAGACAAGAAGATAAGTTCTACACATTTCCAATGTATAAACATTTGTATAATCTCTACCCTGGCTCTAGTACATACATCTATATATATATAATTCTCTTCGTGGCTCATCAATGCAGGACACTACGATGAATACGTCATGGAAAGATAACTTTTATTTCTACAAGTCGGACTAGAGTTACCCGACGTAACTTTCGCTGTGACAGACAGCGAAGCTCAGAAGAAAATAAGAGGGGGGTGGGGCGTATGCTATTCCGCAGGTCGGATCGTACCCCATATTCCCATTTCATGCTTTCATGTATTCATAACACTGTTATATTGTTGAGTTCATCTTAAACTCGCACAGAAAAATTCCCTCCTGATTATAAAACATTAAAACACGTTTGAGTCAGTTTCAGCACAAATATGACTTTTTAACAAATTTAAAAAACAAAAAGATTAATTGATTAAAAGGTCTTTCAAAACTCGTTAAATTCCCACGCGGCCTGTAATTCCCAAGGAAAGAGGACATGGACTTTTTTATTTGTGTTTTACACTGTGTTTCAATATTTAAATCAGCGCAATCAATGTAGAAGCCTCTTCAATCTTGATATTTAACATTTCTGCACATGCCTCTGACCTAGATAAATTCACTCCAACGTGTAGGACACGTTTGGTTAGGTAAAGCAATAACGATTGGGCGTTAAGCTAGCCACACGATGCAAGCGTCAGCCATTCGCAAAGACAACATCAACAGCAAAACAAAACATTAACTTTACAGAAATTGCGGGGGGGGGGGGGGGGGGAAAGGCCATTATTAATTACAATTTCACAACACTTGCCAATAATAATGCACATTTAATAATACCCTTAAGGAAAACTCAGATCTAGAAGAAAAAAAACAACTATGAAGACAGCTCCGCCAAAAGCAGCATGCTCCTATTTTACAGTTGTATATTGCTTCAGCCTTTGATCATCGGATCTGCATGTGAATGTCACTTTGATTAGAAAGTGCTTTAAGCCAGTATATTGACTTTTAAGAATAATGGCAATGTCTTCGATTTCAAAGATTAAGGATGCTATGCAGTGTTTCACATGACTACGAAGAATTAGTTGCGACCTGCATATTTTCTCGCATCTGGAGCAAAGCCGTTGACTTTTTCTTTGGGTAAGATTTGTGGAAATCGGAAAACACTAAAAAAAAAAAAAAAAAAAGTAAAATAGTAGACCATATAATTGGGGAGGGGGGGGGGGGCGGCACAGCTTGACAAAAAAAAAAAGTACTTTAGGTAGATTGAAAGATTTCCTCTGCCGAACGAAATGGTCGAGTTGACTTAGTAGAAAAAGAGACAATTCGATTATCGATAGATTTCCCTGCCTCCCCCCCTTTCTACTTTTCTACCTCTCCCAAGACAAGAGTTAACGACGGTCCCACTATTTAGAAGCACGAACTTTTTTCAGAGATGAAACGCGCGAAACCAATATTACGTCAACGCTTCACGGACGAGAGTCTAGATTCAGCACTCCGGCTTCATGGCTCATCTATGTATCAGGATAATCAGATTTAGTTGTTTTTTCGACTAAACTTCTTACATACCATTACAAAGTGTGGAACAATATAAAAATGATTTCAAGTCAATTTTTTATTTCGGGGGGGGGGGGGGATCTTTTCGGTGGTGTAGTCCTCGACAATAGTGTTGGAAATTCAAATGGCCCGCAAACCGAGTTAGGTGGTCGTCACTGGTATAGGTCTGAACGAAGTATACAAATAACTTCGATATTGTGGTGCCCAACCCCCCCCCCCTTTTAGTCTTGATGGTGTTGTTATCAAAGACTGCGTTACAGTGATCATCTGCTTAAAAGGTTAAGACCATAAAACAAACTGTTTTATTTTACAGAGTAAAATACAATGCGGCCCACAAATTGTATGCCACGAGATGGGCGTCCAATCATACTTAACCTCAAAAGCATTGTGTAAATTTTAATAACGTACCGAAAGTAGTTAGTAAATGAATAGTTTACTAGATGATTTTGAAACTATATGATAATCGCTATTACTAACGGAGTAAAGTATAACTCTTGGACTGGGAAATCTCTTATTGTGAAAAATTCACATTTACATTCCAGACATCTGAAGCTCATTCATCAACGCACACATTGTTTATTAGTCACTTTCACTCCTCGCCGTTGTCTCAGGCATATACACTTCAATTTACAAATACAACTCTTCATTCGTCTTTTTTTTTTTAACTGTCCAGCTCACTGCGGTCATGGTGGCGCGGTGGCTGAGAAGTAAAGCGCTTCCGAAACTAGGGTCCTGGGTTAATATCTCGGTGAAAAAAATAAGATTTTTTTATTTCGTGATATTTAGGGCTCCCCTGAGTCCAACCCCAAACTCTAACGGGTACCTGACTTTAGTTGCGGAAAGTCCAGGCGGTTGGTCGTTGTGCTGGCCACATGATTCCCTGTTCGTAAACCATTGGCTAAGAAAGATCGTAAGGAATAATTTTAATACATTTTTTGTTTTCAATCTCATTCCAATAGACACATTTCTACACTTTCCAAGATAACAGTTATTGTGAAGGACTTCGTTGCGGGGCCAATTCGAGATCAAGCGACAACTCCACCAAACTAATAAGAATTCGTATGTCGTATGTATGGACATCTCATCTATAGGGCTTGGAACGTTGATGTTGGTCCCTTTATAGAGTCATCCCAATATATTCACAAGTACGTCGATCTCTATAAGAGATAACGGCCTAAACTTTCTCTTTTTATCGTTTCGTGACGTCTACTAGAAGTACAATATACGGATGAAGGATATTTACGACAATGCTTTAGATTAGTATTAAACTTACAAGTGTAAAAAGTATATGTGTTTACCCACCACGCTCAAAGTGTTGCTTTTAAAGTATAATATAAATCTTGAAACAATTTACTGGCTTTCATGCGGCCCTTTCGGTGGGTCTACCAGCCCAATGCAGTATCGGTCCGCCGGGCATTTGCCCCTGCTAACCAAACAGTGATTATTTCCCACATTTCCAACGTTCCTTAAAAGTTGAACATTTTTACTGGCTAACACGAATCTTGTGGGACGAGAGGGGAGAGCGTCGGACAGGGTTTGAGCTCGGGACTTTTATGAAAACAGTGCGAAGAATATACCACACCAATTAGCAGTAAAGTGTTACAGATGTAATAGTCCTCTCTTCAACATACGAAATGATAAACAAATGTATAACGCTTTGATAGCTCCCTTGGTGTTACCTAGATCATTCCTTATAGATGGCCTGGACACTGAACTACATCGTTACAACCTGAGGGGAGTTTAGACCAATAGCTCGTTGCCTCGTCGTACAGACCTGTGATTGCCACGAGCTTCTTTTTGTCTATAATTACCCACAGGTTGTGACGTTGCAGGTCAGTGTTGAGGCCTTCTAAAACGATTGGTCTCGGTGTAACCAGCTTGCTACATATAATCGAAACATTGTTTCATAAATTTTTAAGGACACATTTTTCAAGTAAAAGCATTTCGAAGATAAGCTTAAAGAAATGTGAACAATTAAAGAAAAAAAAAATGTAAAAACGAATAACTGGAGAGATAATGGAAGACAAGACGAGTTTTCTAAGACGATGATGGCAAGGCTCTACGATATGGCTATTACATCTTTAGCTCTGCCAATTAGGAGAAAAAAAGCAGCACAAAAAACGATAGACGTGACATTTTGAAAGCCACACTGGCAAACATGTCCTACAACAAGTCCTAAAGCAAGTCTTACAAAAAGTCCTGCACCTAGAGCCAACAGAGAGGACTTTTTTTGGGGGGGAGGATAATTCAATTTACAAGAAGAAAACTTTAGCCAAGGGGAAAAGGAAAAAAAAAAACCAGTAACAATTTTTTTCCTCACTCTTTCTCGTGTTCAAACTTGGCCAGATTTTTTGTTCTCTTACCCATTTCAAGCCAAATTCGATTTGTAGGAATTTTTAATTGTATTACGTTTTCGCTCGACTAATCTCAACACTTTTGTCTTTTTTTCCCTATCAAACATGGTTTGTTGTATACAGAAACATATGTTCACATGTAGCTTAACTAAGACACACACTAAAACACACACTGGCAATACGACTCGCGATCTGGATTCATTATAGAATTTAATGCAGATACGAAACGAAACTATGAGAATATCTTTAAATATCTTATTTATTTAGAGACTATTAAAAAAAAAAAGAAGAAGATAATTACGTTCTTACCATATCCGTATGTTAATCTAATCGTGTATGTTAATTAAATAATAAACTTAAATAAGTCACTGGGTTTATTTACTAATTCAAGCAGCCCATTCCATGCTCTAATGTCTAGCAATATTGAATTCGAAATGCGCCTTTATCTTTGTGTCTTTTTGGGTATTTGATTTGTAATTACAATATAGTCTTGTAGGTATTATTGTTACTTTATTTACATAATATTCTTTTGACCGGATGTTCCTCTAAGTTCGACTAAATCCGTTACCAATGTGCCCGGTTTCTGGATCAAAATTACAGAATCGCACACGAGCAGCTCCACCGTGTGGTGTGTTTAAATTAGTTTAAATAACAAAATGATTCTATTTATGACTTAACAATGGTTTTAATCATCTTGCATTAAAATTTCAGAAGCACAAAATGCGTCTAATACCAATGTTCACTCCAAATAAAACCTGCCAGGAAAGTTAAATTGTGCCTCCATGTTGTCAACTAAATAACAAATACAGCTAAAACTCCAAGTGTTATTTTGCTATTGAATGCACTAGTGTACACTTTCAAAAGGCACAAATATATTCTCTAGCTTCCCATTTGTTCTTCAGTAGTTTTTAATTTGCGCCAATGTCATAAAGTAAAAATCTAATGCTACTTTCGTATAGAGATAACTGTGTGCTTTTACCGGAAGCGCTCAGAAAATTAGCAAGGATAGTGTAAGGATATACCAACGAAAAAAAAAAAAAAAGGTAGTGAGGTTAAAACCGGATAAGGTTAGGATATAGCCAGGATGTTGCTAGGATGTAGTCGTGACAGAGTGAGGATATAGCCAGTATATAGATCTGGCATGAATGTAGCTAAGATATAGCCAGATTATGGCTTTGTAGATAGCTGCCTGGTCGTGCGTTAGGCGCGCTACCTGTCGTTTTGGTCGTCTGGATGGTCGCGAGTTCAAACTCTACCCTCTGCCATCCCGGGTCTTCCTGCAAGAGGTTTGGGCTAGGAAGTAAATTAACTTCAACACTGAAGGAACATCCGAAACATGTCAAACATTTTACAGTATAGTGAGAGTATATGATATAGCCAGAATATAGGGAAAGTCGAGCGATCGAAGTAGCTTCAAAATAAAAACATCCACGAATGTAATATTCGTATATTTATTAATGAATCTAATTCCTTCAGTAATCAGACCTTAGCCACGATATTACAAACTGTCGTTAGAAAAAAAATAAATAAGATAGACTTAGCAGTAAAACTAATGTATAAAACAGTGAACCTTACAAATACAAAAAAAAAATTTAACAAGGGTTAAACAATTACTAAAATCACTAAATTTAGAGGCACTTCAGGACAGAAGACTAAAACATGCATCAATAATACATTAAACACTGAACCATAACTTAACAATAGAAAACCACAACCTAATACTAGTAATAGAATACCCAGAAAGACATTACCTATTTTAAAACTTGGACAAAGTCGTATAATCGACAATTCTTCTGTATCACCGTTACGGCATACGCATGGAACATAAATCAGCCAGTAAAACGAATGACGTTACAGAGTTCAAATCTCTAATAAACGTGGACGTCTAGGCTAACACACGGATATACGTAGGACGCAATTATCTTCCCTTTCTTAGGAGCGTCAGTTGTTCATAAGATAAGATAAACAGAAAACATTGCTTTACACATAGACCACTCCAGAACCTTAACTCCGTATCAATTTATGAATTTAAAAAAAAAAAAGAGTGCAATAAAAACTCATCCGTCAGCATTTCAAACCAGCTCGTGAATAACCGAGCACATATTTTACCCATCGCCTAGGTTCATATGAATAATCAAAATAAGTACAAAAAATATCGCGCCATATGGATATATCACGCACACAGTTATTACGATCTGATACTATATCTATGCAAATATCAAATTTTTTTTTCTTTAGAAAAGTCAAACAAAGATATACAATTCACAATACACTTTCAAACAATGCGACTGTCTATAGGAAACGATGCTGAAACATGAAGCTTTGGGTCAATATCCAAAAGACTCGCCATCAATCTGTTAGCTAAGAAATACCTCGATGTGTATAAGCTGGGTCAGTAAACTTTTTTTTTCTTCCTTAAGTGTAACATGAAAACTCAATTGCTAATAGAAGCATGTTCAATTAAACCTAATTTCATCCTTTTAACCCCCATCAAGCTAATTTAATACCAGCTGCTGTAGGTCAGCGTAAGAAAGAACTCAACTTTTAACAAGAGAAAACTCAGATAGCAGACCAAGTGACAAGCTGACTACACAAACTCACATTACTGAACTGAAATGCACTAATGGATAAGGCATACTCACGTTGTCGAGCTCTATCTCCCAGGCACTAGATGGTCTGTGCATTCGCTGTAACACCTACTCCTAATTTGGTCCACTGCCACCTATGGCGGGCTTTATTTATTAAGCCGCCGCCCCCGGAAAAAAAAAAGAAATAATAAGTAGGGGGGGGGAGCTAAAAAAAGGGGGTGGGGGGGGGGGAGAAACAATAATTTGTTCAACTGTTATTCCACCACGTGAAAGATCGCTCGCCCCTGCGCCCCCCGTCGACCGACCCGTTTGTTGCGCTTCGTTCGGACAATCGTTGCTTTTGCTGTTAGTCTGAAAGTGTACTACTTTAAATGAGCGCTTATAAATCGTTACATCAACTCAAAGAACTGTGTGGAAAACAAACAAACAAACACCAACTTTCTAGATCTAGTAACTACATCTAAATATACTAGTTTTGGGTGGTACATCTATTGCGCGTGTGTCAAGTCGAAATAAAACGAGGTACGTAAATGTATTAAGGTGTGACTGTTGTTACATGGGGGGGGGGGGGATAATCGATCCCCTGCGTGGGTTGTGGTCGACGCCATGCTTAGTCACGTGAAACACGCATCATCCAATCGCAGTGGTCGTCAAGTAGCGTGGCTCGCTTCCCATTCCGTCAAGATTTCATGAGCAAACACATAAAAAATAGAGAGAAAGAGAGAGAGAGAGAGAGAGAGAAAAGGAGGGGAAGTTGACGAAAAGGTTTTGGGAGGGAGGGAGAGAGGCTAAGGAGGTGATAAAGAAAGAAACCTGAAGTACTTAAAGATGTCCATGAATTTCCAAACCATTTGCAGATGCCCAGGTAATACACCAAATTTTAAGGGCCAGCGAACGAGATATCTATAGAAAGAGTGCGTTATGTCTTAAAATACTTTGCTTTGTGTTTGTCTGTGTTGTTGACTTTCGCTGGGTTGTCCCGACAGTTTGGTGTCTATGAAACTCTGTCTATGTTGAGTCTATGTTGAGTCAGGTTATGTGTGTTTATTTTTTTGGCTGACGCGTACAACTTTAATTGCAAAATATAGGGAAAAACCCTGGAAATCTGAATATTTTAAAATCTGAATACTCATAAAAATATCCTGAAAAATAGACAAAATTGTCATTTTGGGGTGCCAATGCTACGCGCGATTAAAAAAAAAAACGGCATTTCAGCTTTCATTTAATAAAATTTATTGACAAGACGAATGTATAAATCATAATTTTGACATTATGCTTATCTCTACCAAGACTGGGCCCTGCGCAATCCGTTTCGCACAGGGCCCCGCAATTATTATGGCCGGCCATGGGCTACAATGGGGATTTTCAAACTAAATTTACATCACAGTAATCTGCGTTAACCAAAAACAAATGGTTAAATGTTTCCAATCGCACATGTTTATTATTGTTAGTCTAGAATCTGTATCTATTTCAAATTAATATTACGTTTAACTCAAAATAATTAAAATAATTACACTTAGGCCAAATTTTAAAGATCCCTTTTCAGATCTTGTGGGCCATTGGGTCTACGGTTAACGAGGGTGTCATGTGGCCAGCACAACGACCTTTACTTTTCCCAAACTAATGTCAGACACCCATTTGAGCGGGGTGGACTCAGAGGCGCTTGAAGATTCCAAAATTGAAAATGCCAGTCTTCACCAGGATTCGAACCAATAACTTTACCGCTCAGCCACCAAGCCTCTACTTAATACACTTTTTTTTTTAATGTTTTTTTTTAATTTATGGGTTCACCTCTATAAATGGAGATCCCAAACTGCTCGCAGGGCTATGATATTACGAGTTTTCTAATGAAGAATCAATTTGGACAAACACTGAAGAAGATCAACTGAAGGGTAGAGCTTAGGTCTGTGACTAGGGTTAGCGTTTAGGTTATGGGAGCTATAGTTCTCAGGTTAGAAGACACAATGTTGTGCCTGTGTAAATAAAACTTATTTTGAAAAGTCATTTTTACTTGTAATTTAAAGGATGTTAACGTCTGTGGGGACTCGCTTGTAGAGTAAAACTTGGATTGCATGTTGACACTGACTAATTATACATTTCGCACTGAAAATTATTTGTTTTAATGTATGATTACCTGTATTTATTTTAGAAATTTCATATTCAACAAGATAATAAAAATCTACAGGACTGTGTTAATTGCAAATCTAGATAAGTAAATAGATCAGTTTCCTATCTCGCTTTAATAAGTTCATGGTTTCAAATTCGCTAGGCACGTTTTTGCTATCAATTCTGTATTTGTAAATGCCACGGTGAAATCTATGCTAAGTTATTTGTAGATATGTTTCAATGTTAGTGCGAAAGGCAACACTATAACTTCGTATTTTAAAACATTTACTAAGCCGTATTATTAAAACAATAACACTATTCCTTTCATCGTGCTTACCTTGTCAATAAAACACGAGTTCTTTTTTTTCATTCAAGGATAATAATTAAAGAAATCACAATTTTAAATTTAAACCAGACATGAGAAAAAAAAATATACATAAAAAACGTATTAAATTAACTGTAATTGTATCAGTTTTGATCAGTCATGTAATTATATATTTTATAAATAGAATTAGACTAAACAATAATTAATGTTTGCGATTACAAATATATTTACTAATTTCTTTTTGTGTAGCGCAATTTTCTACTATTAGCTTTCTCAATTTAATATGGCTATATCACTTGTCTGGACCAGTTCAGATAGTGGTAGGGAAGATAGATTGTTTGAAGGCTACCGTGATCTCACTTTAAGTTCCTTTTTATAGAAAAAAAATGTACGATCAAATCTTTCTCTCCCTAATATTTGCTCACAATCTGGCTGAATTCATCATTTTGCTCTTTACTATTTCACTACCCGGTTATGATTAAGCTTCAATAACTTTGTCGTTTGTTTTCAGAAACTGTTTTATTTTGGTATAGAACTAAAGGATAATGCATGCTCTTTTTAAAAAACACAAAGAATAGTTTATGAAATCAAACATTAATTTCATTGAGGTCAAACCAACGATGGTAGCGTCAATCAGGAAAGAAAGAGTTAACATTATGTAGATGAAATGCAATAATGATATTTAATTATTATTATACTGGGATAGGCCTATTTCGACTGACAAAAAGGTAGATTTTAATCGCCCTAATCTGATCTTTATTGATAAAAAAGAATTATAAAAAAACATTATTGACATCGCCGTAATAATTAAAGAAATGTTGAAACGACAACCTAGACTTGAAGATTAAGCGTTCATGGAAGTTATCTAAAATAACAATATACCCCATTGTTAGATCAACCGCGGGGATAATGACCTCACAGATATCTTCAAGGCCCTTAACATTCCTTAGAAGACTCTCGTTGGCTGTCGGAGGCCGGTACTGCTGCAGACCTGCCACATCACCAGAAAATTCCTCAGTGGATAAAGGGAGACTACAATGAATTTTGTTTTCCTTTAACGAAGCCAGAGAATGAATACTCGTTCATTTCTAACATAAAAATAATAACCAAAGATGATACACTTTTTAGCCACGCCTGGACTAATCCTACAACAATTCATACGTTTAGCTTGATCTTCGCATCTTTCATTCTATAAATAATGCGTCGAATGTTTGGGGCCATGTTTTCTTACACAACATCCAAACCCAGGGGCCAGGGTTCGACACACTCTGTCCGAGGAGAAAGTTATTTCAGAATTAAGCTCCCCACTTAGTTCCAGCTCGCCCAACGCACGTAGACAAGCAGACAAGGACGTCACGCCTAGACTGGACGTCGGATGCTATGTTTACAAAGCCTGTGTTTTGTTGGCCAAGGTGTAAGACAACTTTGGCCAGCTCGTCTTTTCGGAGTGTTTCTTGCTTTTTTTTGTTGTTGCCTTTTTATCATAAATGTGAGGGCGTGATCATTGTTCTAATTGAATTGTAAGTTAGCCGCTTTGAGCGTGAGCTAACCAATGTTAAAGCCAAAATGGTGAGATGGTAGAAATGTACATTATGAATAGATCTTTCAAACACAATTCTGCTTAGCACAGTCACCAGCGTGTCATTTAGAAAAAAAAAAGGAATGACTAAATAAAGAAATAAACCAAAAAAAAATTTGAAAGTTGCATGACCTAGGTTTAGTGTACCAGATTTATGTGAAGTTTTAGATTGAATAAAAATGGAAAGTTGGCATGTACTAGGTCTAGTGAACAGGATTTATGTAAAGTTTTAGATTTTAAAAAAAAAATGGAAAATTGGCATGCACTAGGTTTAGTGTACCGGATTTATGTGAAGTTTTAGATTTAAAAAAAATAGAAAGTTGGCATGTACTAGGTCTAGTGTACCGGATTTATGTAAAGTTTTAGATTTTAAAAAAATGGAAAGTTGGCATGTACTAGGTCTAGTGTACCGGATTTATGTGAAGTTTTAGATTTTAAAAAAAATGGAAAGTTGGCATGTACTAGGTCTAGTGTACCGGATTTATGTGAAGTTTTAGATTTTAAAAAAATAGAAAGTTGGCATGTACTAGGTCTAGTGTATCGGATTTATGTTTGGTTTTAGATTTGAAAAAATGGAAAGTGTCATACCGGATTAATGTGGAGTTTAAGATAAAAAAAAAAGATTCGAGATGATTCTTATAATTTTGTGGAAACCTCAGCCATTGGCAACATTATGAGATGGCGAGGGACATACATACATGCATACATACATACATACAAACACATACATACATACATACATACATACATACATACATACATACATACATACATACATACATACATACAGCTAGCCAGGAAAACCAGTGACTTGGCAGAATTTAAGTCATTGGTTAATATGCATGACTAAATGCATAACGCGTAGGACGTAATCATCTTCTTTTTTTTTTTGAAGTAACGTCTGTATCGTATAAGATACGATAAGAAGATATGTAAGTTGACATTACATATGATGATGTTATTAATAGCACAATTATCAAAATTATTTCAATAGAGTATAAGATACAAAAAATCTCATGCTTGCAAATGCAAGCTCTGAAATATTCAAGATCAATTGTAGTACTATTATATATAAAACATTCTAATTATTAAGTTGGTAAGTTAAAAAAAAAAATAAAAAAATCAGGTCAACATTTGAAAAAAAAATTTTACTTTTGATAAAAAAGTTTGTTTACATTCATGTGTACTGTGTATACAGTCAACAATATGATCTTGACAACAAATCTGCTAAAACCTTCTCATGGCCATGAATACTGTGGATATGAAATGTGTAGTCTGATAGAATCATTGACCATCTATTAGTTCTGTCATTCTTTAGTTCCTTTCTTTCTAGAACTAATAAAGGTTTATGATCACACTTTATTGTTAAAAATCTGCCTAATAAATAGTTTTTGAGTTTAACGACAGACCACACAATAGCTAAGAGTTCTTTCTCTATTACTGAATATTTCTTTTCTGTGTAAAAATGTTTTTTATGTTTCGGATGTTCCTTCAGAGCTGAAGATAATTACTTCCTAGTCCAAACCTCCCGCAGGACAACGGGGGATGGGAGAGGGCAGGGTTTGAGACCTGGACCATCCATAAATCTGAATGACAGTCCAGCGCGCAAACCGCACGACCAGGCAGCCGTCCTGCACATGTCTGAAAATGACCTACCAACATAGATGATAGGTTTTTTAGCATGAGTCTGGTTGCAGTAATAAACATGCACCATCTAATATATAAAACAGAAAATAAGGCGTATGTATGTATCTTATCTTCATATTAAACATTTTTTTTTGCAAAATCTTTTTCTGGGGGAAGGGGCGTATGTCACAGCATTGTTTGAGAATCACTGTGATATGCGGTAATCAAAGAACACTTAATTTTGAAGTTTCACGCGGGGAGATCAAATGAGATCAAATCTCGACCAAATCAAGGTAGGGCCTCGTTTTGGGATTTGACCACATGGTCAGACAGTCTTTAATTTGGGTCTAGTAGTGTTAGCATGTACAATCTATATTGTTTAGTGAATTTGTTAGACATAATTAATGAATTTGTTGGATGTCATATCTTACAAGTGATTCTGATTGTTCATCATCATTGTGTATCATCTGGATTGTGTATTTTATTCTATGTCACTAAATGTGAATCGGCTGCTAATCAATGTGTTAATTTTTGAATTTCAATGTCTGTTTTGCTACTCTAGTTATGGTAGACATCCGTGACAACAGAAGTGCAACAATTCAAGAGTAAAGATATGTTTAGTTAGTATACAGCAGATACTTAATAAGCACTAAAAGAAGTGTTACAATAAGCTTTGTAAAAAAAAAATCCAACGGCTGTTTATGTATGTTCTAATTTCTTTCTGTTTTCTTGAGTTCATGGGTCCCAAAGAGGGGAATCACATTCTAAAGTTGGCCTAAAGTTTGTAGCATTTCTTGCTTTTTTTTTCTATCGTACAGGTGCTTATGAAGGCTTCTCAAATGGTTCTTACAAAGCCTCCTCAACCTCAAAGAAAAGTGTCACATTCCTGATGTGACGGCCACTCATTTAAAGGACTCATCAATTTTCCCAGACCCACCGGAAGTTGTCCGAAAATCACCCTCTTGATTATCAAACGCAGCACATGCCAACTTCCAGTCAGTTCCGGAAACTGATTCTCGCCTGCTGCTCACAAGGAGAATTCAGAGCGTGCCGGGCCGAAGCCTGAAGACATTTTTTTTTATTCCTGAAATCTAGATGAGGGGAGCAAAACTTCGACCCAGTTACATAAAAGATGATCACTCACCTCAATGGACCCACGCAGTAACTGAACCTGCCTGGGAACGGCTAGACGGGAGGGGTATGATGGGAGGGGGGGGACGAGGGCAGGGGAAGATCACTCACTCTAATAGTTCACCACCAAAACCGACTCAGACACTTTTGAAATACTATTGCCGCCAAGTTTGCCTTTTTTTTTGGGTGGGGGGGGGTATTTATGCTGCTTACACAAAAAAAGTCACGCAAGCAAACTATATCTATCGATACTGCACAAGTTATTTTCCTTATTCGTTATCAAACAAAATGATTAATCACCAATAATTAATTGAATAATTGAATATTTTCGTTTATTGATCTATGTTCCGTAAAGTACAGTAAATAATTATTTACAGTATCAAATTGAGCGGAGAATGCGTGAGGGAGAAATGGCGTTAATAATTATTTAAAAGGACTAAACCCAACAAATTTAGTCATATCTGTGAATACTAAAGTATTAGTTGCTGATATCAAAGAAAATGGTTAATTACCAGTAATTAATTGTCTAATTGGTTACTTTTTTTATTGACTCATATTTTGTGTATACCAATAATTAATTGTGCGAAGTTTCAACTTGATCCGAGAATTGGTTTGGGAGAAATAACGTGTACACTTTTTTTACCTGACAGACAGACAGACAGACAGAATGAGTGTATATAAGCTTTGTAAAAATAATTAGATCTCATCGAGGACTGTTAAATTCCTGCATATTTTATTCAAATGTATCCAATATGCATTATTTGAAAACATTTCATCCATATATGGAATTCTATCCCACTTATGTAGTAGAACCTCCTCTACAGTGGTTCTCAAACTGTGTTCAGCGTTATCCTATTGTTCCACGAGGCCTAAATACTTGTTCTACGAACTACTGGAATACTTCACTAGTAGGCCTCCGTGTCAGGACTGAGTTCTGGTCAGCCTGGGTCTCCTGTTAACTGTAGAGGAGAAGAGATTGTTGACTTTGAAACTGTTATTGTTTTGGATTGTTTTAGTTTGTGATTTTTTTGAATGGAATGTAACTCATAATAAATTAGTGTGGTTTTGTTCCTAGTCCAGGACTTTTGGTTATAGATAGAGTCGAAGTGTAGACTCTAATTATTTTCTGTGTAGTCATTATTCAGTATTTGGGATATTGAACTGTTATATTTTAATTGATACTGGATATTTCATTAGTCAGAACTGGGGCTGTATTATATTGTAATGAATGTAATAAACATGTTCTATGTCCGTGAATTGGCATTCTGAATCTTTATTCTGTCGTTATATGTGTCGTTACGGTATTGCCCAGGACTTGGGTACATTTAGTAATTAGCATTGAAGTACACGTACGTATATTGGAGAAGAAACCAACCTTGACACTCCATGTGAATTAAGCTATCAAAACAAATAAACAAAATAAGCAAAGTGTTGCGTTAAATACCTACTCAGAATGCGCGAAGTTTTCCGTAAAAAAATAATAATTTAAGAACCACTACTCTATTGGAATGAATGGAATTGCGGCAATAGCAAACTATATTCTTCACTAATGAAAGACTATCTGGGACTGGCTTGCATATCGTGTTATCGTCAATTAGTTCAATTAGATGCAAAGGTCATGAGGTTAAAGTGCAACCAACATTTGCTCCAATGATAGAGATCACGATTCCACTGAGATAGATAGCAATGGGAATAATTACATGTTTCATGAGTTGTGTATTTTAAAATACACCGTAGAATGAAGAAGTTTAAAAGATTTGAAACAGAGGCGGCCTTAGATGCATCCGGGGCACAGGGCAAGCGTCTTAGGCAAGGCCGGCCTTAGGCCACTGCAACTTATGCGGCCGCAGTGGGCCCCGCACTTTCATAGGCCTCGCGCTAATTCTAGGTGTAAATTATTAAATAAACCATGTTATAAACCATGTTAACGTATTATTAAACGAATACTGCGGCCTCCTGATTTTCCAGGAGTTCCTCGTTTAATGTTAATGAAAAGGCCTGGGCTATGTTTTATCATGCTCACATCTGCAATATTTTAAGTTTTAATATCACTGCCTGGTATGGCAATCTGAGCATTAAAAATAAAAATAAACTTTACAGAATCCTAAATGCTGCTGGTAAAATCATTGGCGAAATACGAACCCCATTTGGGCATCCTAGAAATAAAGAATCACCCTATGTGTCAGGATTTTGTGATTTTACCATCACAAAAGAGATACAAGACACCGATAGCAAAGACAAACAGACACAAACACTCTTTTGTTCCCTTGGTAATCAAACCATAAAGTGTAGACAATCTGATCTAAACTTTGTCACATGTAAATTATGAGTGAGTCTGGTATGAATGTACACTTTGGTTTCTTATAGTTATAATGTTTTTTGTTTGATGTAATGCACAAATTGTAAGACAAATTTCCATACGGACAATAAATATTATTATTATTATTATTTTTTTAATTATTATTATTATTATTATTATTATTTTTATTATATATGGATTTAATTCCCTTATTACGTCTTGTCACGTGTTATCTCCCATTCCCATTCTTGGATCAAGTTGAAATTTTGAATAAATACTCTTAGTCGATGACAATACACGAATAAATGCAAAAATTAATCAATTAGATAATACAATTAATACTAATTAATTCTTTTTTTAATATAGCAGAAAGGGAGCTAAACCCCTGCCATCTTAAGATAAATTGCAGAAATAACCTTTTTTTTTCTCCATTACATACGCTTTGTTTTTAGAAGTATGCTTTTTTTCTTTTGCTTGTTAAAGGGAAACTCTGATAGTTTTGACAATTTTTGATATAATATGTGTTTTAATTTGCAGATAATGAATATATTATTCTTTTTTTTTTAATATGCAATAATAACTTAGTAATTGTTTTTCTGACGTAATTGTCCTGCGCATCCAAAACAGTCAGACATTCACTGGGTTTCTATGTGACGTCACACTAGCCTATTAATTTAATCTATTGACTTATTGTATAACGGGAGACCATACAGTAAAGTTTACATTCTCGTAAAAGAAATTTATTTTCGTCTATGCAGTTCGATGTAGGTCTTGTAAGCAAAGAAAAATGCTTATTAAAAGTAGATTTACACGCTTGACTAACCACGGCAGTCTGTATGTCTCGCCAGACCACTCAACACACAACAAACACTATCGCTTGGTTGTCTTGTCATGACCGACTACACGTAGTCTCGACTAGCCTTACACTGACCAGTTTGTTCGAATCAGTCAGACATACGATCTATTTACTTCTTGGGAAAAGGAGAGGCTTAGATGAAAATGTTACCTTTTTTCTCGAGTTGGTTATCCTAATGCTTTTAGATCTACCTATACATGTATTTATAACTGTACTATAGCTCTGGAATAGGTCGTCGCTAAGCCCAAGAGCCTGTAAGAATGAAGCGATACGATTGGTTAAATCTGGTTTCCTTTTCAGTATTGTTAATGGAAGTGACGTATGCCTAACCTAAAAACAAAATCTCAAAGCACCACGTTTTTTTTTAGATGTCAAGAATTAACGGTCTAATTTATTAAATATAAATGTTTCTAAGCATTTAAATAAAAAATGGTAAAATGATTACTATTAAAAATTTTACGCAGAAATCAAATATGTCAATAACTCAAATTTGAAAAACCATCGGAGTTTCCCTTTAATAGCCAGGATCAGTCGCTAATCCTTTAAATGAAACAAATAACTTTACGCGCCAAAGTCCTAATCGTATCCTAACAAAAGGTACCGCTGGTTGCTTGATTGACATTGACTTTTTCTAATATTGATATGGTGACTTTCAGCATCCTTATTGTCGTCATCGTTCTCAACCTCAACACCCTAGTCATCATCATCATCGCCATTATCGTGATAATAATGATGATGATGTTGATCAAAATCATTCCGTCCTTATTATTATCACCCTCAACATCATCATCATCGTCAGCTTCGTTGTCATCATTAACATGATCGTCATCAACATCGTCATCAATAGTGTCATCTTCATCGTCATCAATCGTGTCATCTACATCGTCATCAATCGTGTCATCTACATCGTCATCAATAGTGTCATCTACATCGTCATCAATCGTGTCATCTACATCGTCATCAATAGTGTCATCAACATCGTCATCAATCGTGTCATCTTCATCGTCATCAATCGTGTCATCTGCATCGTCATCAATCGTGTCATCTACATCGTCATCAATAGTGTCATCTACATCGTCATCAATCGTGTCATCTACATCGTCATCAATAGTGTCATCTACATCGTCATCAATCGTGTCATCTACATCGTCATCAATCGTGTCATCTACATCGTCATCAATAGTGTCATCTTCATCGTTATCAATCGTGTCATCTACATCGTCATCAATAGTTTCATCTTCATCGTCATCAATCGTGTCATCTACATCGTCATCAATCGTGTCATCTACATCGTCATCAATAGTGTCATCTACATCGTCATCAATCGTGTCATCTACATCGTCATCAATAGTGTCATCTACATCGTCATCAATCGTGTCATCTACATCGTCATCAATCGTGTCATCTACATCGTCATCAATAGTGTCATCTTCATCGTTATCAATCGTGTCATCTACATCGTCATCAATAGTTTCATCTTCATCGTCATCAATCGTGTCATCTACATCGTCATCAATAGTGTCATCTACATCGTCATCAATCGTGTCATCTTCATCGTCATCAATCGTGTCATCTACATCGTCATCAATCGTGTCATCTTCATCGTCATCAATCGTGTCATCTACATCGTCATCAATCGTGTCATCTACATCGTCATCATCAGTGTCATCTACATCGTCATCAATCGTGTCATCTACATCGTCATCAATAGTGTCATCTTCATCGTTATCAATCGTGTCATCTACATCGTCATCAATAGTTTCATTTTCATCGTCATCAATCGTGTCATCTACATCGTCATCAATAGTGTCATCTACATCGTCATCAATCGTGTCATCTTCATCGTCATCAATCGTGTCATCTACATCGTCATCAATAGTGTCATCTACATCGTCATCAATAGTGTCATCTACATCGTCATCAATAGTGTCATCTTCATCGTCATCAATCGTGTCAACTACATCGTCATCAATCGTGTCATCTACATCGTCATCAATAGTATCATCTTCATCGTTTTCAATCGTGTCATCTACATCGTCATCAATAGTTTCATCTTCATCGTCATCAATCGTGTCATCTACATCGTCATCAATAGTGTCATCTTCATCGTTATCAATCGTGTCATCTACATCATCATCAATAGTTTCATCTTCATCGTCATCAATCGTGTCATCTACTTCGTCATCAATAGTGTCATCTACATCGTCATCAATCGTGTCATCTTCATCGTCATCAATCGTGTCATCTACATCGTCATCAATCGTGTCATCTACATCGTCATCAATAGTGTCATCTACATCGTCATCAATCGTGTCATCTTCATCGTCATCAATCGTGTCATCTACATCGTCATCAATAGTGTCATCTACATCGTCATCAATAGCGTCATCTACATCGTTATCAATCGTGTCATCTTCATCGTTATCAATCGTGTCATCTTCATCGTCATCAATAGTGTCATCTACATCGTCATCAATCGTGTCATCTTCATCGTCATCAATAGCGTCATCTACATCGTCATCAATCGTGTCATCGTCATCGTCATCAATAGCGTCATCTGCATCGTCATCAATAGTGTCATCAACATCGTCCACGCCCTCACACACACTCATCACCATGGTCATCGACATCGTCATAGACGTGGTCATCACCATGGTCATCAACCACTATCACAATAGTTTTGTCGTCAGCATCAGCACACCTCTCCGCCTTAACTTAAGACAAGGATACATTGTCTTGGCCAGAAGGAGATGAAGTTATAAGACTGAAGTCCAAACGTTTTTCTTGATAAACTTTAAACAAAAAAAAAATCTGTGTGTTTTCAGTCGTTCCCATTACAGAATGAATTTGTTTTTAAAATCAATAAATGACCATTAGATGAATGGACTGGTACTATCCTCCCTAAGTCAGACACCGCCAATTCGAAATTCCTCCCCCCCCCCACCACCCCATCACAAAATGAAGTTTTAAATTCTATACCAGCTTACCTCCCCCCATCCCTTTCCCAATTGTCAGCTAATGATGATGGAAGGGTGCCGTGAAGCGACCGCCTCATCCCTCTTGTCTATCGGCGCCCACACTGAATGCCTGTTATAGTCACATCCATAAAGCAGGTGGCACAGTGGCCAAAACCAATTAGCGCCACGTTCAAAAGCAGAGGCAGCCGCAGAGTGAATCAGCGGGCAGGGAGAGTCTAAATATTTCCTACTCAATTTGTGCGTGATTTGATCATTAAGAGACACTTCGTTCTGGAAAAAAAACAACATTTTAAATAATTATTTATCATCGTAGAACCTGGGCGTCTTATATACTCAGGAGAGATTAATTAAAACTGAAATACAATGTGAACACAAAATAAAAATGACATCCGTCACGAGCTGTCTAAATGAGGGCAGAATGAAATGTTTTGTAATGTGTTTGACATGTTTCGGATGTTTCTTCAGAGGAAGACAATCTACATCGTAGCCAAAAAAACTCCCGCAGGACGATGGTGGATGGCAGCGGATAGGGTATGAAGTTATGAAAGTAGGACGGTCGAGACGACACCAAACGAGATTCCAGCCGAGGCTATTTGTTACAGAAGGCCGCAACACTGACCTGCTACGTCACAACCTGTAGGCAGTGGAGACCAATAGTTCGCTGCCACGTCGTAAAGACCTTTGAATCAGCCAGGAAAACCAACGACTTAGCAGAGTTTAAGTCATTGATTAACACGAATGACTAGATTGAAATATGATATGTGTACGACTTAATTATATTATTTTTTTAAAGTAATTTATGTAATCCATATGATAAGATAAGATAAAAGGAGATAAGATAAGATAACTTGCTTAACAGCATCGCAACACGCTATAAACAAACAGTATAAAAACACTATTTACAAACACTATAAAAACACTATTTACAAACACTATAAAAACACTATTTACAAACACTATAAAAACACTATTTACAAACACTATAAAAACACTATTTACAAACACTATAAAAACACTATTTACAAACACTATAAAAACACTATATATAACACACACTAAAACTCAATGTCTGTAGTAGAGTCATAAAAGTAGACAAACTACAGTCATTCTGATCCACCAGCTGATCCTTCATATGGCTTGCAGACATCTCTGTAAATTAGTCTTGGGCGCCCTTGGGTCGGGCTCACTACGCAAGCTCAGCCTATGTCTTTAGGGATTCTTTCATCTGGCATTCGGATGCATTGTCTGAGACAGCGTCATCTTCTCTGTTGTGAAAAGAACATAGAAGCTGTGCATATTTTCACGTTTCAAAACGTCCTGGTTGGAGACTGCATACAAATTAATACAATTGCTCAAAAGGCAAGATTTAAAAATACGTTTATTTCAGGGCTCTGGACAATGTCCAGTTTCTGTTCTGGACAAATATGACTCTTTCGTTAGCTCAACACTTGCCAATATTTACTCAAAGTGTTAATTGTCCCACAGGGCACGATAAAACTTTGGACATGTGTTATAGCAACATAAAAATGACCTACACATCTCGATCGTTATTTCCCCTTGGAGAGTCGGATCACACAATGATCCATCTTACACCCACGTACAAACCGGTTATAAAAAACAACAAAACCCGAAGTACAGTCCATCCAGTCATGGTCTGACGACGCTGTTTTACAACTACAAAGCTGTCTGGAGCAAACAGTTTGGGACATGTTTGTAAACAACTGCCCAGACAGATGAACTTACCACAACTGTTAATTCGTACATCCAGTTCTGTGAAAACATGATTGAACCAAAAAAGAAAATTAAAACATTCAGTAATAATAGACCCTGGATGACCAACATTAAAAATTAACATTGTTCTGTTGTCACTGTCACAGATTAATAATAAATTACTGTAGACGTTACTAATTAATAATGATAATAACGAGACTGTCTTTATCAAGGTAGACATATATAACTCACTTTTTATTTCCGTTCGATCATTTGCTTTCGCGCAAAACATAAACAACAAACAATGACGTAATATCATATAATATTAGCACATCCTTCCTTTTAATGTTCTTAAGACTTATATTTACAAGGAATTTTGACAACTCGACCACTTCTGGTTGTCTTGACCGGCACAACAAGTTCTCTAGATGTTGGTTTATAATTGTCTGTTTCGTTTGTTCTAACAGTTTGCTGTTCATTGTCTTCGTCGGTATCATAGTATTCAGAGATGTCTTCTTCGTAGCTCTTGTATAAAAACCGTTGATTTCGTCTGTATGTTTTTCCATCATTTGTCTTTATGATGTAAGATCTGGGTGATGGATGTTTCTTAATGACGACTGCTTTCTGCCATGTTTGTTCTAGACGAACTCTTACCTTCTCCCCGATAGAGTAGTCTTTAGGTAACCTTACTTTTGCATCGTATTTCATTTTGCTTTTCATCTGTCGAGTAATGTCTCTGCATTTTCAGCTACCGATGGTTTCAATAGTTTGGGATCAGTTGGAATGATGTCCCCGAGTCTTCGACTCATCAGCAGTTGTGATGGGGAATAAAGCAGTCCGCATATCGGAGTATTTCTATACTCGAGCATAGCGAGATATGGATCTTTCCCACTTTTGTATGCTTTGTTGAATATCTGCCTTACGATACCAACATACACATCACTTTGTCCATTTGATTGAGGGTACCTGGGGCTTGATGTTGTTATCTTGAAACCCCATTCAAAAGCAAACTCTCTATATTGATAGCTATTGAATGGCATATTGTCGCTCACTATTTCTTCTGGTATGCCATATCTAGCAAAAATACCTTTCAGTGCCCTGAGAGCACATTCTGCTGTTTTGTTCTCCAGTCGTTTTATTTCAGGATATTTGGAGAAATAGTCCACAACTAGCAAGTAGTCATTGTTTCGCCATTCAAACAAATCTGTCGCAACCTTTTTCCATGATCTGTCTGGTACAGCATGAGGGAGCAATTGTTACATGGTCTGTCTGGTACAGCATGAGGGAGCAATTGTTACATGGTCTGTCTGGTACAGCATGAGGGAGCAATTGTTCCATGGTCTGTCTGGTACAGCATGAGGTAGCAATTTTTCCATGGTCTGTCTGGTACAGCATGAGGTAGCAATTTTTCCATGGTCTGTCTGGTACAGCATGAGGGAGCAATTTTTCCATGGTCTGTCTGGTACAGCATGAGGTAGCAATTTTTCCATGGTCTGTCTGGTACAGCATGAGGTAGCAATTGTTCCATGGTCTGTCTGGTACAGCATGAGGTAGCAATTTTTCCATGGTCTGTCTGGTACAGCATGAGGGAGCAATTTTTCCATGGTCTGTCTGGTACAGCATGAGGGAGCAATTGTCCCATGATCTGTCTGGTACAGCATGAGGGAGCAATTTTTCCATGGTCTGTTTAGTACAGCATGAGGTAGCAATTGTACCATGGTCTGTCTGGTACAGCATGAGGTAGCAATTGTCCCATGGTCTGTCTGGTACAGCATGAGGTAGCAATTGTCCCATGGTCTGTCTGGTACAGCATGAGGAAGCAATTTTCCCATGGTCTGTCTGGTACAGCATGAGGGAGCAATCGTTCCATGGTCTGTTTGGTACAGCATGAGGTAGCAATTGTTCCTTGGTCTGTCTGGTACATCATGAGGTAGCAATTTTTCCATGGTCTGTCTGGTACAGCATGAGGAAGCAATTTTCCCATGGTCTGTCTGGTACAGCATGAGGGAGCAATCGTTCCATGGTCTGTTTGGTACAGCATGAGGGAGCAATTGTCCCATGGTCTGTCTGGTACAGCATGAGGTAGCAATGTTTCCTTCACATTATTTCTTTCGAACGTTGCACATGTTGAGCATTTCATTATCGTCGAAAAAATATCTTTGGACAATCCTGGTCAAAAACACACCCTGTCATGCCTTAAATCTGGTTTTCTCAAGACCAAAATGATTTGTGTGGAACTTGTCGAGAATTTCATTTCTCATACTTGAAGGAATTATAATTCTGTTCTCATAAAACAATATTCCATTTTCTTCATGAATACTGTCTTTAAATGACCGATACACTTTCACTGTTTCATGAACTTGAGTTTTTATCTTTGGCCAACCTTCTCTGACATAATGGATTACAAGTTTTAATTTAGCATCAGATTCAGTTTTCCTTCTAATTTCAATAATCTTCTGATCACTTCCCGGAAACTGTGCTGCTGCACTATGAATTCTCATAACCATGTCATCATTTGAATTTGATTGTTCTTGACCATTGATGTACGCACGCGATAACGTATCAACTATTTGCATTTTTGAACCTGGAGTGTAAGTTACTGTTAATTGATATCTCAACAGTTTTAACATCACCAACTGAAGTCTTGGTGAAATCTTGTGTAAAGGCTTCGTCACAATAGTTTGCAAAGGTTTGTGATCTGATTGTACAGTCACAGTTCTTCCAAAAATATAATGGTGAAAATGTTCGGCTGCGAACACTGTAGCTAACATTTCCTTTTCTATTTGTTGAATATCTGCTTCTGTGATCACTCCATCTTGTTGCATTTGTGTGAGTTTTCTTTTCAATTCTTCATAGAGTGATGGTGCAACTCTGCGCGCACATTGAATAACTGGTTTTGCATCTGACGTCAGTTTAATGTGATACTTCATTTTGTATGTACCGAGTCCTTCGAATACTCTGTCTTCTTTAATTTATTAGCAGCATCTACATGTAGTCCTTTCATATCTATCATTTAGTTCTGGGTATGCTCGTCAGCACGAATTATGCTTGCTGCTTTCTCTAAAGTTAAGTCTACATCTCTCAGAAGTCTCTCACTCGATCCGACTGTATGCCACATACCAATCGATCTCTGATGAGTTCATCTCAAAGGTTGTCAAACTTGCATTCTTTTGCCAAATTCTTTAAATCAGTATAATACTGTTTAAACGTTTCTCCGTCTTTCTGCTTTCTTGAGAAGAATTTAAATCTGTCATACACAGTGTTGGACAGGTAAAAACTGATTCTCAAATCTTTCAATTACTTTGTCTACAGTCTCATCTTCACATACTTGAAAACTATTGTACATGTCTCGAGCGGGTTCACCGATCAGGTGTAACAATAAAGCTTTCTTTACTGGCTCGGGCTTCGTATTCTTTTCAGTGGCGACCATAAACAGTTCAAAACTTTGTCTCCATCTTTTCCATCTTTCAGAGAGATTACCGTCTAATGACAACGGTTTAGGAGGACCGAATAATTCTGTTATTCACAGATTCTATGTTCTATGTCTAGATCTAGATCTAAACAAATGAACTATCGACACCACACATAAAATGCACTTTTAGCAATTTAGAAACCATTCGATCTAGATCTACCTGTTGCCAGCACTTTAAAGCAATGTGACACTAGATTTGACACCTAATCTAACACCAGATCTGACACAAGATCTGAAACCAAATCTGACACCATGTTCTGTTGTCACAGATGAATAATAAATTACTGTAGACGTTTCTAATTAATAATGATAATAACGAGACTGTTTTTATCAAGGTAGACATATATAACTCACTTTTTATTTCCGTTCGATCCTTTGCTTTCGCATAAAACATAAACAACAAACAATGACGTAATATCATATAATATTAGTATAAACATTCTGTCGTCATCGAGAAGTACATAGGGGTATATTATAAAGCGCTGGTTATGAGTGTGTATGTGGTTTTCGTGTGCGAATGTCGTTCGTATGTGCATCTATATTGTGCATCTATATTGTGCATCTATATTGTGCATCTATATTGTGCATCTATATTGTGCATCTATATTGTGCATCTATATTGTGCATCTATATTGTGCATCTATATTGTGCATCTATATTGTGCATCTATATTGTGCATCTATATTGTGCATCTATATTGTGCATCTATATTGTGCATCTATATTGTGCATCTATATTGTGCATCTATATTGTGCATCTATATTGTGCATCTATATTGTGCATCTATATTGTGCATCTATATTGTGCATCTATATTGTGCATCTATATTGTGCATCTATATTGTGCATCTATATTGTGCATCTATATTGTGCATCTATATTGTGCATCTATATTGTGCATCTATATTGTGCATCTATATTGTGCATCTATATTGTGCATCTATATTGTGCATCTATATTGTGCATCTATATTGTGCATCTATATTGTGCATCTATATTGTGCATCTATATTGTGCATCTATATTGTGCATCTATATTGTGCATCTATATTGTGCATCTATATTGTTACTGTTACAGTAGTTACGCTGAGGTTGTCGATTGTAGTCAAACCGAACTTCCATTTGATTGGATCTATAAAAGGTATCTTATCTTATCTTATCTTATCTTCTCTAAAACCACTACCATGAACCTAAATAAGTAGACAAAGACCAAGACATTCACCAATGTAAAATACCAAAAGTTCTGCATGGAATATGTTCATCCTAGTAATGTGGTGACAAGCTGAACAAAAAAGCTTCATACTTACCAGATTATTAATAGCATGAACATTTATACACCGAGGGAATCGTGGTGACTCGCTTCCGGTTTCGAATCTCGGTGAATTCTGGGATGTTTATTTTCGGGGGCTTTTGAGACGCTCTTTAGTTCACTCATTTCTAATGGGTAATGACATTAGTTAGTAAATGCCGGTCGTTCGTTGTGCTAGCCACCGGAGACCATAGAAACTGATGATCTTTGCATGATCTGCCCTATAGATCGCAAGGTCTGAAGCTGGTAATTAACTATACGAGGAACAAGCAAAATAAAAAAATTGTACCGAACAGACAGACACAATTGATATAAACTATGTTAAAGGAGGGGATTTATCACAAGAGCGAAAGAAAAAGGAAAATCTACATAAAAACAATTATCCTGCACTTCGAGATATTGTTATCCAATGTCCAATTCGGAGCTAACACTCGTCAAGCGTTGGCATAGAATCATATGAACTGAACACCATTGAGTCCCGAACTAGTGAAAGTGAAGGTTGCTATGTGTTTATAATGTTATCTTTAATATCTCTGCACACTGATTGATATGTATATATATATATATATCCACGGTTCAATGTGACCTAACACTTCAGTATTTCCAGATCAAGATAATTTCTTTCTTGGCTTTAGATAGCATCGAAATGTCAAATACAGAAAATGGTTCTTTCCCCCCCCCCTTTTTTTTTCCCCCATTTTATCGTCTGCTGCGACAGAGAATATTCAGACAGAAAAAGCAGATGTTTCTATGTTTCTTTCCTGACAATGATTAAACATTTTTGTTTTTCAAAAGTTTACATTGTCAAAAAAAAAAAAAAAAAAAAAAACTAGACAAATAAGTTTTATGGTTTCAAAACAAGAAATGTTAAACTTATTCAGAAAGTGTTCATAGTTCATGCGTTCATTTGGTTGTTCTATTTTCCGTCTGTAGGCAAGGTGAAGGTCGTCTTACATCCCACGTTTGCTAGACAGCATTGATGAAGAATTGTAGAGGATGTTATGGATGACCTTTGCTGCACAGAAAGCACGACGTGAGGCGATATGAATTGACATTTGTCACTTGTACACTATCTCTCCAATAAATAACGCTATTATTCATTAAAAGAGTCTCAATGATTATTTTTTGTTGATTTTACTTATATACTGTATTGGAATTTGGACATATATTCATTAAGTACATTATCTCGTGTCATGATGCTGAAGGTCAAAATGCAAGAGTTCTTAAATAGGTCAATTCCCCCCCCCCGGGCTCCAAAACCCTATCTATGCCAATGCTAGTGTCTGAGAGTGGATATTCACGATTTTTTTTTACATGTATAAATGTATAAAAGTATAAAAGTTTGGGTTTCCTATTTTGGGTGACATCCTGGGGGATTATGGGAATGCCTTGTTTCTCTTCTTAAATGCCGTTCATATGTGAATACGAGTCCCTGTTTGCCAAGTGGGGATCATGGTTTTAATGGGTTAAAACAGGTGACGATGTCTTAAGTTCTTTCGAAGACCTTCTTACAAGGAAAAAACACAGGACAAAGGCAGAGAAGCAGTCGAATCAAAAGGTGATAAAAAAACAACATCAAGGAATAAACTGACCTAAACAAGGTTGAAAGTAAACATTTAAGCCACTTCATCAATAAATCAATTTGTATGACCACAGGGTAGGATTTCAGTGGCACATCCGACCAATTCTAGGACTCACCTACTTGACTAAGTTTACAACTTAATCTGTGTCCATCACATAGTCCGTTCAACTTACTGTCAAGGTGTCTGATCTGTGTCTGTAGAGTTTGTACTGATCAGACGATTGGTTGCGTGTTTCTGTTTCTGCACGCGTTTTATTATTATTGAGTTCAGTAGACATACCTACCAAGACGCTTAAAAGAAAGTAAATCTACAGTTGTATATAAAATATGAACGCTTAACCCCGAACGGAAACAGTCTAGTCTCACTGACTCAGTCACTATAATAAAAGATGTTTCTTCTATAAAAGCCTTGCTTCAACAGTCTGTCTCGTTTTGAGTTCATGTCGTCATAATTGCGCGTTCACTAGCAGTCACCTAAAGTGCGTCTCTACATTACCTGTATTGTTTGATTGTAAGGCTTTCGTTAGACTTCCTCCTTTCTGCTATGTTTGTTCTACACATAATACACTAAATACGAACAAACTAATCAAAGAAATACACCCCCCACTCCCCTCCTAAGAAAGAAGTTTAAATCAGAGAAGAGCAGATAGGCCTCTCAAATTACAAAATGTTAATTAAAGTTGAGATGTTTTCTGAGTTAATTACAAAATGATCTGTTCTCCATGTTTGCTAGAAATGAGACAGTTTTACGAGTTCATTTCAGAGTTAATATCATGTTACAAGATATCTCCAGTGCATAGGTGCATAGATTAATTCAACAAATTAAACACATTCTGTGCACACGTGTACTCTTTAAGAACATTAAATGAACGCAATTGAACGCATGTATTTAATGAACGCAAATTTAATGAACACATACATTCTATAAACACGGAATTCTATGCTTGTAGAATGTTTGGCCGAGAGGCTTAAACCACTCGGCTACCTATCAAGACGACTCGAGTTCGAAACCCGGCTCCAGCAGGTTTGTGTTTACTGAGCGCTTTACATGCCGCACGAAAAACCTTCTCCGTAGCCCTCTTAGCGGGCTAGAAGCATGAGAGTTGAGCTAAATAAAAGCTGACGAAAAAAAAATTAAAGCACACATAATCAACGAACACATATTATGGACGAACAGATAGGGCCTATACTGAACGAACACCATATATTCTATCAACACACATATTGTACTGAAACATACATTCAATAAACATCACACATATTGTACTGAAACATACATTCAATAAACATCGCACATATTGTACTGAAACATACATTCAATGAACATCACACATATTGTACTGAAACATACATTCGATGAACATCAGACATATTGTACTGAAACATACATTCTATGAACATCAGACATATTGTACTGAAACATACATTCGATGAACATCAGACATATTGTACTGAAACATACATTCTATGAACATCAGACATATTGTACTGAAACATACATTCAATAAACATCACACATATTGTACTGAAACATACATTCAATAAACATCACACATATTGTACTGAAACATACATTCAATAAACATCACACATATTGTACTGAAACATACATTCAATAAACATCACACATATTGTACTGAAACATACATTCAATAAACATCACACATATTGTACTGAAACATACATTCAATAAACATCACACATATTGTACTGAAACATACATTCGATGAACATCACACATATTGTACTGAAACATACATTCTATGAACATCACACATATTGTACTGAAACATACATTCTATGATCATAAACACTCTAAACACATTTGTATTTCGGCAGATGTCTCAGTTTGCGTCTGCCGCGGGCTTTGTGAGAGATTTCCAGATGTCTTCTGATAGAAGCCGACTGTTGCCAGGTGCTCTCCTCCTTGCCAGGTAAGGCACGTCAGCGCCTAATCTGGTCTTGAACTTTAAAAAGCTAACGAAGAGGGTAGGGGATCGATTATCTCCCTTTATGAAATCGTCTTTTAAGCCCACCAAAAAAAATATATTGCTCATAGTATATTATAATACGTACCGTCCCCCACCCGCCATGCTTGATAACATACTTATTTCTTCATTTTTGTCCCTATTTATTGGTTGCAGGAGGCGTCAGAACGAGGCAGCCGAAGATCTTTTATATAGGCAGAGGGATACACATTAGAGGCCAAAAGACAAAAATCCACTGCCAAAGTGTTACGGAGTGTATGTGTTTTTGTGTGTTTCTATGGTGACGGTGGGAAGAGGTTAGCGATTGGTTGTAAATGATGCAACATAGATGGCATTGTCGTCATTGGTTTTAGTTAGGAGAGTAACGTGAGACTGGAAAGATGTGTTATTATAGCGAGTTAGAATTTCCTTAAAAGATATTATTACTAAAAACATCCTTTTGAGGCGCGGTGGCTGAGAGGTAAAACGCAAGGCTTCCGAATCGGGGGTTCCGGGTTCAAATCCTGGTGATGACTGGGAAACTTTTTTACTTTCTAATTCCTTTATTTTATCCCAGGTTGATTTTGTTTATATTATAATAAATAATTTTGTTATGTAAGAAGTCATTTCAAATTTGATTAGTTAAGACGTTTTATACGATTGCGATTACAGCGGTTTGGTTGTCTTCACGAAGACATACGTAGTCAGTGAAAAGTATCTCATTTGGCCACCGGAGGACAATGGCTACGTCTTCGCTGGATGTGTGGTGTGGCAAAATATGTAGGTTGCAGCTGGAGCTTTGTATCCACGTGAAATAATGCAATCTTCGGACTCGAACACAAGCTTTATCCATTTTATTTTTGTAAATCGAAAAAAACTATCTATATATATAATTATCTTCTTACCTAAACAGGTCAAACAAGAAGTAAAGGAAAGATCACTCTCTTATTTCTGCGGATAGTCACCCCATGAAAAAAAAAACAAGAGGAGGGGGGGGGGAGAACACGTTTTCACAACTCGCTACGGATGGCTGCGCGCTGGACTGTCAAACCCTGCCCGCTCCCATCCCATGCGGGAGGTTTGGACTAGGAAGTAAACTATCGTCAACTCTAAAGGAACATCCGAAACATGTAAAACATTTTACAAACACTAAATAAGCATTGTGGGGCTTTATTCGAAACGGATTTCGCGGCCAAATTTGGATAGGGGAGCGGACAATAAGTCAAATTTAAGAGTTTGTAATAGAAAATAAATTCGTCTATCATTTTATTCATTCTTTACTACGTACAGAATTACTTTACGAGCCTTGCGTGTAGCAAAGTCATACAGTATATCATAATAATTCTGCTTCCCACATAAATCCCGCTCCATAGCAAGAATTACCAAATGTTTCAATCTATCTTTGAGAATTGTTGACCTCAAGTAATTCTTCATTAGTTTGAGGCGCGAGAATATTCTTTCACCAGATTACACAATGAAGGGTATTGCATCATGCCGTTTTTATTAATAGCGCGTAGGATTGACGTTTTCCATATTGAATGACACCCCAAAATGACACTTTTTTTCTATGTATTTCCGTATATTTTAAGGACTTTTTCGTATATTCTGCAATTTCGGGAGATTTCCAGGAGCTCCTAGTAAATCGACAGGAGGGCGCGAGAAATCTGTTTTAAGTTATAAAATGGTTTAATTTATTAATTTATACACCTTGAATTAGCGCGGGTTCCATGAAAGTTCGGATCCTTCGATCACATAGGTTGCAGTGGCCTAAGACCGACCCTTTAAAAAAGCGGCGTATGCTATGCCGCCGGTCGACTATATATATATATATATTAAACTATTACTTTAAAACAAAATTTTCTACACTTGTTTCTTTAAATTAAAAAAAAATATTTTTTCGGCCACGTGTTCCAGTAACTAAGCTTACACTATACCACAAACGTTTGCCAAAGTACAAAGATACACAATAGTTGGGCAGGTGGACCCCGATGAACACAACACATGGGAGTGACAAGGCAACTAAACAATTCGGTTGGATCAATTCTAATTAACATATTTGTACATCATCTCGTGATGAATGCATCTTTTTTGTCCTCTTTGAGTGTACACTTAAATGTGACGTTGTAATGTGCGATTTGAGGATAATGGGGGTAGGGACACAGTGTCCAAATTTATTTTCTGTAATTGATTAGATTTACATCGCAATAAGGCCTCAAATAAATTACAACTAAATCACAATTAAATCACAAATAAATTACAATTAAATAAAAAAATAAATCACAATTAAATCACAAATAAATCACAATTAAATCACAAATAAATCACAGTTAAATCACAAATAAATCACAATTAAATCACAAATAAATCACATAAGAATCACAAATAAATCACAAATAAATCACAAATAAATCACAAATAAATAACAATTAAATCACAAATAAATAACAATTAAATCACAAATAAATCACAATTAAATTACAAATAAATCACAACTAAATCACAATTAATCACAAAAGAAATCACAAATAAATCACAAATAAATCACAAATAAATGAAATTTGACAACGTTCCCTAGCCAACGACTAGCTCTGATACCGTCTGACAGGTCTTCACATGTCTCTTCCATCTCATTCACAATCTTCCTTTCGCTCTATTTAAAAAAAAAAAAAAAGAAAGATAACACTATCATCTAGATTCTAAACATAACTGCGAGTATGTTTATTATTATTATTTATAATCAAAGTTTATAAACCAATTTTATGTCAATTATATGTCAAATATGTAAAATGGCAAAATATATGAATTGCAATGGTCACATACCCACACATTATGTTGGTAAATTATTAATTAAACAGACGTAATGATTGTTTATAAGCAAAGAATGGAAACTATGACCTATATAGGCTTACAAATTCCAGGTCAGTTATCTCAATCTTTTTAAAAAGACCCCATTTAGCCGTACCCTACCCCCCCCCCCTCTCTCTCTCTCTCTCTCTCCATTCCACGATGTCTCTTATCCTAACTTAGAGCAGCAATTCTTTTCACCAGAACCAGAACAAGAGATGCTCAAATGTTGTTTGTAATTGAGCCTTTCTGGACGTGTCAACCCCAAGTGCCAGAAATGTGCCGTGCCAGGGCGGCTAGTTCCCTGTGGGTCGGCGCTAGAGTAGCTAACTAATGGATCACTTTCCAAACGTCGCGTAGAGTTTCTTGTAGTCATTAAACACAAAAGGATCTCAAAATGTGTTCCATGGGAGAAAACGGAACAATTTTTTTTTTGTTTTCAAGTACGGTAAATAAAAAAATTTGTTCTCACTCGATGTAAGATTCTTTGCTTTCTTCTTGTGTTTAGTTCTTATTTTGTGACCCTAAATCACATTTATAGACCTATACAATTTATACATGTGTAGACTGGACGCAAGGATCTTTAAACACTGCCTGGTCGTGCGGTTTGCACGCTGGACTGTCGTTCAGATTTATCGATGGTCCAGCCCTGCCCGCTCCCATCCCCCGTCGTCCTGCGGGAGGTTTGGACTAGGAAGTAATTATCTTCAGCTCCGAAGGAGCATCTGAAACATGTAAAACAAAACAAAACAAAAAACCCTGAAACTAAAAGTGTTAGTTTGTAAAGTAGTTACAAGAAGCAAAGATGTTTTTTATTTACAAACCTTACCTATATAAGATTTAATATTCATGGTATAGGTCTAAGTTAGGTTAAAGCCATAAGGACGCTCAATTTTGAGATTCAGAATCCAGATATAGATCAACACAAATGATTGTTGAAGTACCATCTGGCCGCGCTCATTTGTTCTGTGGAAGGGACTAGAAGAGATCGTAAGAGGTGGAGAATGACAACAATGTACACTCCCGAATGTCTCCATTAAAGTGTAAAATAAATACATAAACGTTCCGGAACATTGGGCGCACCGTCTTCAAAGCCTGGAGCTATAGACCTATCTTGAAACTAGAATCTGTCTTTTAATGTTGCCTTGTTAAGAGCAAAGTAATTGCACTTGCAGAGAACACCAGCTTCGTTAAGGAGGAATTGTCTTTTTTAACAAAAAAACAACAACAAAAAACTTTTAGTTTATGTCATTTGTTCTTTATTCATGCCTATGTATGCCCTGCAGTGACGAGAAGTGATTCGATCTGTTTTTAGGACATTTAAAATGTATGATCATTGTTTTCATTCTGTATCTCTCACGATCTCTTCTATTCCTTTCCTCAGAACAATGTGCGCGGCCACAACCTACAGACCAACAAGAGAAACATGTTATCTGATACGCGAATGTAAAAAAAAAAAAAATCATGAAAAATGCGAACTCCAAAAGTTTAGTAATAAAAGAGCGAAGTTTTCGGTGTTATCATTTAGGGCAGCGTTTCCAAAAACTGTGTTCTGCGGAGCCCCAGTGTTCCACGAGGCCTGAATAGTTGTTCCACGAACTACTGGAATAATTAACAATTAGGCCATCACTTGAGTTAGTCTCTCCTAAAAAAAAAAGCAAAGTGGTCCGCTAAATACTCAGAGTGTGTGAAGTGTTCCGTTAAGGACAAAGTTTGGGAAGCGTTGATGTAGAGAAACAGTATCATTAGACATAAAACTGAATTTCTTGCCCCTGTCTAGACACGATTACTCACCTTTTATATTGTAATTCATTGGCCATTCTTTGTATCTGATTCAACGTGAGCTTATTTATATTTAATATGAAAAGACATGTTTTCTGGTTAAATTTACATGGCCTTTTTTTTAGCGGCCCCCGAAAAGGGAAAAGACGCTATTAGTTTTGTGTGGAAATGTCTGTCCGTCTGTCCGTCCGTCCCGTTTAGATCTCGTAAACTAGAAAAGATATTGAAAATCCGACATCACAATATTTTAGACCATTCAAAGTTCTGATGCAACGGCTACTTTTTTTTTTCCTGAAAGCGAAAAATGTAATCTTTAAAATCAGTTATGCAAGCAGTTTTTTAAAGAGAAAAAGCTAATTAGTATGCATTATAAATAAGACCTAATTTAAGACGAATAGTAATCTTGTAAACACCATTTACGTAAACATTTTAAAAACGCAATGTGGTCATTAATTTCTTTTTTAGGATTCGAATATGAGATTGATCCTGTTCAAAACAATTACATTATTTATTCCGAACCGAGGGTCCCGGGTTCGAATCCTGGTGAATACTGGGATTTTCAACTTCTGAGTCTACCCAGCTCTAATGGGTACCTGACATTAGTTGGGGAAAAGTAAAGGTGGTTGGTTGTTGTGCTGGCTACATGACACCCTCGTTGGGGCACTACACAAGATCTGTTAGCCTTCTTTCTCCATTCTTATCTCTCATTTGTCTTTGATATAATTTCATTCGGGTGTTCTTTCTGAAAATATTGAAGCCTGCCTGGGTAGACCACTGGTCGTGCGGTTTGCGCACTGGACTGTCGTTCGGATTTATCGACGGTCGAAGGTTCAAACCCTGCCTGCTCCCATCCCCCCGTCGTCCTGCGGGAGGTTTGGACTAGGAAGTAAACTATCTTCAACTCTGAAGGAACATCCGAATTATGTAAAACATTTCACTTCGGGGGCCGATTTTGAGTTTGTGTTTCTGACAAACTGTCTTTTGTAACCTTGTTTGTATTAAAGTTGATATGATCTTAATTGTGATGCAGTTTGTTTGACCATATTTACTTTCAGGGTTTAAATAACAGGCATTAAGGCAGCAGAAAATTGAAATGGAAGATCTAAATTTCTCAGGTTATAGAGTGTTAATTATTCAATCAGTCATTGATCGATTGATCTAGCTATGCGCGCACAACCCCACGCACACACGCACCACCATATAAAAGCATCCTTTTTTGAATAGGGACTTTTAGGTTATTAGTTTGTAGAGACTTGAAGCTATATTTCTGCAGCTTAAAGAGTCATTGATATCTCTCTCTCTCTCTCTCTCTCTCTGTTCCTCTCTCTAATCGTTCTTAATCTCTCTCTCTTTCTTTTTCTCTCAGTGTCTCTTTCTTTCTCTTTTGCTTTCTCTTTTTCTCTCTTGATCTTACTGTCTCTCTCTCTCTCTTTCTATCTTTTTTCTCTCTCTTTCTCTCTATCGCTCTTTCTGTCTCTTTGTCTTTCTGTGTGTCTCTCTCTTTTTCCTATCTCTCTTTCTTTCTCTATCTCCTTTTCTGTCTCTTTCTGTCGATCTGTCTCTCTTTCTGCCTCTTTCTCTTTCTTTCTGTGTCTTTCTCTTTCCGTGTCTTTATCCTTCTGTCTCTCTCTCTCTCTCTGTGTCCTTCTCTTTCTGTCTCTCTCTCTCCCTCTCTATCTCTTTTTCTCTCTTTCTCTTTAATTTGTTTATAATTTGATCGTTCAGACTTAAAAACAAAACATGAAAGAGAACAAAAGAATCTCTCTGTGCAAATGAAGTTTTTATGATTTTCTTATGCAGAGAGTTCCACTTACGAAAAATTCAAAGTTTGATGATATTTAGTTCTCTGTGTTTTTTTGTCTTCAGTTCGTAATACCGCCCCCTACCCCCCCCCCCATCCCACCCTTCTTTACACCATCATCTCCGCACCTTTTGAAACAAGGCGCTTTTTTTTTTTTTTTCTTCTGAAAAACAAAAATTCGTATCACTCACGTGCTGTATCGTCTGCTTACATCTTTTGCTTCGCGGAACAAATTTAGCATGAATGTGTCAGTCAAAAATCATAGATCTCCATTGCATTGTCGTTGATTAGTTTCACCTCGTCACACCCTTTCAATCCTCACGCCACAATGTTACCTCCCTCCAACCCCCTTTTTTTTACACACCCCTCCTCCTCCCCCCTTTCTCTACTCCCCTCATCTCCGGTTTCAGAAAGTTGGGAGATAGATTTATTTATGAATCAGAATAAAGAATTATTTCGAACACACACCCCCCCTTCCTCCTTATTTCCTCCCTTCCTTTTCCCGTCCCCTCTCGAAAAGAGGGTGCTTTGAGTTGCTGATAGACGGAATGAGACATTCTCAGCTCGCTACCACGACATCAAAATCTACAATGGGTGCAGAGCTTGTAATTTCTTCCGAGTGATTGACTCTCAAGCCACACACACATATACACGCAAACGCGTGCACACACACAACAGAAAGACAGAAAGAGCAAGCAGACGTATTAATATCTTGACCTTGTAGGATTATGTCCACAGAGCTGATGCATAAGAGTTGAACAAGAGTATGACCTTTTAAGTTGAAAAGATACATCCATAAAGCGAATGACCTATAAATTGAACAAAATAGGTCCATAAATAAGATGACCTGTCAATGTTAAATGGTACGACAAGGTAACCAATTTTAGATGGAGGGAAAAATTATAGAATAAATCATTGCCTCCAGTACGAAGTTAACAAAATAAAAGCTATGTCATCACTTTTCTAACCCTAGATTCAAGTATTAACAGTCCGTCCCATCTTACAGACTACAATATATATTATATAATGATCTACATTAGTATTCAAACTAGATACCAAAAAAATCAACAAGCACGTTTAACAGAACTGCATAATTGACCATCTATATTCAAACTCAAGACCTCAGAATCAAATATGTCCCACAGACCTGCAATATTTACCATCACCATTCAAACTCAAGACCTCAGAATCAAATATGTCCCACAGACCTGCAATATTTACCATCACCATTCAAACTCAAGACCTCAGAATCAAATATGTCCCACAGACCTGCAATATTGACCATCTATATTCAAAACTCAAGACCACAGAATCAAATATGTCCCACAGACCTGCAATATTTACCATCACCATTCAAACTCAAGACCTCAGAATCAAATATGTCCCACAGACCTGCAATATTGACCATCTATATTCAAAACTCAAGACCACAGAATCAAATATGTCCCACAGACCTGCAATATTTACCATCACCATTCAAACTCAAGACCTCAGAATCAAATATGTCCCACAGACCTGCAATATTGACCATCTATATTCAAAACTCAAGACCTCAGAATCAAATATGTCCCACAGACCTGCAATATTTACCATCACCATTCAAACTCAAGACCTCAGAATCAAATATGTCCCACAGACCTGAAATATTGACCATCTATATTCAAAACTCAAGACCTCAGAATCAAATATGTCCCACAGACCTGCAATATTGACCATCACCATTCAATCTCAAGACCTCAGAATCAACCAATATGTCCCACAGACAGTAATCGTAATAATTTCAACAAGTATTTCTGCAAAAAATCAATTTTAGCGGCCCCCTAAAGGGGAAATAATGCGAGGGGAAACTTGTCAAGTTATTTATAGCTATAGCTCACTAACTAAAGTAGGTCAAAATTAATTGTTTATTCGTGTTGGCAATTTATTTAAGTTTGCAAGAAGAATAAATCTTTTTTAGTTTCTCTTTAATACATGTAACATGTTATCAATTTTGAAATGTATCGATTAGGTTAATTATTACTACTTGAACAAATATAAGTGTACGCTAAATGAATTTATGGGGATGCTGTGTCTGAGGAATAAAGCACTTGGAACCGGAAGTTCCGAGTTCGAATCCTGGTGAAGACTCTAGGTGGACAACTTCGGGGGCTGATTATGAGTTTGTATTTCCACACAAACTGTCTTTGTAGCCTTGTTGTTCACCTTGTAACTGTGAAATACTCTCGTCTCCAACATGTCCAGAGTCGCCAGTTGATGTGTCCAGCTATGGCATAGATTATGCCTAGTGTCAACATCAAAACGAGGCTTTGTTTATCAAGCGCGGGATACATTTCTGAAACAAACATGCGTAATGCCACGCGGGTTACAGGAAGCGCGGCTTGATCCATTTAGCAAACGAGCCGGAACCGAGGGTGCTATTTTAACATACAAATGTTAGTGTATGAGTGGGAGATGGTTGTTTTTTTTCTTTCTTTCTAGTTTTACAATAAACGAAAGTGATGGGACTACTCACTGCTGAATGCTGTTTTGGTATAATTGATGCATTAAAAAAAAATCTGGGGCCTAACCGCTCGGTTGAGCTTGTGATGGGTTAGTGTTTTATGTCAAGAGATGATTATTGGTTATATTACCATTTGTTTCGGGTTTCCTTTTAATGAATTTCTATATATTTTGCTAGAAGCTTTAAACACGCATTTTATATAGCCCTTCCTATAATGAAAGGACTTAATAACCGCATCTGACAGCGAACATAACTCTCCAGCGCCATACTACAATTAAAGTTTAGATTTGGATCTTGTGGATACGGGGTCATTAGTTTGTAGCTTAAAGCATCGAGTCCAACTCATTTGTTGAAGGTGCACTATCTTATTACTTCAGAGCCTGAATTAAATTCAAACAAACTTCTGTTTACACAAAAATGAACTGGACTTTTATTCACAATATATTACACTAAGAATACTTGAGTCTTTCAACAAAGAGGATTGCGCTCCATCATGGAGATACGGTCGCAAGACCGCACTACAAACAGCGATGTCTTTGCGAACGCCGGTATGGACAGTATAGAGGAGCTTCTTTTGGTCCGACATTTACGCTGGGTAGGGCACGTATCCCGTATGGGGGACGAACGTATGCCAAAGGGAGTATTTTTTTTTTGTAAGTTTAAAGTTGGTCAACGCAACAGAGGTGCCCCATGGAAACGCCTTAAAGACCTGCTTAGGCGCTAACTTGCCTTAGCTGACATGCGGCCTCAGAACGAGACAGCTGGAGGTCACTCATAAAGGCCCAAAGAAAATCCGCTGCCGAGGACTGAAGCAGACACCGTAAAGAAAATCTAAATCGACCACCCGCGGACAATGGTTATGCTTGCCCTTGCTGTGGCAAAATATACCTGAATGTACCTGGATGTATTTGGATGTATCTGGATGAACCAGGATGTGTCTGGATGTATCTGGATGTACCTGGATCTACCTGTGTGTACCTTGATGTATCTGAATGTACTAGGATTTATGGTTCTGATACCGAGCGCTTAACCATTCGGCAATAGCGCCCCACCCGGTGTAGGGGTCATATAAATTAGCGACCCCTTTGTTATGGGGTTGCGTTATTGCGGAAACTCTTCGGGGGGGGGTGGAATTTTGGAGGGGCTAAAGAGCGCCACATTACGGGCTGCGGATCGTAGATTGGGCACCTCAAATCTAAAATAAAATTATATTAACTATTTACGTGACGCGGAGGCGTGATGGCTTAGTGTTAAGATTCATGGCTTCCGAACCTGGGGTTCCAGGTTTGAATCCTGGTAAAGACTAGGATTAGTACTTTCTGAGTCCCTCCAGCTCTACTGGGTGCTGTAATGACACTATAGCAAGACGCCTAGAAGTTGGGGTTGAATCGGGTATTCCCTAAGTGACGTGACAGATCATTTAAAAAGTAAGAACGGAAACTGATAAAAGGGAATTAACTGATACGACGACGAAGGAAACCGGTTTGTAAATTAGTAAAGAGACCCAAACCCTAACCCTAACCCTTTCAACTCTTCAAGCAATCTGGCGCACTAAGGCACTATCTCCACATAACAAGATACGAATTTATAATACAAACGTTTAGTCTGTCCTATATGGTTCAGAGACTTGGGGAGTCACTAAAACAAATATGCAAAAGCTCCAGACCTTTGTTAACAGATGCCTACGCCGATATTAGGAATTAGGTGGCCAGAAAAGATAACTACTGTCGATTTGTGGGAGAGAACTAGACAAAAGCCAATAGCCCAAGATATCAAAAAGCGAAAGTGGAGCTGGATAGGACACACCCTGCGAAAACCAGGCAGGCACTGATTGGAATCCGCAAGGAAAGAGGAAAGTGGGCAGACCCAAGCAAACCTGGAAGAGGTCAGTCATCAGTGAAGCTGAGGGTACTGGAATGACATGGGAACAGATGAAGAAAGCTGCTCAGAACCGAGTTCGGTGGAGAGGTTTGGTAGCGGCCCTATACTCCCCATGGAAGTGCACAGGATTAATAAAGTAAGTAAGTAATAGCTAGAGACGACGTAGACTTAGCCCTTGTTATTCTTTAATAAACTGTTTTTCAAGTTCAGATCTGGATTTATTCAATCTATCTATAAATTGTTCTGTTGGATTTGTCAGTAAAGAACTCGCGGATAACATCTAAACTCTAAACTATAATATTGATAAATAAACTCAACTATAATATTGATCAACCAACCACATCAACGCATCAACAGTGCCTGACATTAGCGGTGGAATAAAAAAAAAAAAGCAAAATTGGCGTAGTCAGCAGTAGTGTACCGATAACTGAGTTATTTATTAAATTTAAAGTTGCTTTCAGTTTATTGATAGCTTATCTAAGCGTTCTTATATTTTACGTAAATCTAGATTAGATCTAAACAGTTCTAGATCAGAAGTCTAGGTACATCTAGATCTAGTATTAGATGCCTATATGATGAAAGTAACAATAAATAATTACAGATTTACACCACAACGTCGCTTGTACATCGAGCTGTAGGTGACGTAGAAACGAGATTAATATTCGGCTTGAGCTACATTAATTTTTTAAAATTATTTTACGTTATGTAATGTTTATGGCTTTTATTATTTTTTTTACAAAAATGTAGGCCTACTTTTTAAAATGTTTTTCTTTTTTGATTCCTGATTCTCAGTATTTGTATAATCTTCATTGCTTTGTCTTTAAAGCTAATACAAGTTGTTGTTTTTTTTATCCAACCTGGCCTATGTAACTAAAAACGGACACAATTACAAATGAATAAAACAAAAATATTATCTGGCAATAACAAAAAATACCAAACAAATAAACAATAAAAATCATTTATACAAAAAACACAAAATAACCCAAAAAGTGGCAGAGCGTCTACACAAAGCTACCATTATAATACACTATCACAACTGTGTATATATATTATTTTAAAGTAAAAGTCTCCCCAGACATGACATCATAGCCTCGTTTCCACTTTTAAGGAACCATTGTTGTTCACAAATTATGGGATAGGTTTGATGCGAAAAAAACACACATTTATTGAATCATCTGAAGCGTCTATTGAACGCGGTTCTTACAATTGCATTACTACAAAAACCATGTCTCCTTAATTCGTACCGACAACCTGGCCGCAACGCTGACCTCTCCCTGGTCGTTGGAATCTTCTAAAGTGGACAAATTGTGGAATATTTATTGCATGACCTAATTCCCTGATCACTAATATACATCAGAATATCGATGCTCAGTAAATGTCTGTATTGTCAGACATTGTCGTGAATGTCGGGATCATGTTGAATCAGGGGAGCGAGCGAGGTAGTAGCAATATGTAGGGGTGTAATGGGGTAGGCAATAGTCTACATGTGGTAAAGCTAGGTCTCCATTACATTTACGTAGCACTGCTACCTCCAGTTCTTTGATGAAAAGTTCATGAATAATTTTGCCAGACTCGAATGCACTTTACCTCTCAGTGTGATTGCCATAGCAACCCCCTACTATAGTTATTGTATATTACATTATAGTTATAATTATAAGCGTGGGAAGCGTGGTCGAGAGGCTTGATCTTGGCTTCCCTAGAAGGGGGGCTTGAGGTTCGACACCCGACTTGGGCAGAGTTGTGTTTACTGAGCGCCTAAAGGCAGCACGGAAAAACCAACTCCTAGATACCCCCCCCCCCACTGGTCCACAAATGAGATTGGACCAAAGCGCTCTGAGCATGCTATTAGCATGAAAGTAGCGCTATATAAAAGCTATAATAATAATAATAATAATAATAATAATAATAGTTATTGTAGCCTACGTTAAAGTATAGTTATGAAATAAACTTTCAGCACATTACTGTTTATATATAATATAGTCTAATTATAGTATATGTTGTCTTATAAAATACAGACTTGTTACTTCAAAAAAAAGATGATTGCGTCCTACGCGTTATGCATGTTAACCTGTGATTTAAATTCTGCCAAGTCATTGGTTTTTCTGGCTGGCTCAGGCAACCCATTTCTTTTCAGATATATATATATATATATATATATATATATATATATATATATATATATATTGATATATATATATACAGTGCTTTTTTTGTAAAAAAAAAATAGGGTCCGGTACTCAGTAGTTGATTGCCTAACTTTTAACTACTAAAAATTAATAATATACTTTAAAATACAAGAAAAGTAATATTGTTTTCACCGTACCGGTGCCTACTGTCACAAAAAAGCCTTTTATATATAGAAAGGGAGAGAGAGAAAGAGAGAAAAAGAGAGAGAGAGATAGAGAGCGAGCACTGTTTTTATACTATTAATTAGTTAGCATATAGAGCACAACTAGGAAAAATATATTTAATTTATTTTTTCATTTAGCCAACAGTCAAGTCTTCTGAAGCTAACAGAATACACAGACAAAGTGAAGCCAACAGAAACATAAAAATATATGACATCACTCAATGCTGAATTCCGAGTAATGTATTATATCAAATAAATGGATGAAATCTTGTATAAAATGAACATAATTCATTAGGAAGAAATAACATTTGATTTTTGTATCGAGTTTGTTTCTATTTTACCTCGTAGTTTGTTGTTGTTGTTTGTTGTTGTTTGTTGTTGTTGGTTGTTGTTGTTGGTTGTTGTTGTTGGTTGTTGTTGTTAGTTGTTGTTGTTGGTTGTTGTTGTTGGTTGTTGTTGTTGTTTGTTGTTGTTGTTGTTGGTTGTTGTTGTTGGTTGTTGTTGTTGTTGTTGTTGGTTGTTGTTGTTGGTTGTTGTTGTTGGTTGTTGTTGTTGTTGTTGTTGGTTGTTGTTGTTGTTGGTTGTTGTTGTTGGTTGTTGTTGTTGGTTGTTGTTGTTGGTTGTTGGTTGTTGTTGTTGGTTGTTGTTGTTGGTTGTTGTTCTTGGTTGTTGTTCTTGGTTGTTGTTGTTGTTGGTTGTTGTTGTTGGTTGTTGTTGTTGGTTGTTGTTGTTGGTTGTTGTTGTTGGTTGTTGTTGTTGGTTGTTAATGTTGGTTGTTGTTGTTGTTGGTTGTTGTTGTTGGTTGTTGTTGTTGGTTGTTGTTGTTGGTTGTTGTTGTTGGTTGTTGTTGTTGTTGTTCTTGGTTGTTGTTGTTGTTGGTTGTTGTTGTTGGTTGTTGTTGTTGGTTGTTGTTGTTGGTTGTTGTTGTTGGTTGTTGTTGTTGGTTGTTGTTGTTGGTTGTTGTTGTTGGTTGTTGTTGTTATTGGTTGTTGTTGTTGGTTGTTGTTGTTGTGGTTGTTGTTGTTGGTTGTTGTTGTTGGTTGTTGTTGTTGGTTGTTGTTGTTGGTTGTTGTTGTTGGTTGTTGTTGTTGGTTGTTGCTGTTGGTTGTTGCTGTTGTTGTTGTTGTTGGTTGTTGTTTTTGGTTGTTGTTGTTGGTTGTTGTTGTTGGTTGTTGTTGTTGGTTGTTGTTGTTGGTTGTTGTTGGTTGTTGTTGTTGGTCGTTAATGTTGGTTGTTGTTGTTCGTGGTTGTTGTTGTTGTTGTTGTTGGTTGTTGTTGTTGGTTGTTGGTTGTTGTTGTTGGTTGTTGTTGTTGGTTGTTGTTGTTGTTGTTGTTGTTGTTGTTGTTCTTGGTTGTTGTTGATGTTGTTGTTGGTTGTTGTTGTTGGTTGTTGTTGTTGTTGTTGGTTGTTGTTGGTTGTTGTTGTTTTTGTTGTTGGTCGTTGTTGTTGTTGTTGTTCTTGTTGTTGTTGTTGGTTGTTGTTGGTTGTTGTTGTTGTTGTTTTTGTTGTTGGTTGTTGTTGTTGGTTGTTGTTGTTGGCTGTTGTTGTTGTTGGTTGTTGTTGTTGTTGGTTGTTGTTGTTGTTGTTGTTTTTGTTGTTGGTTGTTGTTGTTGTTGGTTGTTGTTGTTGTTGTTGTTGTTGGTTGTTGTTGTTGTTGTTGGTTGTTGTTGTTGGTTGTTGTTGTTGGTTGTTGTTGGTTGTTGGTGTTGTTGTTTTTTTTTTGTTGGTTGTTGTTTTTGTTTGTTGTTGTTGGTTGTTGTTGGTTGTTGTTGTTTTTGTTGTTTGTTCTGTATTAGGTAGAAACTTGAACGTTTCATAGAGCTGTCATAAGATTTTTAACTTATAGATGATGGATTGATTGAGACATTTTTATATTGGATGATGTGTAATTCTCCCTGTCTCTCTTTCTCTTTCTTTCTATCTCTCTCTCTCGCTCTGTTTGTCTCTCTTTCTGTCTTACTCTTTTCTCTCTCTCATTCTCTCTCTATCTTTCTGTCTCTCTTTTTTTTCTCTCTCTCTCTTTCTCTGTGCTTCTCTCTTTCTCTCCCTCTTTCTATCTCTTTTAATTTATTTATAATTTTTACTTTCAAACTAATAAACAAAACATCCACACACACGCTCACACACACAAATAAACACACAAACAAAATATGTCATGTTGACCAAAATGGTTTACAATTATGACCAGTAACCATGGGCGAACTTGTTGTCAAAATCACTCATGACAGTAGCATACAGTCCATTCCACAAATTGCGTCCTATATCATGGTCAGGAGCCCGGGCGCGCTGAGCCACTTCGTTCTATGGTTGCTACGCCACTGACTGTAAAGTTTGTAAGGAATCTTGTATAGGGTGCAAGAAGTTTGCCAACCATGGCGCTGCATGGCGCCCTTTTGTTATGAAGATATAAAACTTTTTTTTACGAGCCTTACAGCACTGAAAGCGGATCATTGCGTTTAGGCCCATGTGAATTTGCAAGGTTGTTAACGCCGAAGTGGTAATGGCTCTAAGCCCACCATTACCTATAAAATATTTCCAATGGCATGCGTGTCAAATAGCCTCTGACAACCAGTCCAACTCCTGGCCTTCACGTGTGGTTAAGATACTGAGCCTGGCGGAACCGGTACCACAGACAGGAGAAGGGGCAAAGGCGAGCAACTTGTGGCGCCTTAACCAGTTAGCTTCAGGAAGGAGAGGCTCGGTAGCGATGGCTGGCTACCCACCTAGGAGAAGGAAAACTCTGAGACAACCCTGAGGAAAAATCAGGAGCTGGTGACCCTTAGGCAGATTGTGGTACAACGTGCTACAGCGTAACAGAGCCTGCGGCGCTACTGATCCAAAACTGTATAGGATACAGAGAGGAGAGGAGAGGGGGGAACTGCTGTGTGGGCGACATCGTTCCGACCATAAACAATGCTTAGGATTTCATCTCACTTGTTCGAGATGAGCCATAGTCGTTCTACCACTGAAGGAGGCCAACAGAGTGACAAAGATTGAACCTGACCCTTTTTTTTATACTTATAAAACTAACACACAATACAAACAGGTTAACGCATCCACATCCAGACCATATAATACTGTTAAGCAGTACAGGTTATTGAGAAGTTGTATATGGTTCATTTACACTGTCCATTGTAATACAACCGCTGCAAATAATCAATTTAAAAAAAGTCATAGTCGCAGACATAGAGGAATGTGATTGCCGCAATAGAAATATAAGGAAAACGCCCATAGACTATTTTAAGTTAGAAATGTTGATTTACATTAGGTTCATGAATTATACATTTTTTTCTAAATGTGTGTATTTGTAGTTTGTCTCAACTATTTTGCTTTTTTCTTAGTATTCTTCATACCATATTGTGCAGATCCATTTTCAATCCCCTTAGCATAATACAAGTGGCAGGTTGGCTGAGCGTTAAAGTTCTCGAATTCAAATCCAGGTAAAGACTGAGATTTTAAATTTCACCCTTAACCGTGTTCACCTAACTCCAATGGGTGCTTCAAAGTAAAGGCGACCGTTTCGTTTATCGTTACACCTACTTCTGGATAGATTATAAGGCCTGGCAGGGAACTCACTCATCTGCTTTACATAACAGTCCTGGGTCTACAGTCACAACCTTCTGGTGGAGAGTTGGGTTACAATTTGTCACAGTCTCGCTTGACATTGCCTGTTGTATGTTCACCTTGGGTCAAGAAAAGCACGAGAAACATCTGATATAGGAAGAGGAAGTAAGAAGGACTAGATTGACTTTTAGTTAGTAGTAACTTTTAGGTCAGTGAAGATAGTCATCTCTGGGACTTGAGACAGTACACAATTTTTTTTAGTAATTATTTGTTGGACTTATAGAGCTGGATACATGTTATTGAAGTGGATTTGTTACCCGCTATGATGTGGACGTTATTAAGTATTCTTATCTAAACAGTGACTTTTAACTGAATGTTTTAAGGTGCAGTATATTATTATCATTTAACAAACTTTATTAAGTGTAAAGTAAAGTTCCCTTTTCAGATCTTGTGAGCTATAGGGCAGATGATGTTAAGGTCATCTGATTCTTTGGCCAACGTTTAAGAAGTAGGGTGCCATGTGGCCAGCACAACGACCAACAGCCTTTACTTTTCCCCGAACTAAAGTCAGGCACCAATTACAGTTGGGTGGACTCATGGGTGCCATAAGAATCCCAAAATTCAACGAGATTCGAACCCAGGAACCCAGGTTCGGAAACCGTGCGCTTAATGACCCGGCTATCGCGACCCCTTAAAAAGCATTGCTTATTAATAATTTGTAGGCGCGTGTTGGCCGAGCGATAAAGCGGCTAACCTACAACTCAGGGGTCTTGGGTTAGAATCCCGGTGAGAACTGGGATTTTTAAAATGCGGGATTTTTGGGGTTAATGCAGTCCAAGAAAGGCGAAAAATGAGAACAAAAACAAAATCTATTTTCGGTCTGTAACTGCTTGGCAAAATAAGTAGGTCAGGCCTAGGTCTGCGTGTCACAAAAAGTATTGCACGGTTTATTTTGGGGTCGCGGTAACTGAGTGGTTAAACGCTTCACTTTCGAGTCTGAAGTCCTGGATTCGAAACTCTGTGAAGGCTGGGAGTTTTATTTTCGGGATTTTTTAGGGCGTCCCTGAGTCCACTCAACTCTAATGGGTACCTGAAATACCTTGGGGAATTAAAAGAGGTTAGTCATTGTGCTGTTCACATGACACCCTCGCCAACAGCCGGTCATATAGACAGATAAGCTCTACATCTTCTGTTCCCTTATGTTGCAGTTATTGAGAGGAGAACCATTTATCTTAAGTTATTTGTTATCATGTTGTCATTTACCTGCACTCTATTTTTTTTTCTATCATACACAATTTATTACCAAGTTCGTTAATTGTTTTCATACACCGTTTTATCGCTAACTAAACATTGCTGTAAAATGACCAAGCATATCGCGTACACAATCCATGACGTGCTTAGTCATTTTAAGTGTAGGGTATAAATTTCTACTCTCACTAGTAAAAAAACAAACAAAAGATATAAAAGATGTGTAACTACATTTTTTATGCTTTTCTAAGTTTTATTTTTCCTCGGATGTGAATGGGCGTAGCCATTGTGATGGCGCATGTCCCAGCATGCAATCAAAATGCCTATTATCTAAGAAAGCCATCTATGTAAACTGATGGATTGATTGTCTTTAATTTTTTATACCTCGCACCAAGGAATTCCTGTATGTAGAAAGAGAACGAGAAAACAACGCGATACTTACACTGTAATTACAGATGCATAAAATCAATCATTTGGCCTAATTTTATGAAGATAACTGCCAGTTCTATAGACGATGCAATATTAGAAAGTAATGTATTGTACTTACCTAAATAAACATTTTACCGCTTGACCAATATTAAAATTGTACAGTACTTACCTATATTAAAAATGTACCGTACTCAACTAAATAAACTATATTTCAACTATATTTCAATAGTACAGCATTTGACTATAAGTGGAGTTGCAATTACATAAATAGAAATTGTACTGCACTTGCCTATATTAAAACTGTACTTCACCTACCTAGATTGATATTGTACTGCATTTGCCTATATGACAACTGTACTGCACTTACCTATCATATTAAACATCTGGACATCATAATATATAGGCTCCATACTTCTTCTTCTAGCCAAGTTATTGCTGCTGAGCTGTGAGCTCTTTTGCAGACTGTGCCAAGGAAAAAAGTGTGCTGTTTTCTTCAGTTGTTCAGCACTGCCGTACAGGGTGTTGGTTATGTTGGGCTGTAGTGGAAGTAGGGTCTGCCTAAGGTGGCATTGGGAGGGGCATTCAAAGAGGATATGGTTTACGGTTTCAAATGGGTGGGCACAGTGTCTGCAAAGGGGGAGTTGTGTGGAGTTTATTTTGTTCAGGTGGTGTGTGTCCTGTTCTTAGTTCCATACCAATGAATATAATTTGAATTGCGTCAAAAAAATTGATTAACGATATTTTGTTTTTGGAGGGGTCACTAATTTTATATACTCTTAGCCAAGATACTAGCCAGAACAAGAGTGGATTTTATTATGTTTACAATTCGATGTGGGTCAACGCGAGTTTAAAGTGTTGGTCATTGACGACCACGTCTATAGCATGAATATCCCCTTACACCCTAGACCTATTTTGTTTTCAACATTTTAAACATTTAAAATTTTTAAGATTCGAGCATTAGCTAGATGAGCACATAAATAGATACGTTTTTTTTTTGTTTTTAATGCACTAGATGTAAAGTGCCCCTTTCGGACCCCGTGGTATACGAAGCAGATGATGTAAAGGTCATCTGATTCTGTGGCCCACGGCTAACGAGGGTGTCAAGTGGCCAGTACAACGACAAATTGCATTCACTTTTCCCCAACTAAAGTCTCATTGTTCTTTGATATAATTTCATTCGGATGTTCTTTCTGAAAATATTGAAGCCTGCCTGGGTGGACCTCTTCGGGGGCCGATTTTGAGTTTGTCTTTCCACACTAACTGTCTTTGTAACCTTGTTTTTTCTATACTGACTGTAAAATTTACTTTAAAAATGTTCCGGATATTGTTTTATAAAAAATGAATTTTGTCAAATGAAATCGCATAATTGACTAATATTACAGTTATATTATTTGACAATACGTCACAATAGTTTTATTATCGATATCAAATTGTTCTGTATTGTCATCTTTAAAAAAAATTTCAAAAATATCGACAATAGTTTTTTTAGGATTTAAACAAGAGAAAGTAATTTACTAGAAACGATTAATGAAAATCCCTTTGGCTACGCTCATAGCATTTTGAGTGTGTAATTTGCTTTTTTTTTTATATTGAAGAGGTATTTTTTAGCTTCAAACCCCACTGGAGTGGGGTTAAGATTCAAAACCCATTTGGCTACACTCATAGAATTTTGAGTGTATAATTTGCTTTTTTTTTAATATTAAAAAGGTATTTTTTTTGCTTCAAATCATGCTTAAGGTTTTAAACTCAAAACCCATTAGGCTATGTTCATAGCATTTTGAGTGCGTAATTTGCTTTTTTTTTATATTGAAGAGGTATTCTTTAGCTTCAAACCCCGCTGATAGGGGGTTTTAACTCAAAACCCCTTTGGCTACGCTTATTTAATTTTTAGTGCCTAATTTGCTTTTTTTGAATTGAAGAGGGGATTTATCGTAAATTTTGGAGGGGGTTTTAAAATCGAAATCTTCAATAACTGTGCTTTTGGAATTTGGGGATTGCCATTTGCAATTTTGTTTTGTTTTATAGAAGAGAGGGATTTAACTGCAAAACCTCCTGGTATGGGGTTTTTAACTTAAAACCCTCTTGGCTGTGCTGGAACAAGTGATGGTTTAGTATTATCAATAAATAGTAAATCAGAACAAAAATCACTAAATTCTCTAAATTCAAACACCCCCTGGCTACGCCGATGATATATATATATATATATATATATATATATATATATATATATATATATATATATATATATATATATATATATATATATATATATATGTATATATATATATATATATATATATGTTTATATATGTATATATGTATGTATGTATGTATGTATGTATGTATGTATGTATATATATGTGTGAGTGTGTGTGTGTGAGTGTGTGCGCGTGTGCGTGTGTGTGTGTGTGTGTGTGTGTGTGTTTTTCGTATCAAGATTAAACACACTAAATCAAACTATCAATGCCAGACTACAAAATCTACGTTCTGTAGAACCTTATAGAGTCCATCAACAGTCATTTCATCGTCATTACCGAGACATCATAAATGTAGAAGCCATTCTTTCAAAACCACAAAGTCTAAAGTATTGGTCAACAGTCTACCCAATAGGTTGGATTGTAAAAATAGCTAAGAAAGAAATAAAAAAAAAATTATATTGGGAGAAAATGGGTAGAAAGGGGGATAACTGTTCTAGACATGAACCATAGTTTATCCACCAGAGGAACGACACTGTGCCTGCGGTTACTTCCCCTCGATCTCTGACAATAAACATCATCAAACTAGATTTTTTTCACCCCCGGGAAATAGAAATTTAATCACCTTCTTACTTCCGGTTTCGCAAACATCGAGCCTTGGACCCAACACAAGACTCAAAAGATATCCCCCCCCTCTTTTTTTGTTTTTTCAAGCCATAGAATAAAAAGGCTCAATATCGAAAGATTGAATGATACAAAGAAGTATTGTGAAATAGAAAAGTTTTTTTTAAAGGTCTGGGGGGGGGGGGGCAAGGATTGACGTGAAGGGGGGGGGGAATGGCGATAAGGGTCCAGTAAAAAAAAAAAAGTGGACATATTGTCGAATATTTGTTGTACACAAATCACAAACTAGTGTTTGAGAGGGAAGACCATAGACATAAATAAATATAGACTGGCCGAAGGAAGTAACTTCATGTAACTTGAAAACATGTATATCTATTGTATTCGGATTTCCAAATTATGAAAAATTGCTTGATCTTCTTTCTTAGAGATTAAACAAAACTACACTGCCTTCTTATTTACAATATATAGGTTATGGCTAAAATAAATATGAATACTTAACTTTTATACTGCTCATAAATGCTGTATAATAAAGTACACAAAATTGCAAGTCACACATTTTCGTTTCATAAAACTATTTAATCGGCCAATCTATATTTATTTATGTCCATGGGGAAGACATATTAGGAACTCCATTTATTACGTAAACAAAAGCGGTGTGCAAATGTACATATAATACTATTATAGTACATCTCTCTTCTTTAATTCAGAAAATCTACTTATCAGAATAACTAACAAACTAGTCAACTAAAAAGTCAATTCAGTTAATCACAAATCAAGTCTCTTGGGTTTGTTAATTGAGCGTGTTACATAAGGCTCACGTGGTCTAGAGGTGTCAGAAGAAACACTGTGTAGTGGCGGCTCTACATCTAGTGTAGTTTGTAATCTTGAACTCTCTAGATCTAGTGGTTCTGGTTGTTCTGAGATCCATCTGGAAAGTCATAATTATTGTCAAATCTGATTGCTTTCTTAGAAGACTTTCTGATGTGTTTTCTGTTTCTTCTGTAGACCTAATTTCCACTTTTGACATTATATGATTTAGGCTTAGAATGCTTCGAAACTACTGTTCCTGGTTTCCACTTAGAATTAAGTTGCATTCTGACTGCCGTTCCGTCTTGTAGTGGATTATGACTCTTAACTCCTTTCCTCTTATCATAATAATGTTTCTGAGACTGTTTCTCGGAGTTAAAGTGTTCTTCACCACCTTGAGATCTGGTGTCTTAGTAGGTATTAGCGGCTCTGACACATTTTGATTCCGATGTTCAGCACACCTGTACAATCCCTAACTGTCACTTCAATGTCTGCATTTATGCCTGGCCGATACATGATTTCTATGTCTCTCTGCTTACACTTCATTATTCCTAAGTGAGACTTGTGAATCAGATTTAGCATGTATTTACGTAAGCTTGGTGGTATGACTATTCTCAGACCTTTGTATATAATACCATCAGAAGTAGATAACTGGTCTCTTGAATCCCAATATGGCCTGACTTCAATTAGAGTCTCGCTTCTTGTGTCTGGCCAACCAGTCATAATTACTTCCCGAGGCATTGAAAGTTCTTTGCAAGTACAGTCTTGAATCTCACTGTATTTCGAATCACTTACAGAGATCATATGCACTGAATCATCTGTAAATTCACATGTCTGTGTATCAGTATTTGGTAGATGTGCACGAGAAAGTGTATCGGAGATAAACATTTCCTTGCCTTTTCTGTAACAGACTTTCAGATCATATCATTGTAGTCTTATTAGCATCTTCTGTATACTTATTGGTGCTGACAATAAAGGTTTCTTGAAGATTTGCTCCAGAGGTTTGTGATCATTATAAACTGTTACTTCCTTACCAAATATGTAGCAGTGAAATTTGCTTGTACTATACACAATTGAGAGCATTTCCTTCTCAATCTGAGCATATCTTGTTTCTGTATCTGTGAGAGCTCTTGAGGCGTATGCAATTATACGACCTTACTGGAGTAATACTGCTCCCAGTCCATCCTTACTTGCATCACATTCTATCTCTACGTTCTTGTTGACATCATAATATGCCAAAACTGGAGGGTTTGTACAAAGATGTTTCTATTCAACAAAACTCTTGTTTCGTTCATGATTCCATTGAAATTCTACATCATCTTTTAGAAGCTTTCGTATTGGAGCATCTGCTTGACTTAGATTAGGAATAAATTTTGCTAGGTACTGAATTAAACCTAGAAATCTTTTGATTCCATCTTTGTCTTGAGGGGCTGGCATGACAATAATTGTCTTTATCTTTGCTGGATCTGGTTCTAAACCTTTCTCTGACAAGATATGGCCCATATAAGGTACTCTGTTTTGCCTTATCTTGCACTTGTCATAATTCAGCTTTAGATTGTACTCCGTTGCTCTTTGCATGACTTGTTTCAAAATGTGATCATGATGCTCAACATCTCTACCAGCTACTAGAATGTCGTCTATGATGACATATGCTCCTTCAATACCTTGAAGCATTTCATCCATAATTCTTTGGTAAATTTCTGGCGCAGATTTGATACCAAAAGGTAATCGTAACCATCTATATCTTCCCAGAGGTGTGTTGAAAGTTGTGAGAAATGAAGATTCACGTTCAAGCTTTATTTGCATAAAACCTGACTTGTCATCGAGAACTGAGAATATCTTCGAATCTGGAATGTTAGTGATTACATCTTCAATAGTTTTCATCAGGTGAAGTTCCCGTCTGATTGTTTTATTGAGGTCTTTTGGATCAATACATATTCTCACTTTGTCATTCCTAAACTAAACAACCATGGAGCTAACCCATTCCGTAGGTTCATGTACTGGAGTAATAAATCCATCAGCTTGCATTTCTTTAAGTTTTTCTTCAACTTTATTGCGTAGTGATTGTCACGGCCTGGTTCTTGTTGTAGGCGTGATGAGGCGAATGTCGTTGTGTGTTGTAGATACCTCTTCTGGACTACTATAATGATTTTCTTAACTAAATACTTTTGTGCACGCACTAGATTTGCAGGTGCGTGAGAACGCTAACTTACTGAACTCTCCGACCACAACATTTAGAATCATAAATAGACACGCTGGTAGCAGACATGGTTTTTATTCACATAATATATAAATAAAATAATAATTCACAAAAGATATTGGCAACTTCAGCTAGCATAAAATGTAATCCGATGAAATAAGAACAGCATACTACATAATAATTACTCAGTGCTCTGAGGAGATGACAACGCTCCTCTCTCTACAAGAGTCTAAGATCAACTGAGGTGTCCACCTCATGGTCAGCTTCCGACCAAACAAAATCTCGTGCTAATTGCACGGAATAGTTCAGTGACTACTAGTCACCAGATATTACAGGGGTTCTAAAACTGGTTTATGACAGTGATGCTGCTAAGCGACGTGGTGGATGGATAACTCCTTTAGCATTTTCCTGTAACTGAATCTTGTATTCTCCTGGCAGTGTTCCAGTTGTTTTCAGCATTTCAGGAAACTCTCTTTGTAACTCGTCTTCTGCCTTGGATTCTATGCTGTCTATCCATTGTAGTAGCCCTAAGCATTCTGCTGTGTCACCTCTCAAAATGTTCTCTTGGCTAATGGCTACTACCTCAAGCCTTGCTTTCACCTCTTGGATATTATTTTTTAACAGCTCCTACAGTCTTAATAACATGATTAGAGTAAGACTTGAGCGACTTTGCTAAATATCGCTGTAATTGTTGACGTATGATGCAGCGGTTCTCAAACTTTTAAGCTCGGCGACCCCTTTTTTTTACAATCCCCCACCATGCCGCGACCCCCACCCACACAGCAATAGACGAATAGACAAAAACAATCAATATTTTTTATGGTCTTAGGCGACCCCTGGCAAATCGTCAATCGACCCCCAATCGACCCAAAAGGGAGACGCGACCCACGGGTTGAGATGCCCTAGGGGATGGCCTCTTGAATAAGTGGGGACCCTAAACTATAACTTATGTTGTTGTAATGACTCCATGGTTGGACGCGTAGACGTTGGGAATAATCGGGGATTTCCTTTGCGACGTGACGGTACATTAAAAAACGTAGAACGGAAATGACCTATAGACAATAACGTTAGAGACTCACTTTAGCATTGCTTAGGACACGACGCGTTTGAGATCTAGCGACTTTGGACTATGCGCTGTAGAGAAAATGTCTAATCTGAGTGTATAATGTGTAATGATTAGAAGATAGGTTGCGTGTTGATGTACGCGTAGTATTACTAGTGAGACGTTCAGATCAAGACACTCCACAATTAAGTCAATCAACAGGTGTATATAAGAATATAACTGTTTTATTCAGAAAGTGAACAGTCTAATCTCAAGCCCTATAATAAACGATATTACCTCTATGAAAGCCTAGCCTCAACTGTCCCATTATCTATATCTAATCTACAGTCTCGCTTTGGATTAATGTCGTAATAATTGTGCGTTAACTAGCAGTCATTTAAAGCGCGTCTCTACAGCCCTTTTTTTTTTGGAATATATAGTTTGCGCTTTGACAAGAACATCTAAAATACCAAGTACCAAGCATTCAACTGCCTAAAGAATATAATGTAGGATCGTTATGGATTGTGTGTGAGTGTGTGTTTCTAGTGGCTAATGAATGATGTCACCAAAATGTCTGCGGTACATGATGTTTTTGAAATTGGGCAAAACGAAAGGGAATTGTAACAAGACTCATCGTCATAGTAGGCCAGAACACTGGCCTGTAACATCGCAACCCGTGGGCAGCATAAACCAATAGCTTGTTGCCACGTCACATGTCTGTACAAAGTGGCAACGAGCTATTGCTTTCCACTTTTCATTGCTCTTTTTGTTGCAATAAATAAATTTACAGTTTGCCAACATAAGCAAAAATTAAATATTTTATTCTTAATACAGAGAAGCAAAAAAAAAAAACACACTGAAATGCAACGATTTTAAAATGTCATTTTAACGGAAACGTCGTCAGAGCTAATGAACACATTTAGAGCATCCTCTTCTCACTGTAAACTTTAAGTTAATTTCTCGTCTAGCTAATGACTAGCCAGCTGTTAACTAGATAATGATTTCATTATAAACACAAAGACGCTTATATTTTACACTCTAGTGTGACGTATGTAATGAATGCTCCGAGGGCGTGTTCGCTAATGATAATTATTGCTAGACTTCCTTCTAGAAATTAATTAATCTAACACGTATTGTTTCCGCCCGCCGGCCCGCCTGCCTCCACTAATCTGTATTGTACAGTAGTCCCAACTACTCTCTCATCTCTACATAAATTTCTGCTGTTATCGTAGTAGTAGTATGGTTTACATAGTTAACCCGGAAGTAGTTCTTCACTATCATAGTTTTCATTGATAATAGCGAAACTTGGACCTGCTTACACTTAGATCCTTCCGCTCCGCTCGAAGGCAGCAAGGTATCTTCATAGAAAAACGTCTCCATCCATGTTGTCTGTAGCCTCTTCTCAAATGGAGTCCACAGCTTATAGGTCTTTCGTTAAAGTGCGAAGGAGGCGCGGTGGTTGAGTGGTAAATCGGTTGGCTTCCGAACCTGAGATTCCCGGGCTCGAATCCTGGTGGAAACTGGGATGTTTAATTTCAGAATCTTTAGGGCGTCTATGAGTCCACCAAGCTTTAATTACCTGACATTAGTTGGTGAAAAGTATAGGCGGTTAATCATTGTGCTGGTCACATGACAACCTTCTAAACCTCGTTATCATAACTGGATGACCTTTACATCATCTGCCATTAGATCGTAATGTCTGAAAGGGGAACTTTAAGGTATGTGCGAAGACGACCCAGCATACTCTCTCCTTGCTTCTGCCGTCCATGTTATTGATGTCTTTAGAGAGTGTGTTTCATTTTGTCCAAGACAGTGTGTCTCGAGCTTTTTCCTTGATGAAACACTTGGCACTTTCTGGGTATTTGGCGGAACACTTTGTGTTTTTTTTAGAGAGATAAATTTACGTAGTGGCCAACTAGTTAATTATTCCAGTAGTTCGCGGAACACCTATTCAGGCATTGAGGAATTTTTAGGGTTCCGTGGAACACAGTTTGGGAAACACTGAGTCTAAGAAAATGTCCCTTAAAAAGTCTTGCGTTTTTCGGTTACCACATAGTAAAGTAGGTGATACTTTGGGTCCCTTTTTTTAAAATGAGCCGACGTTAACAATTGCATGTCCATATGCTAACATAACGGATTGCACGGGGCCCAATCTTGGTAGGAATGAGCATAATATCAAAATTAAGATTTTGTATTAGAAAATACATTCGCCTTGCAATAAATGGCTGACAGTGCCGTGTTTTTATTTAGCGCGCGTAGGATTGGACCCCCAAAATTGTCTATTTCGTCAATTTTTCAGGAGATTTTAATAATTTCAGGAGATTTTAATAATTTCAGGAGATTTTAATATGTTCAGGAGATTTTAATAATTTCTGGAAATTTTAATAATTTCAAGAGATTTCCAGCACTTCTTCATATGCTTTGCAATTACAGGAGATTTCCAGTAGGTGCTGGAATATCATGAGGCCAAGGAAACCGTGTTATTTTATATAAAAGTTTTAATAGTTTAATTGAATAATTTACACCAAGAATTAGCGCGGGGCCTATGAAAGTGCGGGACCCACTCCAACCGCATAGGTTGCAGTGGCTTAAGGTCGGCTCTGCTTATTAACCATTGCTAATGATAAGCATTAAGCCTCTTCTCGATTTTCTCAGATAACCTCCATGTCGCGCAAGCTTGGGTCGCCGATGGGATGAGCTTTGTCTTTAAGAAGGTGGATCTTAGTCTCTAAGGCCAATGGCTTGGTTTGTCAAAATAGGCTTTAGTCTTTGAAAGTTTACGAAACAGATATAAATTTGGCACAAGCCACAGGACACGAGTTGACCATGTTCAGCTTCTTTCAAGGACGCATAGTTTGGGTTGGTATGGGACCCAGAGTAATAGATTTCTGAGAGAACCAACCAAAAGGTGTAAATGTGTTATACATCCAGGACATCGACGCTACCTGTTTCATAAATTGGTTTCATGTTTGACTTGTACTTCGGTTGACAAATGTTTGAATTTTTTTTGAGTCACATTTGCAATCTGCCATCTAAGATTTCAAACCTTAGGCCTTTGTTTTAAGGGATAAGCGCTTTACCTAAAACCATCTGACCGACAAAATTTGTTTGTTTAAAATTTGCATATGTAATACAACATGAATCGTAAATATGTTAAAGATGAAATTAAATGTTAAACTCAAAGAAGATTTCTTATTTCGTATTAAGGACAAATTTATCAAAGTACTCTTTTTTTTTAACTGGCAGTCTTTACAGCATGTCACCTATGACTTAGTAAATCAAGTCTCTAGTCAAGTCTCTAATCAAGTCACTAATCAAGTCTCTAATCAAGTCTCTAATCAAGTCTCTAATCAAGTCTCTAATCAAGTCTCTAATCAAGTCTCTAATCAAGTCTCTAATCAAGTCTCTAATCAAGTCTCTAATCAAGTCTCTAATCAAGTCTCTAATCAAGTCTCTAATCAAGTCTCTAATCAAGTCTCTAATCAAGTCTCTAATCAAGTCTCTAGTGAAGTCTCTAATCCAGTCTCTAATCCAGTCTCTAATCCAAAATTAGAGAATAACAATAATGTTAGCCTTAAAATGTCAAAATCAACGAAAATTTCTTACTTCGTTTGCTAGGACAAATACGTATAAGCTATCTCTCTTTACTGGTGGCACTAGAGCCTGGGTCATGGGCTACTTGGATGAGAAATGCGCTCTAATTACTTAGTACAAGCTAGTCTCATAGACAAGTTTGACTAGGTTAACAAAATGAACATTTCAGAAGATGACAATATTTTTTGAAAGGAAAAGAATATAAGATTACGAGGCGACCCGCGAAGGTTACGAGGGGTATTTCTAATCCGACTTGCAGAAGTAGAAGAGTTTTCTTTCCATAACTTTTTCATCGAGGGTTAAAGTGTCGGCATGCGTGCGTGGTGTCCCACATGGTTATGCGACGTAGAGAATTATATATATATAGAGAGAGATACATTTTTACAAAGCATATATCAACTCACTCTGTCTGTTTGTCTGTCTGTCTGGTAAGAAGCTTGAACATGTCATTTCTCCCACACCCAATCTCCGATCAATCTGAAATTTTGCAAAATTATTTCTTTTACCTGACAACACAAGAATAAAAAAAACAACAATTGGTTAATTTACTATTGATAATAAATCATTTTTCTTTTCGTATCTCGAACAAGGGAAAGAAATTGTAATTAAATGAAGTGGTGGGGTAAGCATAATTATTCCCCTTCATAGGTTTTCGTGTCAGTCTTAGTGAACACAACATGAACAATAGGACGAGGCTATAGAAACAATAGATCACTATACAATATCCTATGTTCATAAGCTCTTCACTAGCAGAGTGGTTAACGTGTTGGCTTGATAAGGCTTGAGCCATGAGCTCGAATTCAGGTGGTTCCCCTTTTTTTTCTAATTTTTATAAATACTTTTTAGTGTTAGTTCAAATCTATTACAAATTTAATTACACGACTGATCCAAACTGACCGATACAAGTACATCTAATGAAGTGTAATACATATACATTTTTAAGTATTTGTTAAAGTTTTTCTTGTTAATATTTAGAATGGTATGTTTAGAATGACTTTAATTTCTTAGTGACCCAATAATGTCATGTAGGTTCAGATTCAAATGCCTTTTTTAATACTAAAGAATTTTTTTTTCTCACAAAAATTGTGGCTATAGAAGGAAGGACCCAGTGAAATATTAAGCAAACGCTGGTACATTTTATGTCTAAATAGACATACCAAACGGGACGTGCCGGAACAGTGCTATCACAAGGCTTTCTTCAGTATTCTCCCTTGTTTAAGTTGCGCGCTGGTTTGAAAGAATCGTGAGCGATGGGCCAATCCCAGATTCAGTTACTTAAGGATATTGCAGGTCGATGTACGGAGCCTTGGTCCCTGCGGGCTTCAGTCACTTTACAAAAATATTTTTACTTTTAGTGGGGGCGGGTTTCGTAAGTTGACTTTTTTTTTAATTTTCTCTTTGAGTCTTTTCTCGTTTATTAAGTGATATGAATTGAGTCTTCTGTTTCTATTATTTTCTTGTTGTTGTGATAAAGAAACGTGAAGACAAACAGCTTTAAAAGCAATCATTTATTGTTCTTTTTTTGGTGTTGAAATTTTAGCGTGATTAAATTGAAGATTTTAGGCTAACGAGTCCAAATGACGTGTTTTCCTCATTAGTGATGCTTATGACGTAGTGGGACATTCTTGGAGGCAGCAACTATTGACCCCTCGGGAGTGACGAGGTCAACCACTTACATCCAACTGGCTTCGGGGGTTAGCACATGAGAATGACGACATGATTGTCCAGAGTTTGAATCACACTCATTACTATCTCATGTTTTTGTGTTCTTGTTTATTTTGTGACATTTTGGCTAAGCCTTGATAATCAATCTACTTTTCAAATTGAAATGATAAATCCCCTACCCCCTCCTCCCATGCCAAATGTTGTAATGTCCTTAATGGATGTAAATATAGTAATATGATAATAATAATAATAAACATCAATAAAATATAACAGTTTGAATTTAAAACACACTGTATCAATCATTTTATTACATTTTATCAATGTAATAAAATGTTGACATTAATCAAATGTAAATATTACATTTGAATCATGGCGTTGGTCCTCCTGTATCAAGGGAGAATACACCCATATCAGGCTGTACAATAAAAAAAAAGGTTTTACAGAATCTCTGCTCGGCATTGGAAGTTAAGTTTAATAATACAATGAACATTGCGTGATACGAAATGCGCCCTCACTTCTATAAAGATCCACTCGCCTGTTGTTTTATATCTTTTTTTTTTCTCTAAATCTAAGCATTTTTTTTTTTATTGATGTATCATTTAAATGCTAGGCGGCGCTGTGGTAGGTGGATGTGCGGTAAACCGCTTGGCTCCCAAAACGGGGTTCCCGGGTTTGAATCATGGTGAAGAGTAAGATTTTTATCTTAGGTATTTTTTGGGCACAGCTGAGACCACCCAGCTCTCTTGAGTGCCTGACACTAATTGGGAAAAAGTAAAGGCCGTTGGTCGTTGTGCTGGCCACATGACACCCTCGTTAACCGTGGGCCACAGAAGCAGATGAACTTTACATCATCTGCCATATAGATCGCAAGGTCTGAAAGGGGAAATTTAGTTATTTTTAAATACTAAATCTGGGATCTCGCAAAAGTATTGATCTGACAAACAGGCATTATATTCCCCCATCAGAATTAAATGACTATTGACCCTAATGGGTATTGAGATAGACAATAGTAACATCTATATATAAGTATATAAGGAGTTAAATACAATCATAATACATCCAATCATGATATCAGCCTAAAGGGGCGCATCCCGCTGACCTTAAAGACATCTTTGAGGTCCTGAATATTTCTAGGACGATTATTTCCCCTTCGCGAACAATGGTTATGCTTGACCTGGATGTGGCAAAATATGTAGGTCGCAGCAGGGGCTGCGTAGCCACGGGAAATACTGTATTTCTCATTTATCTTCGGACTCCGAAGGCAAGCCTTATTATTTCCCTTCAAGGGATGGTATTGCTGCAGACCTGATACATCCTCATCACAGGTAAGGGGGACAACAATGAAATTTGCTTCCTTATAACGAATATCGACCATGATCATGGCAGTATAATAGTTCATTCATGTGACAGTTTCACTAACACATCTCATGCGAAGTTGATATCAGAATGTCAGCTTTAATACCATTGTAAAATGGCCTATGGCCTAAAGAAGAAAACAATTCATCCTCTGCATGATAAACGTATACACATATTGTCTCAATGAGAGTCACATTATATAGTTGCTTTGGGTAGCACGTACCTATAAAGTAACTTATAAAAGTCACAAAACAAAGATGTCGAGAATGGAAGGGCCTTGAACGAAAAAAAGGAATATCAGAATTGGTTTTGTGAATGTTTCATAAATTTTAATAATATGCCGAAACCTTTTCCGATTTAGCACTTGCAAATGTATGATGACATTTCTTCACGCTTTCATTCTTTGCTGTCGAAAGTGGATAAACAACATCTATTTGTCATCACGCTTGCGTATACACTGAAGTTAGAAATAATTTATGAGCTCACAATGTATAATTGGTGAGAAAACACTCAAAATGCAGTTTTTTATATTTGTAGATACCGACATCGAAACTTCACGCTCTAACAAAATAAAAACATAAGTCAAAACTTGTTTTTTTAAACAAGCGATAGAAGACAAACATTGTAAAAAAAAAAAAAAAAGAAAAGGCTAATCTAAGGGGAAGAACAGCTAATTACTGCCATTATCTGTAAATTACAGGGTCTAGCTCATTTCTGCTTTCTAAAACGCAATGGATTAATTGGTACTAAATGATTTACTTATTGGTTAATTTTTGGATTGATTCATGTATTGTCATTGACTATGAATACTGATGTAAAAGTTCAACTTGTTCCGACAATGGCAAGTGGGAGAAAAAGGTTGTTAAAACGTAATAATGGGATTAAATCCATATATACATCCACATTAAGTATCATTTATCCCCCTTATTTTGATATGAAAACAAAATTAATCAACAACAATTAATTAACTATTTATTTTTTTTTATTTGATTTGTGACTTGTCAGGTTAGATTTAATGAATAATTGTGCACGATTTTAACTTGATCCGAGAAATGCATATTAGATCAAAAACATTTGTTCAAACTTTTGAACAGTCAGACAGAATAAGCTTTATAATTTTAAGAAATGGAGGTTTTCATAAAACGAAGGCAGCTTCATGAATAGCAAACTATTGGTGTTTCCGGTGTACATAAAGTGAAAGTAAAGATAGATTATTCAATGTAAAATCTTTTAATAATCTGTATGCGATTTCTTTCAGAACTGTAGAATAAGATGACAACACAACGGTATACCCAACGAGAGGATTATTGCGAATGTCCTTTAGTGTGAATATATCCAATGGGTAATTGACAACACCAAGTTATCAGACTGTGGAGACTGTACTCTGTGTATATTGCACAACTAGGAAGAGGCACATTGACAGTCTTACAGTTCTTAGCGTTAAATATCGCTGAGTTCTTAATTAATTCAGCATCATCATCAAACTCCATTTTAGTGATAGCTTGAGAGATACAAATCCTCTCTTGCAAAAGCCCTGGAAAAAAAAACTATTTTTGTGTAGTGTATACATGTCACCATAGAGAATTTTTGGTTTCCCAGATCTGGCGTAACGATATCACCAAGTCTGGGGCAGTCAAAAAGTTATAAGAGACACTGCTTCCTCTTTTTTCCCGCAGCGGGTGCGCCGTGAGTCAAGGTTTAGCCATAGTCTTGGGAAATATGAGCTAACAGGACGGCATGCCTAACCCTGCACAGTGCTATAATAGCTTGCTCAGGCCTGGACAGCCTCCACCACGGGGAAGTGCAGTCAGGGCGCCTCATGCGCTCCCAGACTCCGCGGGCTTTTTTGGGACTTGTCACAGCACTCAAACCCCCTTTCCATTCCTTTCCATTTCTATTATTTGGATCATAACCAGAGCATGATGAAAACTCAAAGCCTGCTCGGTATGCGGTGCTAATTAGATCCGTTGGGCCAAGGAGTCTGCAATGGTGTTATCAATTTTTATTAATTGAAAGTTTTTAGGTTTAACATGCTTGAACCACGATGTTTACATTATTTTGTGCAAGTAAGATTTTACAATTTAATTACTTGTACAAAATTATGGTTTCAATAATAATAATAATCTTTATTGTCCGTATGGACAACCAAAGTGTACAATAGAGTGGTATAGAGTGCGCCTTAGACTTTTGAAGTTTAATGTCAGACCCTTAATTGGTCAAGACATGAAGTTAAAACCACTGGCTTAGAATGTTATAATCTTCACTTTACAAATTATCAAAAAGTCAGAAATTAATAACACCAAACAAATAATGATAGTGCTTTTGATGATTTTTAGAAGTCTCGGTTGAACTGCGATTTGAACTCAACAGCAACGTGAACTGTACAGTCTTTCTCTTTTTTTTATTGAATCTTAAACTAAAATGTAAAATATAAGAATGTGAATCGACCGATACATTTTGATTTTGAAAGGCAGATTAATTAGCATTCATTGACAGCTAATAGGATAAATTAGGAAATATAGAAAAGATGGGTCCGAGAGGCTTAAACAGCTTGGCTGCTTTGATTACTACGGGGGCTTAGCACCCGACTCGAGCATAGTTTCGTTTAGTGAGCGCCTAAAGGCAGCACGTAAAACCTTCTCCCATACATCCCTTCGTCTGCTGGTCCACAAAAGAGATTGGACTATAGCGCCCTGAGCATGCAATAAGACTGAATGTTGCGCTATATGAAGCTAGTTTTTAAGAAAATGAGAGACTGAAATGTAACAAAAGTGAGACATTGTGAAATGTAGCTAAAGTGAAACATTGTGAAATCTAGCAAAAGTGAGACATTGTAAAATGTGGCAAAAGTGAGACATTCTAAATTGTAGCAAAAGTGTGACATTGTGAAATGTAGCAAATGTGAGACGTTGTGAAATGTAGCAAAAGTAACTCATTGAAACATTGAAGCAAACCAGACACATTCCGACAGACAGCATTTATGACACATTAAGAAATGTAGCAAAAGAGACACAATGCAGCTCAGCCAAATGGTCACTTTGTGACAGCAGGCAAAATGACATTCTAAAAATACATTTCATATTGTTGTTTTTTTTTCCAAGTTCACTTCAATCCAAGAATGGCCAAATGGTTCTTCATGAAGTCTGTCCTGGTTTATTGCGTCATCAGAACTGTTGCTCTTGTCCAGATATGAAAGGACATCATTTTCAAATGACGTAAATTTCGAGACACAAAAACAAAAAAACGCTGAAGAGCTCCTATGGATTTTTTTTTTTTTTGTTATTGCGATCATTTCTTTTTTTTTTTTTTTTTTTTTATAAAAACAGACCTTTATGTATTCCTCATACCTTGCGGCATTCTTTTATTGAGGTCACGTTATGAGAATTTAAATCCATCAATCAATCGATAGTCCGATTGTGTGTGAGCCTTGTTTAAATTTGAAAGTGGGTCTGATTGAGTGAGTGTAGTGGTATGTACGTGTGTATGTGTGTTTCGTGTGTGTGTCGTGTGTGTAATTAAAAATAATGTGTGTGTACTAATGTTGACAGTTCTTTCGGAATGAGGCTTGAATGTGTTCACTTCTCTTTCCAATGGACCTCATTCACCAATCGTAAACAACATTTTGCCAAGTGGTTCTCTATATCTTCTATACCAATTACGCGATCCATAAAGGCTGTCACGTGATATGTAATTTTCATTGTTTTATCCATATTATCACGTGGATAAATGTTGTTTTTTTTGTTGACGATTGGTGAATGAGGTCCATTGTCAGATGTAAACAAAGCCTTAAGGGCCCAGGGTAACGAAAAACTAGAGCCTTAACTCTTTCTCTCCAAAATTATTTACCACATTCTGGTGGAATCAACGCTGGTATCGTCAGTTTGGAGAGAAATAGTTAACGAATTAATTAGGACTTAAGCGCTAGCTTGACAATGATAAGAGATCGTAACATTAGCGTCAATAAATTAAGATAGAAGATATTGGCTTTACTGTCAACAGAATGCAAGAAACATATTTCAGTTCAATATAGATGTGGTCAATGTCCTCAAAGAAGGTGTGACGACATTAAAGACACTTTTAAAAACAAGTTAAATAAAGCAAAAAATACTTTTTTAAAGGATAGTTTGCTAAAATTGAATGAAATTTCGTAAGCTACTCTCCTGGACTTGCGACTTTTTCGCGTCTGCTGACTACCATGTTGACTGAGTCGAATTCTCTCTAGTTTATGTGTGTGTGTTTTTTTAATTATTTTTTTTGGCAGAGCCAGCCTTGGATTATTGGAAGCTAAAGGCGAATTGAATGCGAAGTGAATTTGGTGGGTCCCAAATGAAATAAACAAAAACAAAATAAAACAGCGGAAAAAATAAATTACGCCTTTTATTAAAAACCTGCCTGTCTATATCTAAATCAGTGATGCCCAAACAAATTTGGCCTCTATATCTAAATCAGTGATGCCCAACCAAATTTGGCCTCTATATCTAAATCAGTGATGCCCAACCAAATTCGGCCTCTATATCTAAACCAGTGATGCCCAACCAAATTTGGCCTCTATATCTAAATCAGTGATGCCCAACCAAATTTGGCCTCTATATCCAAATCAGTGATGCCCAACCAAATTCGGCCTCTTTATCTAAATCAGTGATGCCCAACCAAATTTGGCCTCTATATCTAAATCAGTGATGCCCAACCAAATTTGGCCTCTATATCCAAATCAGTGATGCCCAACCAAATTTGGCCTCTATATCTAAATCAGTGATGCCCAAACAAATTTGGCCTCTCTATCTAAATCAGTGATGCACAATCAAATTTGGCCCCTCTATCTAAATCAGTGATGCCCAACCAAATTCGGCCTCTATATCCAAATCAGTGATGCCCAACCAAATTTGGCCTCTATATCTAAATCAGTGATGCCCAACCAAATTCGGCCTCTATATCTAAATCAGTGATGCCCAACCAAATTTGGCCTCTATATCTAAATCAGTGATGCCCAACCAAATTTGGCCTCTCTATCTTAATCAGTGATGTCCAACCAAATTTGGCCTCTATATCTAAATCAGTGATGCCCAACCAAATTCGGCCTCTATATCTAAATCAGTGATGCCCAACCAAATTCGGCCTCTATATCTAAATCAGTGATGCCCAACCAAATTTGGCCTCTATATCTAAATCAGTGACGCCCAACCAAATTCGGCCTCTATATCTAAATCAGTGATGCCCAACCAAATTTGGCCTCTATATCTAAATCAGTGATGCCCAACCAAATTTGGCCTGCGGACCATTGCAATTTTCAACACCCGTCTCGAGGGCCACATGACCAAACATTTACAAAAACTAAATGAAATTGTTCTAAACTATTTTACAAGAACCCCCCCCCCCCCCCCTAGATAAATTTCTGAATTCATGTGATATTTCATGATTAAATTTTTTTCCACTCCAAAAAAAAAAAACTTTATTTCTCTATTTACAATTTACAGTGTAGGTACCTTTAAAACCGACTCATTTTCTTGTCTCCTTTTGGTGAATATTCCCATCGATCCTCCAATCGCTAGTTGTAGTTAATCTTTTATTAGTGGTTCAAACCAATAATGCCGCCAAACTTATTTTATAAAGCCGATATATATGTTGTTGTTTTTTTATAAAAAACAGCCACACTTTCTTTATAAAACAAAAATGTTGGCTTATTATCATGTTCCACAAAAAAAGTAAAGATTCGCCCATTTTTCCTGGTAGATTCCTACATTCAGAATCCCTGTTCATAAACGCACAAACTTTAAAGGTCATGGTTCCAATCCGTCAGAGAAAATATGAGAGTCCTATAGGAGGCAAAATACATTTTTCAACCTCTTTTTTTTTTTTTGGAGGGAGGGAGAGGATTTTCTCCACTCTGTGCCGACTGGAACCACGTCGCGGGCCGGATCTGGCCAGTGGGCCGTATTTTAGGCATCACTGATCTAAATCAGTAAATAACCGTAGTAGGGACCGGGACTAGTAAACCAAGTCATAGTCAATGCATAGAGTTTGAATGTTTGTTTTATCTTCTCTGGACTTGGTGTTTGCACCCTTTACTACCTTCGGTCCCTGCAATCTATATGGCGGATGATCAAAAGGTCATCTGTTTCTGTGGCCCAAGGTTAATGAGGCTGTCATGCGGCCAGCACAATGACCAACCGCCTGTACTTTTCTCAACTGGTCAGGTACCCACTATATCTGATTGGATTCAGTGGCGCCCTAAAGATCCCGAAATTAAAATTTCCAGTCTTCACTTAGATTCGAATCTTGACTCTTTCCGTTTGGAAGCCAAGCGCTTCACCACTTAGCCACCGTTTAACTGCTCTAATAATCTAATAGCCATGTCTTCGTTTCATTCAAAAGTTTTCGCCTCATTACTGACTGTTCAACAGTTGTCGGAAGTTTGAGCCTCGTTTGAAATCTCATGACATCATAAGAACATCCGGTTTTATTGAGTTTCGGAATCTTCCCACGTGATCGCACCCTATTCAGAAATACCCTATAATGGCGCCAAACAGCATCTATAATAACCCCAAATACAGACCTAATCTGTGACTCAAAGTTAGCAGCCGTCACACTCTCATCTTGTTCCAACTGAACGCTAAAAGACCTCAATTCTTCAACATAAATACATTTTTATTACTCTGCTGTCAATTTAGTTGTTTTTTTTTTAAATCTCTTTTTCTTTTGGACAATCGTGAGCTAAAAATTCATTCAAACGTCATAATTATTGTCCGCACATTCATTAATGAACTATTCGTTTCATTTTAGTTTTTTATTTCTTGTTTCAAAAGTTTCAAAGTTTTCTGTTTTTATTCCAGTGAATGTTTACCACATACACAAATGATTCATCATGTTTGAAAGCAAAGGGAATTAATAAATTGAAATAGCAAAGAGCGGGATATTTTTATACTATTTTATTATATGATTAAAAAATAAATTTGCAAGCGCTTTTTTATTAATATAATTTATTTTATTATTTGGTTTAGCTATAGCCTTAGTTTTCATTTTAAAATATATGAACCGACAAATAAACGTACTTCTGATTCTAATGACATGAAGGAAGTTTGAAAGAACCAGAATCCAAACATCCATTTTTTACTGTCTGCCACATACTTCCGTTACATAAATGTACAACGCATATGACATTGAAGCTGTTTATAAACAACATTTATTTTGTTATGGCACGATTAGGGATGAATTATTTGTTTTTGGAAATAAGGGAAGGTTTGATTTTGAGACAATGACGTGACTAGTAAAAACAAGACTAGGTTTGGGGCAGAGCGAAAAATCAGCCGATGTAAACAGACTACTTTAGGACGCCTTAGAGAAAGGAAGATTGTTATAACCGTAGAGAGTTAGCTGACATTCGATGGCTCCTTTCATTGTTATTAAACTTCTTGCTCAGTATCAGCGTCGACTAGCTTCTATTGATTGTTCGGCCTTACGCCGATGTTATTGGACTTCGTTGAGTGTTACCTTCATTTGGTTTATCTGCATTAGACACCCGCCGAAGCGCCTAATACTTTGCAAACTCAAAATTAACAAGCGTTATAAATTATTAAATGAATCGCTACTGTTTCTGACTTAAGACATACATCAACAGGCGTATCCAGGAAAGGATGATGCTGGGAGGATCTCTCCCTAAATAAAGTATATAGATCCTCCCTCGTTTATATCTCTACGAATCACAAGATCACTAGCCTGTAAATAAAACATAACCAGGATGATGAAATAATACATCTTCCATATTATTATGATTTCTATTTTTGAGGAAGAAACAAATATCCTTTTTTTTTTTTACAAATGTTAGATCAACTCACGTTTCTTGTTGGTAGACATCTTATTCTTGTTATTTCTCCCACTTCCCGATTCTCGGATCATGTTGAAACAATTACTTCTTGTTGATGACAATACCCGAGTCCAAAAAAAAAAAAAAGTAACCTGTTTGATAATTAATAAATAATTAATAATTAACTATTACTTTTGCTTATATTGAAAAAGAGAAATGCATTATGCAGTATTGAGAGATATAGCAGTAGTGGGGTAGTTCTATCTCGTATATAATCTTATTTTCTTAAAAAGTATTTTGCTTGTTAAAACCTTGTAGGGATGAAAATAATTTATGATTCTTTGACCATGATAGTACATGTTGCTGCCCTCGTGAAGGACATTCATCAGGAGCGTGGTGAAACAAAGTGAAAGAATGAGCCGTGCTTGTCTCTTCCTGGACTGATAGTACATCTTGCTGCCCTCGTGAAGGACATTCATCAGGAGCGTGGTGAAACAAAGTGAGGGAATGAGCCGTGCTTGTCTCTTCCTGGACTGATAGTACATGTTGCTGCCCTCGTGAAGGACATTCATCAGGAGCGTGGTGAAACAAAGTGAGGGAATGAGCCGTGCTTGTCTCTTCCTGGACTGATAGTACATCTTGCTGCCCTCGTGAAGGATATTCATCAGGAGCGTGGTGAAACAAAGTGAGGGAATGAGCCGTGCTTGTCTCTTCCTGGACTGATAGTACATCTTGCTGCCCTCGTGAAGGACATTCATCAGGAGCGTGGTGAAACAAAGTGAGGGAATGAGCCGTGCTTGTCTCTTCCTGGACTGATAGTACATGTTGCTGCCCTCGTGAAGGACATTCATCAGGAGCTTGGTGAAACAAAGTGACGGAATGAGCCGTGCTTGTCTCTTCCTGGACTGATAGTACATGTTGCTGCCCGCGTGAAGGACATTCATCAGGAGCGTGGTGAAACAAAGTGAGGGAATGAGCCGTGCTTGTCTCTTCCTGGACTGATAGTACATGTTGCTGCCCTCGTGAAGGACATTCATCAGGAGCGTGGTGAAACAAAGTGAGGGAATGAGCCGTGCTTGTCTCTTCCTGGACTGATAGTACATGTTGCTGCCCTCGTGAAGGACATTCATCAGGAGCGTGGTGAAACAAAGTGAGGGAATGAGCCGTGCTTGTCTCTTCCTGGACTGATAGTACATGTTGCTGCCCTCGTGAAGGACATTCATCAGGAGCGTGGTGAAACAAAGTGAGGGAATGAGCCGTGCTTGTCTCTTCCTGGACTGATTCGGGTGGCGTTTGACCCACAGGACTTAAGAGACGGAACTCATGATGATAATGATGATAATGATAATAATGATGAGAATGATGAGAATAATAAGAATGATGAGAATAATGAGAATAATGAGAATAATGAGAATAATGATAATGATGATAATGATGAGAATAATGAGAATAATGAGAATAATGAGAATAATGAGAATAATGAAAATGATGAGAATGATGAGAATAATGAGAATACAATAAACTCTTATTTAAACAAATCTAACTCACAATAAATCTAGACTAGATCTAAGTCCTCCTGTAGAGCCTTGGCGAGAAACTCTGATGTTAGGCGTAGTGCCTTTAAGCTCCCATACAGGTCAAGTGACTCTGCAGACAAACTACCCCGCATCTCTCGGAGCTGAGACTAGATATAGAATTTAGAAATAGAATCTAGAACTAGACCAGAGCTACACGTTTAATCTTAAATTACAAGATCCAGAGCTAGACCAATATTATGATTAGGATTAGTATGGGCACTTATTCTGTTTTCATCAAATGTACTTCATGATGTGATACTACTGCTTACATAATAAATAAATAATAATAAATCTGCACGTCTAAGCTATAAGAAGATAAGCTATTTCCTTAATAGATTATCATGTAAATTTTGTTCAAATTGTTTAATACAATTAAATCTAAATCTAGATCTACAAAGATCTAGATCTGGCCTCTATTTAGTCTTATTTAGATTGTTGTCAAGTGTATAATCAGGATATGACAAAACTGCTCGCTATAAAATGTAGTTTTTTTTTAAATTAACAAATAAAACGAAGTTCGAGTCAAAATTCTTTTTTAAAAACAACATTTGAATCAGTATTCCATTGAATAAGTTAGTTGATAAAGGGAACATATTTTGTAATGATCCATTGACAATTTTTCCATTATGAACTTAGATGCAATTTCTTTTACCAATGCGCGAATCTATGAACGAAGCCTGAGTGGATGAAGAAGTCTGTGACCGTTTTAAAAACATACCTCCCGTGTGGTTTTTCATTTAAAAGTAGTGTATTTGTTGTTGTTTTTTTTGTTGTTTTTTTTTTGGAAAAATCTGCTTGCATATATAATTTTAAAAATTAAATGGTTCACTTTCGGAAAAGAAAAAAGCAGCCGTTGCATCAGAACTTTGAATGTTCTAATAATATCATGATGTCCAATTTTAATTTTCTCTTCTAGTTTCTGACAGACAAACCACACAAAACTAATAGCGTCTATTCCCCTTTACAGTCTGACTTTCTGGAGTCGTCTGGCTTACTTAACACAGGTTACGACTGCGCCACTTATCTTATCATTCTATAAGACAAACATTTAATGAATGCTCCCTCTCTAAAACTAACAGTAAATACTCCCTTTATATATATCACCCCGGAAACACACACTCATACACTCCATAACATCCATAGACACACACACACACATATGTTAAGATATTCTAAAAAAGAAGACAAAGAAACTAAAATAAATACTACTTGTCAACTTGTTCATTAAAGTTCTAAGCGGAAGAGGGACAACAAGAGATCTATATCGTGCAATAGAAACTCATCTAAATGTAGATTTCTTTTTTAATAACGGTCATCTCAGAAGATAAAGTGGATTCCTAATAATAGCGACCAATCAACGGCCAGAGTTTGCCATTCATGATTTTCTGTTCTTAACAAAGGGAAGCCACTTACTAACGACTTTTGCCTACATACTGTCCCCTAATTGCTTTTTTTATATCTGTTTTCTTCCTTACTATTGAGTACTGAGGAAATAATTGTATCCACATTGTCAAAATATTAGCTCTGAAAGGCTGTAGATTAATGTAGATAGTAGTGGATGCCACCCACTTAATGGGAGATACGAGTGTACACCGTGCACTCTACATATTTTTAATATTTTAAAAACATAAAAAAAAATTGTACGTAAAAAAAAAGGTTTACATAATCAAGAATATTTTTGAAAGAAAACGATTGAGAAACGCTAAAGTAAGACATCCGAGGCAATTAGTAACAACTGGGCGTCATTTGAAATCGCTTAATCGTCCAACCTAACAATAATTTATTCTTAAATCTGAACTTAATTTTAATAGCGACTTCACTCGTTGATATATGCTCATGTAACATAGACGCCACATTGTGTTCAATATACCCTACGGCCTTCAAAAAGGGTTAATGATCTAAGGAACATCATGCAATGCAACGTTTGGTGTAATGGTGTTCATTTCTATAAGACACAGACAATGACTTGCACAGTGGCGTAGCTAGGGTGAGCGGAGAATTCGAAAATACCCCCCGGGCCCCCAAATTTAAATAATAAATATTACGCAAACTGCAGGGGCCCACAAAAAGGTCAAGCCCGCCTGGGCCCCCAAATGATGGTAAATTCCAACCTACGCCCCTGAACTTGCATACATATGAAATGGAAATTAAGTGAGATTCTGAATTGCAATACAAATGAAAGTCAAAGACTACACATTTAAAGATTTGTTTCCAAATACCAAACGACACAACGAACTTAATAGAACCTCACAACTCGGGGCTCCTAAGTAACAGTAACAGTTTAATTTCAAACACATCACAAATACTGTACAGTTGGCAACAACATTACACTGAGTGTCCAAAAGCCTAGCATTGCTCCGGACGGACTTCACACACCGAGCTGGTTCTGACTTTGCCTCGAACTGGTCACATTGCAAGGGTAACATGCAGTGTCTTGACTCTAACACTCTCGCTCTTATATAGGGTCCATGGGCCTTCTAGAAGTGGATGGAACGCCGCTTGACTACTGGTTGATTACATTCGCCGTGACTTGCGAGCGTAATATTTACAACACAGGTCTTTGCTGAACTGGCGTGCACTGTCACTCGTCACGGTTGACCGCTTGTCTTGTGCTGGCCTAGTACGATTTGCGTCGGCTACAAACACACACAGCACTACCCCATCTGTCTCACCACCAGGTTTATAACAATGCAGACGCTACTTCAAACCAGAAAAAGATTACGCCCTACTCGTGTTCCTTGATTAAACTTGTTATGCATGTTAATCAATGACTTAAATTCTGCCAAATCATTGGTTTTCCTGGATGACCTAGGCAACCTATTCCATGCTCTAATAACACTAGGAAAGAAGGATCAATACTGTAAGATTTGTTTCCCCTTTTCATTGTCAACTAAAAGTAAACAAAACCACTTATTAACTTTTTTTTTTTTTATTAATTCGTGTTTTGTTAGAGACATTGAATAATTGTGCAAAGTTTCAACTTGACCCGAGAATGGAAAGTGGGAGAAATAACGTGGTCAAAATTTGTACCAGACAGGCAAACCGATGTTGTGTGTTGTTATAGGCTTTATAAAACATACTTCATGTTAAGAGGATATAAGTTGAAAAAACGATTCTACAGTTTCCAACTATTTAATAGTTTTAAAAAATATATTTGATCAATACTTTCAAATTATGTAAATTTGATACACCACAAGAAAAACCTTAAAATTATTTGAAAAAAAAAACAACAACACTATCACTGACATGCTCTTCCACATGGTACATTGTTTTCATAAAAAATTAATGAATATTAGATTTAATTTGTTTTTACCACACCCGCCATCCTCCTCTCTTCGAGAAAAAAAAATCCTGGTTAAGCGAATCAACATATTAACTTATCAATATTCCAATGATAAGCATTTAGATCTTGACCTAGAAGACATTGCTCACACTTTCCTGAACATTGATTTTTTAACTCTTGAATTAATAAAGCCTTACAATCGGATGTTGCCGAACACGATAGTTCTTTCAATACCGATGTAGGATCTAGACCTAGATTTAATCTCTAGCCAAATTCACATTTATTTATTTTTACTTTGTAAAAATTATAACGGTCAAACTAGAGTGGCCATGTGGCCAACGAGCAATTAATTGTTTTCTCAGCGACATGCATCAACTGTTAAATTTCTAGAAAAATCAGTTGAGCCACTTTTGAGATCAGCGTCCCGCCCACCCACCTGCGACTTGAATGGATGTATTGTTAAAAAATATGTTTTTGAAGGATTTTTCTGTATGTTCTTTTTTCAAATATTATTTTTTTTTATCTATTGCGAAAAAAAAACCAGGACCTAACTTAATTAATTGGAGGCCATAGGTGAAGTGAATTTGGTGGCTCTAAATGAAATAAAAAATAAATAAAAAAAGAAAAGAAAAAATAATAATTGAAAATATAATTATTTTTTTAAATCTACTGACTCCAAAAATTATACTGGGCATACATTTTGTTCTTTGTTCACTATATCGTGTACGATGTTCCCACCATTCGATAGTCCAAGGCGGCTACCTAGTTTGCCAATGCCTAAGGACGGTTCTGGCTTTTTTGGTGTATGCCATGCATAAAATAAAGAGAGGTTTGAAGTTTTTTGTTTTATTTTCATAAAGTTTCATCATAATTTTCTGTGCACTTTATAGCTATATTTGTTAAAGCATTTTCTTCGAGTCCGAAAATGAGTGAGGAAGGCAGTATTTCTCGTGGCTACGCAGCCCCAGCTGTGACCTACATATTTTGCCACTGGCACGTAGACATAAACACTGTAGAATTAATTTTTTTGTTTGTAGATCATGCTGTTTATTTAGTTGGTAACAGTAAAGTTTTATTTTAGCGTCCTCGCTATGGTAAAGTTACTTACGGGCATTTTGAATTGAGCCAATAGAAAGACAGAATGGGGCGTTTCCGCTTGTCCAATCACAGGTTTTCAATTATGTTTTTGTTACTGTTCTTTTTATTTTTCAACAAATTTGAAATATAAAAAATACCTAATTGGAGAAGCAAGATTTATAATCCTGAACATGGAGAGTTTAATTGAATTGTTCTGCCGATTAAACGAATATCTACTAAGGGATTTTGTCAGCCCATTGATCAATTAGTCTTGAAATCATTAGCTCCCCTTGTTTGAAATAATCTTTTTATTATTGTTTTGTCAATCAGAATTACTAGGAAAAGAATACAGGAATCCACAGAGAAATCATTTTGATGCAGAAATGTCAAGCATGTTTAAGGAGCGACACTAGGTGGCGTTCTTTGCGTGCACCAATGCTTGATATCATACCTTAAGTTTGGTCCGTCAGGAGCTTAAGTGCCGTTTGTTGTCGTGATTACTGGATAATTAAACTCTGAAAAGTATTTTGTACAATTAAATACGTTTCTCATATTTTAATGGATTCAGTGTTATTTTGTTGTAGAAGAGAGAAACCAAAACAACACCTCCACATGTCACATACATTTTTATGGACTAATCTTTTCGTCTTTTTTCATTTTGCGACAACAGATTTGCTGTCAGCATCTTAAAATCTGGGACTCCAAACAGTGACATAGATATGATGGTCGAAGAGTGCACTGCTCACCTGGGAAATGTCTTGGGACAAATTTAGAATCTCAATTTTTGTTCAAGTAGACTGGGGTAGAAAGACAAGGCAATTATTTTGTTAAAATCCTTTTGTAAAAAGCACAGCTTATGCAGACTAACAATACCAAAGCAAGGGTCGGACTGGGTGTTAAAATCGGCCCTAGCATTTCTATACAATGCGACCCATAAATTGTATGGCATATGATGGGCATATAATCATACCAGTCCTCAAAAGCATTATGTAAACTTTAATAATGTATAGAATATATTTTGCTATATGAATAAATTATTCGATGATTCTGAAACTATCTGATAAGCACTATTACTAGATGAATAAAGTATGAAACTTGGAATGGTGAATCTCTCTTTACAAATATAATTTCTGCTATCAGATACATTTACATAAACATGTACTTGGCATTCAAATTCAAGGCATTCAAAGCTGGCTCGGTCATATTGTCTGACACGACTCGCTGTCGAAACCATCTATTATGAAGGTACAATAGTACTACAATTACAAAGAAAAGCTAGCTGATAGACGTTATACAGTGTCACTGTTTTACTTTCGACTTCTACTAAGGATAGCGTCTAATTGGCAAGAGTGAAGAAATATTGTTACGCTTACCGGGGTGGCTAACCTTTAAGGGACGGATGGTTATAAAAATAGTAACAAAAATAATTTTTAATTAAAAAATAAGTATAAAACGCTTTATGTAAGAAAAAATCCTCATGTACATAAAAGATCGAACACACGTTCGTAAGTAGGTGTGGAAGCAGTGGTGTGTGTGTGGCTAATATATATATACCATTTGTAAGCCTCCATGCACTAAGGCTTCGTGCTGGAATTATTCCCTTATAGCAAGGTCCAGGTGTCTGGCAGTGTTCTGTGGGATTCGCTTGTCTCCGAGGAGAGCAAGACCCCCACATACACCAGTTCTGTTTTATTCGTATCATTGAATGTATTTCAGAGCACCCTACATGCGTTGAGGATTTTTTCTACTGTCTCGTCTTCTGTATGGCAGTGTCAACATCTGAGATTTGATTCTCTCGGACCCTAGCGAAGTAGGCTCCTGTCGGGCAGTGTCCCGTGCGAGACAGTGCCAAAATGGCCTGATCCTTTCTGTCTAGCTGCCACCACTCGTCTTTCCTTTGGGAAGCGTGGTCGAGAGGCTAAGTGCGCTATATAAAGGCCATAATTATTGGGTGTTTAAAAAACTTCCGAACTTCCTGTCCCGTGCTACAATGATCCCAGGTCTCGTATCACTTGGACTTGATCCATTCACAAATCCTGGCTTTTGCCCTCTCGTATGTTTGCAGCTCTTCTGGTGGGTCTAGAAGCGTTCTTAGCTTCGCCAAAACTGTTTGCCTTCTCGTTTCCTTTGATTACTTTGGCGAACAATACATATACCAGCAGTTTATGTAGATCTTCTTAATAAGCGACTGTTTATTGCATAGATGATATCGTCTGCTAACATTAGAAACAGTTACCAAACAGGATGTTGCAGTTGAAAAAACAAAACGCTTAAGTGTTTCTGTATTGCAAGTACTTTTTTTTCTCTGGATCCTCGACCTACTCCTAATTAGTATGCACATTGTAAGGTCAGAGTTGACTCATAATAACATTGTCAGTATTAGGTTTCATGTTATTTGCTTCACGGACTGAAACTCGAAAATATCTGAACAGGTTTGACATTCAACACTGCGTTATAAATTAATTAAAGCAGAAGAGATGAACAACAGAGTTTTAACTCTTTCTCTCCTAACCGACGATACAAACGTTGATTCCACCAGAATGTGGTAAATAATTACGGAGAGAAAGAGTTAAAACCTAACAGTTTACGAAATGGTTCTGATAGCATTGGGTTTACTCTATTGTCACATTTAGCACGCTTTACTTGGGGAAGAGGGGAAGGGGTGGGGCTACAATGACCTTCGGACACTTATGGCCAAGGAAAAAATGTTTACAGAGATACCAGACGGTAACTCATTCCAAGTATAACACTGGAAGTCGGTGGTTAATATTCCAATTTTTTTTTTGGTCTTTTTTTTTCAATGAGAAATTCAATATGAATGTTAAATATATATCATACTATTGGGTCATACAGTAGAATTACTCAGTTGTTTTTTTTTAATATATTTCTTCATTTTTCATCTCAGAAGTGTAATGTTGTGTAAATATGTCCCTGACAAATCACTACCTTTGATTGTGTGAAGAAAGATATATAGAGTAAATTAAATGAATACAATTTATCCAATGAATTGAAGCGTCAAATAACAAGTAAAGGTCTTGGTCTTTTATAAGAACAAGATTGAATGTCTTTGATGTACACCCATCTCTCTGGACTTTTTTGTTTTTGAATATCATCTTATTGACTTTCAAATCAGAATTTTTCATGCTATGTTAATCTATCTATCTATCTATCTATCTATCTATCTATCTATCTATCTATCCATCTATCCATCTATCCATCTATCCATCTATCCATCCATCCATCCATCCATCCATCTATCCATCTATCCATCCATCCATCCATCCATCTATCTTATCTATCTATCTTATCTATCTATCTTATCTATCTATCTTATCTATCTATCTTATCTATTTATCTTATCTATCTATCTTATCTATCTATCTTATCTATCTATCTTATCTATCTATCTTATCTATCTATCTTATCTATCTATCTTATCTATCTATCTTACCTATCTATCTTATCTATCTATCTTATCTATCTTATCTATCTATCTTATCTATCTATCTTATCTATCTATCTTATCTATCTATCTTATCTATCTATCTTATCTATCTATCTTATCTATCTATCTTATCTATCTATCTTATCTATCTATCTTATCTATCTATCTTATCTATCTATCTTATCTATCTATCTTATCTATCTATCTTATCTATCTATCTTATCTATCTATCTTATCTATCTATCTTATCTATCTATCTTATCTATCTTATCTATCTATCTTATCTATCTATCTTATCTATCTATCCATCTATCTATCCATCTATCTATCCATCTTTCTATATATATATCTATATATATATATCTAAGCGTGCCTCCAATTATTAGGAGATCACACTTTGCCCACCCTCTCATATGTGGAGAAAGATTAGAATGTTAATGCACAATGATCTAAGTTTAATTAAACAGAAACCAATGAGAGACAGTCTGTATTTTATCAACTACTTTTAAACGCTGTAACTCCGGCCTGAATTCGAAGATTGTTTTCACAAGCTTATGTGGGAGTATGAAGTGTGATTATTTTGTTCACCTGGGGGTTGACAAACATGCCAACGACGTAAATGGTTTGTCTAAGTGCATGTCAAAGCCTGATTAATGGTAATGTCAAAAAAAAGATGCGACGTGCTTATTACAAAGAAGGAAGGGTCACCGTAGGTTCAATTAAAGCTGTCACGCTTCCTGGCAATACTAAATTCTCAAGCACGAAGCACGCGAATGTCTATGTCTCTATTAGTTCATAATGTCGTATAAACATTTGAGTAATATTCTCGAGTTCTCCGTTCCATTAGCATGACGTAGTTTACTTGACATCTTAGCAACGCTTAGTTACCAAGTAGTAATATGTAAGCTCTAGGTCATCACTAATTGCTAACAGCGCATGTGTTCCTTCGCAAGAAAGCTATGGGCAGCGACAAAAAAATATGGGCATCAGCTCTGGAAGAAGAGCGTGCCCAAAAGAAAAATGGCCGACTCCTCTATCCCCAAAGCGAAAGCCATCTTAAAGGTTAAGTAAAGTTCCTCTTTCAGACCATGCGATCTATAGGGCAGATGATGTAAATGTTATCTGTTTTTCTGGCCCACAGTTTTACGAGGGTGTCATGTGGCCAGCACAATGACAAACAGCCTTTACTTTCCCCAACTAATGTCAGTTACCCATTAGATCAGGGCGGACTCAGAGGCGCCAAAGATCCTGAAATTAAAAATCCCAGTCATTCACCGGGACCTCGGTTTGGAAACCAGCGCTTTACCGCTTAGCCACCGAGCCTTCGAGAAAAATGGCAGGCTTCTATACCACGAAAGCGAAAGCCACCTTAACCTGCAATATATGGACGGGATTGTCACTACAAAATAAGACTCCACACTCACATGAACAAGTGTTCTATGAGACGAACGAAACTGTGTATACGACTGAAGAAGGCCAACTGATCTTAGGCCAACAATCTTGGAGTTTAGGCACGCTCTGAGAGCCATATTTCCCCACCAACATTATAACCATACATCGTGTTTAGGCCAGAGAATCAATGAATCGTTGCCAAATGGCTGTGTCAAAAAACATACAAAGATCAAATTTTTAAAATGTATCTTTGGCCATATATGCGGGCCAATATCCATCCCGCCGATTGGGTATGGAGGACAATGCTAAGATTGACAAATCTTTGCCTACCTTATCTTAAATTTGGTTAGGCTAATTTGAATAAAAGTTTGGCTGTTACGTCTACGCCCCTTATTGTTCTCTATCATTTCTTTTCAGCGCCAGTAAAGTTTGTTGATGATATAAATGTTATCTCACAGAACGGCAGAGGGAAGGGGTCTGTGTAAATGCTGATGTATTTAATCTGTGACAACAATTATCAATACACTTCATAATGACCCGCTACACATCTCGCCTCGTCCACCACCACCCCCCCCCACCCTGGGGGAGGGCCACCGTTACCAGACATTATCTGGGGGTACTCAATAATTAACAGCGAGTTAGCGTTTGACGGCAAGCGATCAAAGCCGAGCCGCCGGCTTCACAATTAATCATGCCCGAGCCTCGCACAAGGGCGAATAATTGCTTTGAACTGCTGGCAGTTTTTTTTTTATATATATATTTTCATAATTACTTCCCTTGTTTGTGGTGCCTCCTGCTTTTACTGGCTTCTAACTTGATTACAAATCGGAGCTATCACAGAGCTATTGTCGTCCAGGCGTGTGAGTAGCGCTTAAGATAAGAGATTTACGCACTGTTGCAGCGTGGTGCGGGAGGGGCGCGTGTGTATGTGCGGGTGGCGCACCACCGCGGAAAACAAACAGAAGAAAAACAAAACACTGTTAAACTGGAAACGGTTAAGGAAATAAAATAAAAAATCAAGTAAATGGGGAGACAACCAGTCAGGCAGGGGGAGATAATAGTTTGGATAGGGAAGACCCATTTTAGTTATGCATGACTTTTCGTCTATAAATACACTCCCCTGGACAACTCGTTGATGTCCCCAGACTTGAACAGCTATGTAACCAGAGGGAAGTCAGCGAGTGCATGTTGACCTGATGTTAAGTCTAGTATATTTCTCAGGGTCACGGTTTAGTGTGTCAGAACTTTTTTTTTTCCTGTCATCTGTATTTTGTTTACGCTGTGCAAAATTTGAAAGGGTTATAACATTTCATTCATCATGTGTTGCCTACGTATTGTTACGAATCTCACTATCCAGGCTCTCCGCAAACCGCACCTTACATCACCAACTTAAAGAACTTTGACAACTCAGGGCTCAAAAGTAACGTAACAGTTTAATGTCCAATAAATAACAGCCAATATTTGCAATTTGCAACTCGTAATACAGGCTGTACAAATATCTCTCCGTATCAACCGTACCGCCGTATCAACTCTTGCACTGGCCTGTCCGTCTCCATCCGGGCCTGCACTGGGTACAACAGTTCAGGGCTAACTTCACACACTGGGCTCGTTGTGTCGGACTCGATCACAGACCAAGATCAAGACGCCAGTCGTCTCAACTGTACTTGATAGTACTCCGCACTGAAAGGTCGTAATGCTCCGTACAGAACCACACCGTTGAACTGTGCTGTAGTCGACCCGACTGTAGTTATCCGGGCTCTGTACCGTCTTGACTGCGACACCTCCGCTCTTATATAGAGTCCCTGCTGCCTTCTAGAACCGGACAGAACATCGCTTGACATTTCTAGTTTCGTCACATGACTACATCCCTCGTGACGCTCCTGAGCTCTGTTCACGACGCCGATCCTTCCCGAACCGTCATTTTGACACTCGTCTCGGCTGACCGTCGTAACTCGTCACGGTTGACCGCTCGTCTAGCGCTGGCCTGGTGCGATTTGCGTCGGCTGACTACACACATACCACTACCCCCATCTGTGCCACCACCAGGTTTATAATAGTATCAACTCATCCCTTGAGGACTTTGTATTGTTATCATCCCTTGCTGCCTTCGCATTCCTCCCATCTCTTGAGGACTTAGCAATATACTCTTTTGCATAAGCTCCTCGTTTTTCCCCATCACTTGAGGCCTCTGTATTATACTTTTTTTCAAATTATTTTTTTTTGTCGATTCTAGAGATAGCGTGCCGCCCAGTGGCGCTGCAGCTTATGGAAGGCTCTGACCTGCCTCAACACCCCTCTCCAGATCGCCCCTGAGCTCTTCGTCTTTATGTTCTAATCCAAAGCTGTTGTAAATCAGCCTCCCCAGAGAGGCGTATTTAGGGGTGCGTGGGGGCAAGGGGGTCACGATGACCTGGGCGCCACCCTAATGGGACGCCAAACGCGAAGAGGCGCAAAAAAATTATTGCAGATATTTTAGTTAGGTAATACATTCTAGATCTATTTGTATTGTATTATTATTAAATACTTTTTTATTTATAAGCCTATATTTCTATGCATGACGGGGGGGGGGGGGGGGCTTCAATAAAGTTTCTTTCCAATTACACCTCTGCCTCCACATCAGCAATCCATCGCATTTAAGGTCTGCCTCTGGGTAGCCTGACTTGTATTTTTTTTTTTGCCGGTGAACTCTCTTTGCCCCTCTGTTCTCTGACATTCTTTCAAGGTGACCTGCCCCGAACGTAATCTGTTCTTTTTTTATTTCAGTCGCTCTCGGTGGGTCTTTATACACTCGATATATCTCATGGTTAGTGCGAGTCCTCCAAGCGTATCATCTCGCAGAGCACCATAGAATCAGAAATGGAAGAAAAAGTGATGGGTGACGAATATCGTTCAGCTAGAGCGTTTGCATATATATATATATATATATATATATATATATATATATATAGAGAGAGAGAGAGAGAGAGAGAGAGAGAGATTGTTATAGCCCTGCCATGCACACCGATATCCAAGCTAGTGCAGAAGGTGTGTACTGTTAGATACTAGACTGAGAAGGTGCGCACTGTTAGATACTAGACTGAAGAGGTGCGCACTGTTAGAGACTAGACTGAGAAGGTGCGCACTGTTAGAGGCTAGACTGAAAAGGTGCGCACTGTTAGAGACTAGACTGAGAAGGTGCGCACTGTTAGAGACTGGAATGAGAAGGTGCGCACTGTTAGAGACTAGACTGAGAAGGTGCGCACTGTTAGATACTAGACAGAGAAGATGTGAACTGTTACAGACTAGACTGAGAAGGTGCACACTGTTAGAGACTAGACAGAGAAGGTGTGAACTGTTAGAGGCTAGACTGAGAAGCTGCACACTGTTAGAGACTAGACTGAGAAGGTGCGCACTGTTAGATACTAGACTGAGAAGGTGCACACTGTTAGAGACTAGACAGAGAAGGTGTCAACTGTTAGAGGCTAGACTGAGAAGGTGCACACTGTTAGAGACTAGACTGAGAAGGTGCACACTGTTAGAGGCTAGACTGAGAAGGTGCACACTGTTAGAGGCTAGACTAAGAAGGTGTGAACTGTTAGAGGCTAGACTGAGAAGGTTCACACTGTTAGAGACTAGACTGAGAAGGTGCGCACTGTTATAGACTAGACTGAGAAGGTGCACACTGTTAGAGACTAGACTGAGAAGGTGCGCTTTGTTAGATACTAGACTGACAAGGTGTGAACTGTTAGAGGCTAGACTGAGAAGGTGCACACTGTTAGGGGCTAGACTGAGAACGTGTAAACTGTTAGAGACTAGACTGAGAAGGTGCACACTGTTAGAGGCTAGACTGAGAAGGTGCGCATTGTTAGAGACTAGACAGAGAAGGTGTGAACTGTTAGAGGCTAGACTGAGAAGCTGCACACTGTTAGAGACTAGACTGAGAAGGTGCGCACTGTTAGATACTAGACAGAGAAGGTGCGCACTGTTAGATACTAGACAGACAAGGTGCGCACTATTAGATACTAGACAGAGAAGGTGCGCACTATTAGATACTAGACAGAGAAGGTGCACACTGTTAGAAGCTAGACTGAGAAGGTGCACACTGTTAGATACTAGACAGAGAAGGTGCACACTGTTAGAGACTAGACAGAGAAGGTGCACACTGTTAGATACTAGACAGAAAAGGTGAGCACTGTTAGATACTAGACAGAGGACGTGCACACTGTTAGATACTAGACAGAGAAGGTGCACACTGTTAGAGGCTAGACTGAGAAGGTGCGCACTGTTAGATACTAGACTGAGAAGGTGCGCACAGTTAGAGACTAGATAGAGATAGTGCAAAAATTTAGAGACTATACTGAGAAGGTGCATACTGTTAGAGACTAGACAGAGAAGGTGCACACATTTAGAGACTAGACTGAGAAGGTGCACACTGTTAGGGACTAGACAAAGAAGGTGCACACTGTAAGGGACTAGGCTGAGAAAGTGCACACTGTTAGAGACTAGACTGAAAAGGTGCACACTGTTAGAGACTAGACTGAGAAGGTGCAAAGTGTTAGAGACTAGACTGAGTTGGTGCACACAGTTAGAGGCTAGACAGAGAAGGTGCACACTGTTAGAGGCTAGACAGAGAAGTTGCACACTGTTAGAGACTAGACTTAGAAGTTGCGCACTGTTATATATTAGACTGAGAAGGTGCACACTGTTAGAGACTAGATTGAGAAGGTGCACACTGTTAGAGACTAGATTGAGAAGGTGCACACTGTTAGAGACTATACTGAGAAGGTGCACACTGTTAGAGACTAGACTGAGAAGGTGCACATTGTTAGAGGCTAGACAGAGAATTTGCACTCTGTTAGAGGCTAGACAGAGAAGGTGCACACTGTTAGAAACTAGACTGAGAAGGTGCGCACTGTTAGATACTAGACAGAGAAGGTGCGCACTGTTAGATATTAGACAGAGAAGATGCGCACTGTTAGAGACTAGACAGAGAAGGTGCACACTGTTAGATACAAGACTGAGAAGGTGCGCTCTGTTAGAGACTAGACTGAGAAGGTGCACACTGTCAGATACTAGACTGAGAAGGTGCACACTGTTAGAGACTAGACTGAGAAGGTTCACACTGTTAGATACTAGACTGAGAAGGTGCATACTGTTAGAGACTAGACTGAGAAGGTGCATACTGTTAGAGACTAGACAGAGAAGGTGCACACTGTTAGAGATTAGACTGAGAAGGTGCACACGGTTAGAGGCTAGACAGAGAAGGTGCACTCTGTTAGAGGCTAGACAGAGAAGGTGCGCACAGTTAGATACTAGACTGAGAAGGTGCGAACTGTTAGATACTAGACAGAGAAGGTGCGCACTGTTAGAGACTAGACCGAGAAGGTGCGCACTGTTAGAGACTAGACTGAGAAGGTGCGCACTGTTAGAGACTAGACTGAGAAGGTGCGCACTGTTAGATACTAGACTGAGAAGATGCGCACTGTTAGAGGCTAGACAGAGAAGGTGTGAACTGTTAGAGACTAGATTAAGAAGGTGTGAACTGTTAGAGACTAGACTGAGAAGGTGTGAACTGTTAGAGACTAGACTGAGAAGGTGAAAACTGTTAGATACTAGACAGAGAAGGTGAGCACTGTTAGAGGCTAGACTGAGAAGGTGCACACTGTGAGATACTAGACTGAGAAGGTGCACACTGTTAGATACTAGACTGAGAAGGTGCACACTGTTAGATACTAGACAGAGAAGGTGTGATCTGTTAGAGACTAGACTTAGAAGGTGCACACAGTTAGAGATTAGACTGCGAAGGTGCACACTGTTAGAGGCTAGACTGAGAAGGTGCACACTGTTAGAGACTAGACAGAGAAGTTGCGCACTGTTAGAGGCTAGACAGAGAAGGTGCGCACTGTTAGATACTAGACAGAGAAGGTGAGCACTGTTAGATACTAGACAGAGAAGGTGCACACTGTTAGATACTAGACAGAGAAGGTGCAGACTGTTAGAAACTAGACAGAGAATGTGAGCACTCTTAGATACTAGACAGAGGAGGTGCACACTGTTAGATACTAAACAGAGAAGGTACACACTGTTAGAGGCTAGACTGAATAGGTGCGCACTGTTAGATACTAGACAGAAAAGGTGCACACATTTAGAGACTAGACTGAGAAGATGCACACTGTTAGAGACTAGACAGAGAAGGTGCACACATTTAGAGACTAGACTGAGAAGGTGCACACTGTTAGGGACTAGACAAAGAAGGTGCACACTGTAAGGGACTAGGCTGAGAATGTGCACACTGTTAGAGACTAGACAGAAAAGGTGCACACTGTTAGAGACTAGACTGAGAAGGTGCAAAGTGTTAGAGACTAGACTGAGTTGGTGCACACAGTTAGAGGCTAGACAGAGAAGGTGCACACTGTTAGAGGCTAGACAGAGAAGTTGCACACTGTTAGAGACTAGACTGAGAAGTTGCGCACTGTTATATATTAGACTGATAAGGTGCACACTGTTAGAGACTAGACTGAGAAGGTGCACACTGTTAGAGACTAGATTGAGAAGGTGCACACTGTTAGAGACTAGACTGAGAATGTGCACACTGTTAGAGACTAGACTGAGAAGGTGCACATTGTTAGAGGCTAGACAGAGAATTTGCACTCTGTTAGAGGCTAGACAGAGAAGGTGCACACTGTTAGAAACTAGACTGAGAAGGTGCGCACCATTAGATACTAGACAGAGAAGGTGCGCACTGTTAGATACTAGACAGAGAAGATGCGCACTGTTAGAGACTAGACAGAGAAGGTGCACACTGTTAGATACAAGACTAAGAAGGTGCGCTCTGTTAGAGACTAGACTGAGAAGGTGCACACTGTCAGATACTAGACTGAGAAGGTGCACACTGTTAGAGACTAGACTGAGAAGGTTCACACTGTTAGATACTAGACTGAGAAGGTGCGCACTGTTAGAGGCTAGACTGAGAAGGTGCACACTGTTAGAGACTAGACTGAGAAGGTGCATACTGTTAGAGACTAGACAGAGAAGGTGCACACTGTTAGAGATTAGACTGAGAAGGTGCACACGGTTAGAGGCTAGACAGAGAAGGTGCACTCTGTTAGAGGCTAGACAGAGAAGGTGTGCACTGTTAGATACTAGACTGAGAAGGTGCGAACTGTTAGATACTAGACAGAGAAGGTGCGCACTGTTAGAGACTAGACCGAGAAGGTGCGCACTGTTAGAGACTAGACTGAGAAGGTGCACACTGTTAGAGACTAGACTGAGAAGGTGCGCACTGTTAGATACTAGACATAGAAGATGCGCACTGTTAGAGGCTAGACAGAGAAGGTGTGAACTGTTAGAGACTAGATTAAGAAGGTGTGAACTGTTAGAGACTAGACTGAGAAGGTGTGAACTGTTAGAGACTAGACTGAGAAGGTGAAAACTGTTAGATACTAGACAGAGAAGGTGAGCACTGTTAGAGGCTAGACTGAGAAGGTGCACACTGTGAGATACTAGACTGAGAAGGTGCACACTGTTAGATACTAGACAGAGAAGGTGTGATCTGTTAGAGACTAGACTTAGAAGGTGCACACAGTTAGAGATTAGACTGCGAAGGTGCACACTGTTAGAGGCTAGACTGAGAAGGTGCACACTGTTAGAGACTAGACAGAGAAGTTGCGCACTGTTAGAGGCTAGACAGAGAAGGTGCGCACTGTTAGATACTAGACAGAGAAGGTGAGCACTGTTAGATACTAGACAGAGAAGGTGCACACTGTTAGATACTAGACAGAGAAGGTGCAGACTGTTAGAAACTAGACAGAGAATGTGAGCACTCTTAGATACTAGACAGAGGAGGTGCACACTGTTAGATACTAAACAGAGAAGGTACACACTGTTAGAGGCTAGACTGAATAGGTGCGCACTGTTAGATACTAGACAGAAAAGGTGCACACATTTAGAGACTAGACTGAGTAGATGCACACTGTTAGAGACTAGACAGAGAAGGTGCACACATTTAGAGACTAGACTGAGAAGGTGCACACTGTTAGGGACTAGACAAAGAAGGTGCACACTGTTAGAGACTAGACTGAGAAGGTGCACACTGTTAGAGACTAGACTCAGAAGGTGCACACTGTTAGAGGCTAGACTGAGAAGGTGCGCACGGTTAGAGGCTAGACAGAGAAGGTGCTTACTGTTAGATACTTGACAGAGAAGGTGCGCACTGTTAGATACTAGACAGAGAAGGTGAGCACTGTTAGACACTAGACAGAGAAATTTCGCACTGTTAGATACTAGACTGAGAAGGTGCACACTGCTAGAGACTAGACTGAGAAGGTGCGCACTGCTAGAGACTAGACTGAGAATGTACGCACTGTTAGAGACTAGACTGAGAAGGTGTGAACTGTTAGAGACTAGACAGAGAAGGTGCGCACTGCTAGAGACTAGACAGAGAAGGTTCGCACTGCTAGAGACTAGACGTGGAAGGTGCGCACTGCTAGGGACTAGACTGAGAAGGTGCGCACAGTTAGAGACTAGACTGAGAAGGTGCGCACTGCTAGAGATAGACTGAGAATGTGCGCACTGTTAGATACTAAAATGAGAAGGTGCACACTGTTAGATACTAGAATGAGAAGGTGAACACTGCTAGAGATTAGACAGAGAAGATGCACACTGTTAGAAACTAAACAGAGAAGGTGCGCACTGTTAGAGACTAGACTGAGAATGTGCACACTGCTAGAGATTAGACAGAGAAGGTGCACACTGCTAGAGATTAGACAGAGAAGGTGCACACTGTTAGAGACTAGACAGAGATGGTTCACACTGTTAGAGACTAGACAGAGAAGGTGCACACTGTTAGAGAATAGACAGAGAAGGTGCACACTGTTAGAGACTAGACAGAGAAGGTGCACACTGTTAGAGGCTAGACAGAGAAGGTGCACACTGTTAGAGATTAGACAGAGAAGGTGCACACTGTTAGAGACTAGACAGAGAAGGTGCACACTGTTAGAGAATAGACTGAGAAGGACGTTGGCAGAAGAGGTGTACGAATTTCCGCCAAAGTCTAGAAATTATGAAAAGCGTGTGCTAAAAGGCAGACGTTGTTATATGTATTTGTGATATCCAAACATTTACATTGTAGAGCTGCTTCCCTTAAGTTATTACAATATACGGGCCGACCCGCGGCGATGAATACGCCGCTATTAAGTGATGAGTGAACACTTTCTGAAAGACAGTTACGAAGACGGGAGCAATGAGACAGACCCGTTAGCAAAGCGGAGAAGGCGGACCAGAGAAGCGTACGGGGACAAACAAAGACGGCAGCAATGAGGGACCTCGTAGTGAACCAAAAGGGGTTAGAACTTCGGCGTGCTTGCGTGGTGTCCCGCATGGTTGACGTAGAGAAGATAATATACAAATAAAAGATTTATGTGTGTTTGTATTTTCGCGCCATTGTCACAATGTGTTTACAGTACTAGAACTGGGGTTACACTATGACAGTACATGTGGTTAAAAAATGTGTAAATTAAGTCCCCCTTTTAGACCTTGCGATATATTACGCAGATGATGTTAAGGTCATCTGTTTCTTTGGCCAACGGTTAACGAGCAGGGTGTCCCCAACTAAAGTCAGGTACTCATCAGAGGTGGGTGGACTCAAGGACGCCCTAAAAATCCCCGAAAATCTAAACCCCAGCTTCTTAAGCCAGAGCTTAACCACTTAGCCACCGCCCCACCCCCTCAAAAATTAACCAAGCCATATTTCTCATGACATGCAGATCCAGTTCTGACCTACATATTTTGCCAAATCAAGCACAGACAAAAGCGATGTTTGCCGAAAGTAGATTTTGTTTTTATTCTTATTTTTTGCCTTTCTTCAACCGCACTGACCAAAACAAGAAAAGATTAGTCTTTTCCGAGCTAATAAACAAAGTGTTTTTTAATGTGAATTTTTATTTCACATGAAATAAATCAACGTATAAATCGATCCATGGGTCATGCAAAGACTCTATACTACGGACTATATACCGTCGCGTGGAGCTCTCCAAACCAGTCTCAAATCACTCTTTAAACTGATTCCATCAGGTGTAAAAAGAACTGCGCTGTATAAGATAAAAATCGAACGATTTAAAATCTTCTTGATTAAATTCCATTTTATTGCTGCTTCAAAAGAATGCTAAAAGAGGTTTCCCCTACGTCTTGGTTTATGTCCCTTTGATGAAACAGTCATTAACTGACTGGGTTTAATTCACTAACTTTAGTTGTAAAGTTTTTAGCTGTCGACTTTACGCGCCTTCATTAAAAAGTCACAAAATTTATTTCCCAATTCCAAACCATCCTTTTTTCAAATTTTTGTGTGTGTGTGTGAGCATATCTTTCTATAAGGTTAAATTTGAAAACGTGCATCTCTCTTATTATTGATGTTTCCATCGGCCTGTTATCGATCTGTAAAGCTATTGTCAAAGCTTTAAATTGTATCTTATTAATGAATTACATTTGTACTACATAGGGCTGAATTTAAAGGGGCGCAACTAAAGGGGGGGCTGCAATTCTGGAGATCTCACAAGAAAGGGGGCTTCCACTGAGGAGACACAGGACCCCGTTGAGTAGGGAGTGTCTACAGTCTTTCCACTAACTCCAGTAACTATGCACACACATACACACACATAAACACACACACATACATACATACATTCATACATACATTCATACATACATACATACATACATACATACCTACATACCTACATACATACATACCTACATACATACAAGCCTACATGCCTACATACATACATACATACATACATACATACATACATACATACATACATACATACATACATACATACATACATACCTACATACCTACATACATACATACATACATACCTACATACATACAAGCCTACATGCCTACATGCCTACATACATACATACATACATACATACATACATACATACATACATACATACATACAAGCCTACATGCATACATACATACATACATACATACATACATACATACATACATACATACATACAAGCCTACATGCATACATACATACATACATACATACATACATACATACATACATACATACAAGCCTACATGCATACATAAATACATACATACAAGCCTACATGCATACATACATACATACATACAAGCCTACATGCATACATACATACATACATACATACAAGCCTACATGCATACATGCATATATACATACATACATACATACATACATACATACATACATACATACATACATACATACATACAAGCCTACATGCATACATACATACATACATACATACATACATACATACATACATACATACAAGCCTACATGCATACATACATACATACATACAAGCCTACATGCATACATACATACATACATACAAGCCTACATGCATACATACATACATACATACATACAAGCCTACATGCATACATGCATATATACATACATACATACATACATACATACATACATACATACATACATACATACATACATACATACATACTATATATAGTTCGTCCATCGTGGCTCTATGGTGACCACTTTTTCATACATACATACATACATACATACATATATACATACATACATTCATACATACATACATACATACATACATACATACATACATATATATATAGTTCGTCCATCGTGGCTCAATGGTGTCCACTTTGTCATCCAGGGGGCTGAGGGCTTGGCACTGGGGTTTTATGCCTGCTCTTGTGGCTGGTGAGACCTATGTGAGCCCGGAATGTTCGGCTGCACACTGGGCAGGTTATTCCAGCTGGAGCTAGTGTCATTGGCCTTGCTTTTATATGTATGGCGGGAGAAGGGGAGAAGAAATCCCCCCACCTCGAAAAAAACCCACCTGGCTTCGCCCATGGGTGGTACCGGAATGCCGCTCATGATCAGTCTCTTATTGAGGTCGTCTGCTGCCAGCTTCTTTCCTCTATGCCAGTTTGTGTATGCGTCTATTTCCATGGTGACGGTGAGACTTTGTTAGCGATAGGTTGGCGGCTAATGCAGTGTGAATGATGAAAGGTAAGCGGCACTGTTGTAAGCTGTCTTAGGTATGCCAGGTCACTCCAGCATGCCGGATTGAAAACACGTGGTTAGCTTTGCTCAAATATGAGTTTATTTCATTTCATCTCAAGTTGAATATGTTTTATATACTGTAATAAAAGTTATATTTAGTTTTGTTGACAAATAAGTTACTCAAGTATATTCAAGTTTTTATAAGTGAAGTTACAATAGACCTACAGCGGTTTAGTTGTCTACCTACTTTATGGTACATAAAGTCAACGGCCGTCAACAACAAGGAGGGGGAAGAAATCTATTACTACCCCTTATTCCTTTTTAATTAATATCCTTGAAAAAAAAGGCATACAAGTTTATTATTGAGCAAGTTAGGTACACTGCCTTCTGTAAACAAAAGTAGCACAAATATTCAAAGTATAATAAACTATATCAAGACCACAATTTTTATATTTTTATATTTCAAAAAAACATGCATTTCTTTGTTACAAAATTTCACAAAACAAAAATAAACTCCAATGGTCTTGAAAATTATCAGTTTGATTTCATATGCTTGTACAATACTCAGGCAGTATTCCAGAAATGGGGTGTTGGGGGTCAGGGATATTTGATATTGTGTTGATTGTTCTGGGGTAGAGGATCCTTGTATCATTTTTCTGTCTCTGGTGGTTTCAATAGTTTGGTCTTTGTGTGTCTTTGATAGTAAATGTTTCTATTACTATTATTATATTTTTAGGTTAATCACTTTTCAATTGTTTATGACTTTATACTTGTGAATTATGAGAACTTACAAATACAAATTTTTAAAAAGCCCACAAAAGAGGCAAGAGAGCCCATAAAAGAGGCATGTGAAGTCCAAAAAAAGAGGCAAAGAAAAGAGGCCTATGATGATAAAGCTAAAAATTAATAGCACAAATTCTGAGGTTTCCTATTTAAAAAAAAACAAAAACAACAGCCATGCAGATGAATCCCGGCTGGATAGACCACACGTACCAGCTGAGAGTACAATATGATTCAATTAGAAGAGACAATGAACTTCAGAGACCATAAAGCCATTCTAGTGGATTTAACTCAATGTTTAACTAAACCAAGAAGAAGAAAAGTTTTCTTGGAAGTTTAATAACTATCTCCTGGAGATACCCATCATCAAGGAGTCGATCTCTTCTTCAATCAGCGCTTGCGCGCAGGACAAACTTGTACATAATGCCAAATTTTCTGAAACATGGACACTACTCAAGGCATCCGTCATGCAACAAAGCCTAATGCTAGCTACACATGATACAGACACGCCAAAGGCAGGAACAGGATAAACTTAAACGCACTCTCTCATGCACAGATGATGAGGTACTTATGGAGTGAATGAAATGTGGATAAACTAAAAGTGGGGTGAACTAAATGTGGGGTGAACTAAATGTGGGGTGAACTAAATGTGGGGTGAACTAAATGTGGGGTGAACGAAATGTTGGATGACCGAAATGTTGGATGAACGAAATGTTGGATGAACGAAATGTTGGATGAACGAAATGTTGGATGAACGAAATGTTGGATGACCGAAATGTTGGATGAACGAAATGTTGGATGAACGAAATGTTGGATGAACGAAATGTTGGATGAACGAAATGTTGGGTGAACGAAATGTTGGATGAACGAAATGTTGGATGAACGAAATGTTGGATGAACGAAATGTTGGATGAACGAAATGTTGGGTGAACGAAATGTTGGGTGAACGAAATGTTGGGTGAACGAAATGTTGGATGAACGAAATGTTGGATGAACGAAATGTTGGATGAACGAAATGTTGGGTGAACGAAATGTTGGGTGAACGAAATGTTGGATGAACGAAATGTTGGATGAACGAAATGTTGGATGAACGAAATGTTGGATGAACGAAATGTTGGATGAACGAAATGTTGGATGAACGAAATGTTGGATGAACGAAATGTTGGATGAACGAAATGTTGGATGAACGAAATGTTGGGTGAACGAAATTTCGGTGAATAAAATGAGGGGTGAACGAAATGTCGGTGAATGAAATGTGGGGTTAACGAAATGTTGGGTGAACGAAATGTTGGGTGAACGAAATGTTGGGTGAAAGAAATGTTGGGTGAACGAAATGATGGGTGAAGGAAATTTCGGTGAATAAAATGAGGGGTGAACGAAATGTCGGTGAATGAAATGTGGGGTGAACGAAATGTTGGGTGAACGAAATGTCGGTGAACGAAATGTCAGTGAATGAACTGTGGGGTGAACGAAATGTCTGTGAATTAAATGTGGGGTGAGGAAATTGTCGGTGATTGAAATGTGGGGTGAACGAAATGTCGGTAAATGAATTGTGGGGTGAACGAAATATTGGTGAATAAAATATGGGGTAAACAAAATGTTGGGTAGAACGAAATGCTGGGTGAACCACATGTCGGTGAACAAAATGTTGGGTAGAACGAAATGCTGGGTGAACCGATTGTCACAAACGATTAGTCGGTGAACTAATGTTCTGTACACTATTTGCCAGGGAGGTGTCCGGTTTGAATGTACGTGAAGAAAGAGATGTTAAATTACGTTGCATCCGTGCGTCGATGGTCACACCTCAGTATCGGCGCGTGCTCCCCCCCCCCCCAGCTTGCTTCATTTGACCTTCATTTGACCTTCATTTGACCTTCATTTGATCTTCATTTGACCTGCCGTTTTGAATGGGACAAAAAGTGATCTTCAGACCGATGTCCACAAAGCTGTAACGGGTGTAGCTAACACTAGTTGGGAAAAGTGAAGATGGTCGACCGTTGTGCTGGCCTCACGACACCTTAGTGAAACGTTGGCCATAGAGACAGATGACCATTACATCACCTGCTTATCATATGTGGAGGAGGAAGGACGAGGGCGTACGATGTAAGGTGACATTAGGATGGTATGGGTCTGATTTCTATACTATCGCTGCCACGATAGTTGGTTTTGCTCGTATTTTTACTTATGATTGATAAAGATCATATCACATTATTAGTTTGTATTGTTGTTGTCCATTTACACACACACACACAAAATATAAACAAAGTCTAGAGTATAAATAATTTTCAAGGCAAAAAAAAAAGCGACATTTTTCATTTAATTAATTAAGTTTTTTTTTTTTTTTTTAAATAGATGATGTGAATTATTTTATTTTAATTATCTCCCATTTCACTTGAAATTAATTTTCTTTTCTTCTTTCAGATTTTATTTCGTTTCGTTTTGTTTTCTTTTTAGTTTCGTTTCTTGTTTTTTTTTCCTTTCTTGTTTTTCTGAGCGTGATAAAGTGTGTCAGCCATTGTTCTATTTTTAGAACATGAGCTCACTCGAGAAAATTAATGTAGACTTTAACAAGAACAACCAAATGAGATGTCAGCCAGAATGTTGGGAAAATGTGTCATCAATATCTTTAGCTTTTTGTCTAATTATAGCTCAGCTAATTAATAGTATTCATTACAATATGCGTATAGGTTAATCTGAATATTTTTTTTAAAGCGGCCACCTTTAGCAGGATAGCTGCTATTAGTTTTGTAAAGTCTTTCCGTCCGTCCCGTTTAGATGTCAAAGACTAGAAAAGATATGGAAAATCCGTTAGGTACTATGTTTGAAATTAAAATAAACACTTTGATATTTTAGATTTCTTAAAGATCTGGTGCAACGGCTACTTTTTTTCTGTTCTGAATGCGAAAAGTTTAATTTTTAAACTTTAATCTGCAAGCATATTTTCAACTATTTACTATTCACAGTAAAACAGGGGAGATTAAATTAATATGGGGTCAATTTCAAGTATAGCCTACTTTAAACACATATAAGCAATTTTTGTTTTGTTTTGTTTTCTTAAATAATAAAAACAAAGTAGTTTAAGTTCCCCTTTCAGACCTTTTGTTCTATAGGGTAGATGATGTAAATGCCATCTGTTTCGTTCGCCTACAGTTAACGAGGGTGTCATGTGACCAGCACAACGACCAACCGCCTTTACTTTTCACCAACTAATGTCAGGTACCCATTAGAGCTGGGTGGACTCAGAGGCGCCCAAACATCCCGAAATTAAAAATTCCAGTTTTCACCTGGATTCGAGCCAGAGACCCCGGTTTGGAATCCAGGCGCTTTGCCGCTTAGCCATCGCGCATTTCTTTAATAATGTTATTAAAAAATGTGCATTACTAGATCCAGTATTTTTTTGTCATGATTTTAAATAGAATGTTTACTTTTGTTTTAGAAAAGAAATAATACATTAATATGTATAGAAGGCAAAAGTAGATTGTTACGTCTTCATATGTTTAACAAGTTCGATGTACATCGAACGTCCAAAATACAAATCACGGAATATATTATCAGACTATTCCAAGTTTAAAAAAAATCTGTAACATATAAAACCATAATGTAATAACCAAAAAAAAAATCATACACAATGTCATGTTAATACCACTACAATTCGAACACCAAACAACAATTATACATAAAACAATATTAACTGTTATTATGAGCAATTGCAACAACTTCTGTGAACATATATCTGTAAGTAATCATATTTCTATTCATGATTTGCTAAATAAAATTGTATCACATTTCATGAATACAACTCCCCACTCATAATGTTATGCCTGTACAAAACACCCTCATTCCAGCCGCAATCAAATAGTAAACAAAGCAAATCCATCTTGCTCCATGCATATTGTACCCCCAACAACATGACCCAGCATATAACTAACTTATAACACTCCTAATATCATAGATTTAACCCAATGCTATTTACTTCTTAGTATCATCAGGCCTATATAATAATTCCAGCCTTGACGTTTCTTTTTATGTATTTCTACCACACCATTTCGATAATTTTCTTACAAATGTAATTTTATTAGAATAATTATAATCAAACAGAACCACACAAAATTAAACACATTGTGCAAAATCTACGTATCTACTTTCCACTACTTATATTCTTTTACATTTCCTATATAGCCTTTACTAGACTTCTACAATGTAGTATCCTTAACCTATATGCATATGTAACAACAATATCCAATTCATTACGCATATATTTATTCATTGTAGAATAGAACAATAATAAGTGTCCAACATTCCCACCTTTTCTAATCCTATCTATATAATTCTAACATTATTGACATGCCATCCTTTCCGCTTCCCTCCTTTGCAATGATGTCCCATTGTGATCCCACTACAGAATGATCTAGCTGTACTGTTTACTACCCTGTTAATATCCATATCTTTTCTCGTATACGCCTCTCCACTATTGTACCTTAATTCCTTAACTCTGATTAACTGTTGACACTGTCTTCTAGTATGCCCCCTTCTCCCACAATTAAAGCATAAGATGTATGGGTTTGTACGTCTGTGGGTTTAAATCGCATTCCCTGTACCACTGATTGCCTTACTTTACTTTGATTTGGACCCATTCCAATTGCATTGCTTTTTACCTTATCTGGTAATTCTTTCTTCTCGTGCTCTCTGCTACCCATGTCGTCTGATTGCTGGGATCTTATGTCTTCTTCCACCTCCCCATTTCTACATCGAGTAGACTTTATCCCATAATATTTCTTCCAATTCTCAATCTCCCCTACTGAACATATTTTCACCCCATGAATGTTCCCAATAATTAAATCTATCTCACCCTGATCTACAACACAAGCTTCTACTGTCCCCTTAAAATATAGTGTGTCTATACTAACTTTAGCAATCGGTAATTGTACAATATTCCCATTAAACATAACACACTTCCTAGATTCGCCTGTATATTCATGGTCTTCCACTAATTTCTTATTCACTCCAATAATAGTGCTCCCTGTATCCCTGATGGTCTTGGCTGCCTTGTTCCCTACGAATGTCTGAAAAACCTCCAATGTTCCAGTATCAGATGACAATGATAAGCCTTGCTCTATTTCACCTTTCTCCCAGTCCTTTCTTTCCTGTCTGTTTCCTTGATATCTTCCGTTGCGGCTATCATATTGTCTTTCATATGTACCACGTCTATAATGTCTATCCTGTGTCTCCCTTGTTCTGTGAGAGTTATTCTGTGTCTCACATGTTCTGTTAAAGGCAACTATTTCTTCTATATCACTGCCTCTAGATAATTTCTTCTCGGGATGTGCCACTTTATAAGCCCTTATCAGTCTTACTATGTCTTCTATGGATTTTGGTTTCCTCTCCAACAGAAATATTTTTAATTCCTCCTGACACTCGTACATCACTTTGTCCAGCATGAGAAATATCTTAAGACTGTCAAAGGTTTTTTTCTACCTCAGCGGGTTTCTATCCAGTTATCGAAATGGCTGCTCATTTTGTCCAAGAAGGTCTGCGGGTCATCCTCTGGTTCTATCTCACAATTAACAAACTGTTGGCGATAGAAAGCTTCTGTTTTCCCGAAAGTTCGAAGTAGTTGTTCTTCCACAATGCTGTAGTTACCCTGGTTCATACATATTTTTGACGGCACCTCCGCTGTAAATGATCTCGACAATAAGAATGTCCATTTGTCTTCAGGGTACTCCAGTTCTCTCATTTCTATTTCGAACCTCTCCAAAAAAATGTCTATGTCCATTTTGTCTTCGTTGAATATCAAACCTTTCTATTTGGCCAGTTTATTCCCTGTAGAGTCACTCTTTTGTCATTCTTTTTTCTTTGGTCTGTTTTTAACTTTTTCTCTGCTGTCTCTTTTTCAAACGCTAATCTTTCTCTTTCAATGGCAACTCATTCATTTTTCTTTTCCCTTTCAATTGCTACTATCTTCTTCTCCTTTTCTCTTTCTCTTTTGTCTTCCTTATCTAATCTCTCCTTTTCTTTGTCTCTTTCCATCGCTAATCTCTCCTTTTCTTTGTCTCTTTCCATCGCTAATCTTTCCTTTTCTTTGTCTCTTTCCATCGCTAATCTCTCCTTTTCTTTGTCTCTTTCCATCGCTAATCTCTCCCTCTCCATCAACCTTTCTTGTACGTATTTTCTTAGTTCTGCCCTTCAAGCTCCAAAAACCTCCCTCTTCCTTCAACGCTGCTACCTCAGCCTTGTTCGCCATAGTCTATTACTAATAATATCGACTCGAATGTTCTCCTGTCTCTAGATCTAGACTTCACTATCTCTACTGTCTGTAGACAGGAGATCCACTGTGTATAGAGGGATATGTGGGTTTTACCTTTTACGTTGGGCGCCACTTGTTACGTCTTCATATTGGAGAAGACTCTTTAGACATGGAAACGACAAATCACAGTTTATAAAAATTTTAATCTTTATTAACAATCAAAACCCTTTCTTGTTCATATTCCTCCATTTTGGTTCTCTTCCCCTTTCAACACGCAATCGCACCATTTCACATTCACACTAAGATGCGCACGTAACAGTAATTTAAAACAACATATAGTAGGCAGCGTTCTTTATCATACATACATACATATCGTATAGTAGGTGAAATATACACTTTAGAATTTAAGCAAATGGATAAGTCTCTACGTTAAAGCCTTGAATGAGAGAATTGGCTCTTTATAAAACAATTAAATCAATAGATAATTAATCATTCAACAACATCAGTTAGTCCGTGTTAGTGTTGACCCATGTCTTCGTAACTATCAGTTTATTGAATAGATATAAATAATAATAAGGTAATAAAAAATATTAATAACTCTCCGTATGCTGTTGTATCGTGTTACAGTCAGACTAATAATACAACAATATCGTCAACACTTCCGGATTTTACTCGTCTCCTGTTTTTGAGTTGGCGAAGTTAAGTTTGTTGTTGTTGTTGATAGTTTGTTGATAATTGTTTCTGATATCCTTGCAGAAAAGATTTAAACCTGCCTTTTTACCTGGCTGGGTGGACAACTTCTTGGGCCGATTATGAGTTTATGTCTCCACGCAAACTATCTTTGTACTTTTGTTTTGAGTGAAAAGTTTGTAATGGCTTCGTTTATATTTGTATTTGTGTATAGTTTTCGTCACGACGAAAGGAAGAGAACTCTGCGGAAATCGGTTACTTTAAAGAATGTCGAAGCCTAGTTTGATGAGTGTTTAAACTAAAATTACTTATTTAGGAGTGTCTAATCTTCAAAATATATACTTCCAAGAGTATATAGTCTGCATTTGATTTCTTCAAAGAGTGTCTAAGTTGCATTCGATATCTTCAAAGAGTATCTAATCTGCATTCGATATCTTCAAAGAGTATCTAATCTGCATTCGATTACTTCAAAGAGTATCTAATCTGTACTTTTGTTAGGTACTATGTTTGAAATGTTTAGCATTTTAGATTTCTTAAAGATCTGGTGCAACGGTTACTTTTTTGTTCCGTTCTGAAAGCGAAAAGTTGCCACAGAACCAGACATTGTCATAGATGGCCAGAAATTAGCAAATGTCAAAAAGTTTGTCTATCTGGGAAGCACCATATCAGCAAACGCCAATTTAGATGATGAGGTTGACTTCCGTATTCCTCGTGCCAGTGCTGCTTTTGGCAGACTTCAAGAACAAGTGTTGTAACGGAGAGGACTCAGCATATCTACAAAACTGAAAGTCTACAGTGCTGTAGTTCTCTCGTCACTCCTGTAAGCGTCAGAGTCCTGGACTCTATATTACCGCCACACCAAAAAGCTAAACTCCTTTCATCTACGTTGTCTAAGGAGTATCCATAAGGTGCGTTGGTCCGACCACATACCAGACACAGAAATTTTAAAGCTGTCCAACATGCACAATATCAATACGACAGTAAAAAGGTCCCAACTTCGATGGGCGGGAATTAGAATTTAATTCTGATGTTCTTTCTGAAAATATTGATACCTGTCTGGATGGACCACTTTGGGGGCCGATTTTGAATTTGTCTTAGTGACCTTGTTTTGTTTGTATTCTTGTACCTTTTTTTAATATTTAGTTGTTCATAAAGTTTTCATTGTCAAAAACAACGAAAACGAATTTAACTAATAATTATAGATTAATCTGTCATCTTGTGACAATAGCGTTCATTAAACTATGCAAAATGTAAAACTTAAATCAAGTTTTAGAATTGGTATTGAATCTTTTCATACAGATGTTGAGATGTCAGCATGTCATTTACTAACATTATCGAGAAAAAAAAGTCAGCTCGTCATAATTAATTAAGATAGACAAATTGACATAACACATTATACTGCTTTGACCGTACGGCTAAAAGCATATTTAAAAAATGTACAAGTTTATCCTATGTCGCTGTAGCTTTCACATTGAAAAATATTTTGCCATGCCGCATCTAGGTATTTCCTAATTTTTTTAAATTTCATATCAACTTCTGCTTTGTGATTGGCTCTCGTGGATCACTGAAGTAGCCTTGAGTAGCGACCGTCCAATTCAGTAGCAAAACAAGTCCGTTTCAGTACTGCCATTTTACTGTCACGGTGTGAGGTGACAATCTCATCGTAAGTCCTGTGGAGTAGGCCTACTGGTTGAAGGACATAGTCGGTTCCCTTCTGATAAGTCCTGTGGAGTAGGCCTACTGGTTGAAGGACATAGTCGGTTCCCTTCTGATAAGTCCTGTGGAGTAGGCCTACTGGTTGAAGGACATAGTTGGTTCCCTTCTGATAAGTCCTGTGGAGTAGGCCTACTGGTTGAAGGACATAGTCGGTTCCCTTCTGATAAGTCCTGTGGAGTAGACCTACTGGTTGAAGGACATAGTTGGTTCCCTTCTGATAAGTCCTGTGGAGTAGGCCTACTGGTTGAAGGACATAGTCGGTTCCCTTCTGATACAGGCTAGAAACAACGAACTTGATGACTATTTTTGTAAATCTAAAGCATGCTGGGAAACGAAAGGCTTAAAAAAATTACAAATGTTTTGATGTAATTAAAAGAATAAACTAAGTAGAGACCATTACACACCGACACACGTAGTTCTGACTCTCACTTCTGCTTTCAAAACAATTAGATCTGACTCTCACTTCTGCTTTCAAAACAATTAGATCTGACTCTCACTTCTGCTTTCAAACCACGTAGATCTGACTCTCACTTCTGCTTTCAAACCACGTAGATCTGACTCTCACTTCTGCTTTCAAACCACGTAGATCTGACTCTCACTTCTGCTTTCAAACCACGTAGATCTGACTCTCACTTCTGCTTGCAAACCACCTAGATCTGACTCTCACTTCTGCTTTCAAACCACGTAAATCTGACTCTCACTTCTGCTTTCAAACCATGTAGATCTGACTCTCACTTCTGCTTTCAAAACACGTAGATCTGACTCTCACTTCTGCTTTAAAACCATGTCGATCTGACTCTCACTTCTGCTTTAAAACCACGTCGATCTGACTCTCACTTCTACTTTCAAAACACGTAGATCTAACTCTCACTTCTGCTTTAAAACCACGTCGATCTGACTCTCACTTCTGCTTTAAAACCACGTCGATCTGACTCTCACTTCTACTTTCAAAACACGTAGATCTGACTCTCACTTCTGCTTTCGAAACAAGCCGGACATCAACTCTCTCTCTTTCCTCGTCTAAAAAATCCGTTCATATCCAAGGCTAAAAAAAAAAAAGAAATAAAAGTAAAGAAGATATCTACAAAAGCCAAAATAATTTTTTTTTTTTTAAACAAGAATTACGAGAACTAAAATCACCACAACATTGCTAATTATCCTAGCAAGATAATCCTTCTATATGGCTTGGATGCTGAGTGCTAAAGCTCTGGACTTTCGTAACAAGGGGCAGTGCCAGCCTTAATTTTTTTAAGGCCCCAGGCGAAGTAAATTTGGTGGCCCCAAATAAAACAGAAAAATACAAAATAAACAGTGAAAACTTAAAATTACGAAAATCATTAAAAGATAAAATAGTGTACTCTAACAATAACTTTGTGAAACAAGCTTAGCTATTTCTTCTAACAAAAAAATACTTTTCAAGATCTTTGCGAGGCCCCCCACCAATCGGAGGTCCTAGGCGGCTGTGTATTTTGCCTATGCCTAAGGCCCTAAGGCCGGCCCTGCAAGGGTTCTTGACTTCGAATCCTGGTGAAGACTGGGATTTTGAACCTTAGGATATTTAGGGCGGCCCTGTGTTCGTCAATTCTAATGGATACCTGACAAGTAAAAGACGGTTTCTGTTTTCACAGGCCAGAGAAACACATGAGCTTTATACATCACGTGACCTCATTGATGGCAAGGTCTGAAAAAAGCAGCTTTTTGCCAAGCTGAACATTCCATTCTTATTAGTTTGAGAAGTTACATTACAGTGCAAAACACTAAGGTAATCAAGTGTTTATAAATAGCATTAAGCTTTGTGCATATGCTAGCATAATGAATACAATGTTAATATGAAATTCGATCGAAAGCTTTCATAAATCAATAAAGACATGGAAAAGATTGTCTTGGTTTTGGAGATTTTTTTTCACAGAGTATTCTGAGGTTTAGGATTTGTTCTGTTGTGCTGCGACCTTGTCTAAAACCCGCTTGTTCTTCTGATATGATTTTGTCTGCTATCGGTTTTAGTCGATTTAATATTATAAAGTTTATTATATTTTCTTATAATATTTATTTCGTGTATTGCTTCTTTAAAACAAATCTAATTTCTACATAAGACGGTACGCAAAATGTTTAATTCTTTACGAAGAAACATTTGAGTCAAGTTCGGGATTTTCCGCTGGAAGCTTGTTCAAGGTGTAAAGTTCTCCTTTCAGAACTTGCGATCTATAGGGCAGAGGATGCAAAGATCATCTGTTTCTGTGGCCCACGGTTAACGAGAGTGTCATGTAGCCACCACAACAGCCTTTACTTTTCCCCAACTAATGTCAGGTACCGATAAGAGCTTGGTGGACTTAGTGGTGCCCTAGAGATCCCGAATTTAAAAATCCCCAGTCTTCACCAGGGTTCAAATCCAGGACCTTCGTTTCAAAGCCAAGCGCTTGACCACTCAGCCTCCGTGTTCAGGGTGTAATTCAAATGTAATGTTAAGATGAGTGTATTTTCAAAAATTATAACGGCAGGTGTTTTCACTGGTTGGCTAATTAGGTAGTAATGTATGTCCCAAATTTATGTCAAATTTCTAAGGAAATTGTAAGACCGTTTTTGATTCAGTGTCCAGGTTCCAACCCGTTTCCATATTGAACATATAAAGAGTTAGCAAGCTATTCAGATGAATTTAAAAAAAAAATAGCATACAACACTAAAGCAGCATTGAAAATACTTGAAGTGTCGTCTGTATACAGGACTAACCCATACTTTTTTGGAAGCGCTACCTGCACTGATTCAGTATCTTTTTAAAAATTAAGTTGAAAGGTAAATCATAATGATTAACTCTTTTCCAATGATCTCTTTAAAAAACAAAAAGTGCCCTTAAAAAGCTTGACAATTAGACGATGCCATTGACTTTTCTAATGATTCCAAGATTTCTGACTCTGATTCTTGAAGATCATGTGCGACTGTACTCTCGAGATTAGGGGAAGAGAATGAAATTGTTTCTGTCTTCTGTATTCTGTTTTGTGTATGTAAAATTATAATTGGTCGATAATTTAAAAAGAAAACGAGTCTGGAAACTATGTAATTGTGAACATAAGACGTAACCTAAAAATATACGTATCTATTCTGGATTTATTATTTTTAAAATTTAGTTTTAGTATATCAATTATTTTCTTAAAGTGTCTTTATTAAAAAGAGTATAATATATGTGATGGGAAGTTATATATACATATATATATATATATAAATATATATATATATATTTATATATTTATTTATATATATATATGTTCTACAGGTCTTGTTCATGAAGAGATAGACCTTCACCTGAACAGGTCATTATTCAAAGACTGTTTTGATCGTGATGAGAAGTTTAGTCCAAATTGGTGGTACCAAAACTCTGGTTTAATCCCAGTGCAACTGTATGTTATCTTATCTTATATAATACAGACGTTACTTCAAAAAAGAAGATGATTACGTCCTACGCGTCATGCATTTAGTCATGCATATTAACCAATGACTTAAATTCTGCCAAGTCACTAGTTTTCCTGGCTAGCTCAGGCAATCCATTCCATGCTCTAATAGCACTAGGGAAGAAGGAGTATTTTACAAATTTGTCCTAGCATATGGGACGAGGAATGTGCATTTGTGCCTGTACCTGATTACTAAGACCTGTTGTATCAATGATGGCCTAGGATTACGTTTGATATCAAAGGTTATTCTTTCTGTATAGGAAACTAGGGCGATAGCCAATCCCAGGCGCGTCACTCCGCCCACAACTTCCCACTTCTGCATCTTTTTTTGACCTGCTCGTGTAACCTATTATGACAAAACTTGTAAAACATACAAATAAAAAAAAGTTTTTAGTTTCGTATAGTAAAGAAACATTCGAAATAGAAACACGATTTTATTACGAGATATTTAAGACTTTTTTTTTTTTACAAAAATATATGAGAAGAGGCGGACTTACTTTCATTTTGTATGGAGTCGGGGGGGTGGGGTCTAATTTTTTATTTTCCTTATTATTCCACACCCTCTTCAGCGATTTTTTACCGGTTACGTTTTTTTTTTCATTTCAGGGGCTTTAACTCTATACAACTGGTGCTAATGTAGTATGTTACAGGAAGAGTTCAAATTTTTATTTTATAAATTTACAATTCAGTTTGTCTGTCAGCTAAATAGTTTTCATATGTTATTTATCCCACACCTATTCACAGATCAAGTTGATACTTTGCACAATTATTCATTGGCTAAGACAATACATGAATTAGTAAAAAAAATAAAAAATAACCGATTAGTCACTTTATTACTGGTTATTAATTTTGTTTGATAACAACAAGGGAACTTAATCCTCCAGTAGTTACAGATACAGTTAAATATGTCTAATTTTGTCCCTTTAAATAATTATACACGTTATTTATTCCACGCCCGTTAACGATCATGTTGAAACTTTGAACACTTAATTTATGTATCTGACAAAACATGAATCAATTAACATATTATTCAATTATAGGTTATTGATTATTTTGATAAATATCGAAAAGGGAAATAGCTTCTACAATCTTGAATTCTATAGTTGTACGAACAGAGTTATTTCTCTTATATAAGCTTTTTTAAAAAATTAAATGATTTGTTTGTATTTCGCTAATGACGTGTGACCTTCTTGCTGGGGTTGTTTTCAAATATATTACAATCAATACAGATTAATTAATATATTTAGAAGACCGTCACATACAAGTTTGTCATTGTCATAGTTATGATATAACCACTTTGAAACTGTCAGGTAAGAGTTGAGCCATAGGCTCTTGAGACTCTAGGCCAGCACAAACGAACAAGAAGAGCGCCTTACTGGCGACCTAGATTCCTAGATTGACACCTTGTCATTTCCAGTGACTCGGTCACTCTGGACGCGGGTTTGGCTGTGCACACCGGAACATCTGCAGTTTTCCTTTTCTATTCCAGGTGCCAGTATGAGGCAGAGTATCAGGCATAGGTGATAACTGGAACCAGTTGGACTTATTGGCACGTACTATAGAGATATATACGTAGAGAATTTCTCTCTCTCTTTTTCTCTCACTCCCACTCTCTATCTTTCTCTTTTTTCTCTTTCTCTTTCTCTCTCTTTCTCTCTCCTCTCTTTTTCTCTCTCTTTCTCACTCTCTCTTTCTCTCTCGTTTTCTCTCTCTCTCTCTTTATTTTTCTCTGTCTTTTTCTTTTACTCTCTTTCTCTTTCTTTCTCTTTATGTCATTTTCTTTCTGTCTTTCTCTCTCTCTCTTTCTCTTCTAGCTCTCTATTATCTCTGTTTCCCTATTACTATTTTTTTTGTTTATCATTTATTAGCTGTTTGGTTCTAAAATCCAAAGCAAGTTTTGCTAACAATGTAATTATTAGTGTCCAAGTCACTTATGTAGTCCTGCTTTTTAAAATTGTTTCATCTTTTTGTTTAATCCTTGTGGCCGTTATCCTGAAAAGAAATTGACGTTTACTAATCTTGATATTAATCTTGGTCCCCCTGATTTTCTTCTCTGGACTTCTAGAGCTACGCCTCTGATACAGTACTTCGAGAGGTCTCGACTGCGTGTTCTTTGAACCAGAGTGGGTCCCCTCTTATCTTCTGCTCCTGGTGAAATAAACTTGCCAATTAGGCGTTTCCCCATAAAATCTCAAATTGTTCTGTTTCCACTGACAGCGAATGTGGGAACTCTAGCAAAGGAAACTTTAGTCAAACTAATGTAAGTTATTTCAAGGTAGTACTTTTTTTAAGGATAAAAATAAGTTGTATTAGTTTTCATTTCTTGATTCCCTGTGATCAAATATTAGGGTAAACCCTTATTTATTTAAAAACCGATCCTGTTTTCTATCGGTCACTTTTAAACGTTGACCATTAACCAATCATGTTTTACCATACTATTTGATCTATTATCAGAACTATGTAATTAGTCTTCTTATTGAACCGAATGTTCCACCATAATACTTTCATTTTCTATTAGGATTTCGAATAATAAATTATCACGTTGGACTCGATACCATAGAACTGTAAAAATTAGGTTTGCACTCAAAGACGACCTCAAGACTTAGGAAATGTACAGCCGGAAATACTAAAACACAAACGTCCTTAAAGGTGTGCTAATATGTTAATATTGCGTCATTGTTTGTTGTGAATGTTTTGTGAGAAAGTAGGATGTGACGCAATAAAAAAAGATGGTGGTCTTCTATGTCTTCTTGTATAAACACAAAGTCTCTGTTATTATAAATGTTATTATTAATTACTGTCTACAGTAATTTATGTATTTATCTGTGACAACAGAACATGGTGTCAGATTTAGTGTCAACAGAACATGGTGTCAGATTGGTTTAAATTGCTAAAAGTACATTTTATTTGTATCAAGCGGTATCGTTTGTTCATTTTGTATTAGATCTAGATCTAGACATAGAACCTAGAATCTATACCAATAATGGAATTATTCGATCCTACTAAACAGTTGGAAAAAATGGAGACAAAGTTTTAAACTGTTTATGGTCGCCACTGAAAAGAATACGAAGTCCGAGCCAGTAAAGAAAGCTTTATTGTTACACCTGATCGGTGAACCCGCTCGAGACATCTACAATACTTGACAAATATGTGAAGATGAGACTGTAGATTAAGTGATTGAAAGGTTTGAGAATCATTTTTTACCTAAGTCCAACACTGTATATGACAGACTTAAATTCTTCACAAGAAGTCAGAAGGATGGTGAAACGTTTGAACATTATTATACTGAGTTAAAGAATTTAGCAAAAGAATGCAAGTTTGACAACCTTCGAGATGAACTCATCAGAGATCGATTGGTATGTGGCATACAGTTGGATCGAGTGAGAGACTTCTGAGGGATGTAGACTTAACTTTCGAGAAAGCAAAATGCATAATTCATGCTGACGAGCATACCTAGAACTAGATGATAGATATGAAAGGACTACATGTAGATGCAGCTTATAAATTAAAGAAGACAGAAGATAGAAAGCCAGTTAAAAGCTCACAAGAAAAAATGGCAAAGAAACATGTTACAAGTATCATTAGAGATTGCAGATCTTGTGGTAGATCTCATGGAAAATACAATTGCCCAGCATTTGGACAGACATGCCGAAAAAGTAAAAAGAGTAATCATTTCACTGCAAAATGTCGTTCGAAACATTTCAAGGCTGTTGATTCACTGGAAGATGAAAGTCAAGCAAGCCAAGTAAGTGAGTTGTGGTTTGAGGCAATTGGTACTGACAACAATGTCAAAGTTTGGATGGTTGATGTCAATATTATGGGAAAAATAGTCACAGGATCACAAGCTAATGTCATATCAGAGTCAACGAGGAACACCTTAGAAACTGATAGTCAGTTAAATCATTCAAATACTACCCTACGAGCATTGGGGGATGAAGCATTACAACTGAAGGGAGTTGCATGGGTGACATTTAAAGTCGACGATGTGGGAGTCAAAGATGATCTGTATGTGATCAAGAACAAAATAAACCCAGTTTTAGGTATGAAGACCTCTATTGCTTTGAAACTAATTGAAGCGCAAGAAAACGTCGAAGTACATGATGTCAAGTAACAGAATAAAGTTCTACGAGAGTTGATGCAACTACTGTTGTGTATGGCATCTGCAATCCGGGACCCTACCTTTATGCTCGATCTCCATGTGGATCTATCCAGTGCCACTTTTTCCAAGCTGCTAGTGTCGATTTTGAAGAGCTTCATGTCGCGTTTGCATACATCCGTATACCGTGAAAGTAGCTATACCAGCTTAAATATTGGGTGATGATCTCGATACTAAATGGTCTTAAATATTTAGAAACATTACGATATTGCCATACACAGCAAAAATCGTCATCCCATAAATAGAATGTAGAGATTCCTTTTTAAAAATCTACATAATATGGTATCTATTTTTTTTTTATATGACACCTAATATATTGAGTACATCTGTACCTGCAAGGGGGACTGAATTAAAACATTCTGAGATCAAGTCTTGGATGTAAGTCACTTATGGTTTCATCTCATTACTTCTGCCTCAGGTGATAACCAGATTTATTTTCCAAATTGGCTTGTGGCGGAAATGGGCTTATGGCGGAAATTCATTTCAACCGGAAATCGTCTGTATTGTCTTCTCACAATGGCGTCATTATTGCCCGACATTGTGCCTGCGTGTAGGTGCGGTTGTGTACGCTTGTGTGTATGCATGTGTGAATGTGTGTATGTGTATTGGAGAGTGTGTATGCGTATGGTTGATAGATAAGGAAACCTTTGTTTTTACGCTACCTGTTACAATGAAGGTAGAACAATTTCGAGGCACCACAACTGATAGTCGAAACGGTTTTGCCTTTGCTCCTCTCTGGCACGCTCCTGCTTTGATCGTGCCGATGTGCCTGAAACAAGTCGTGTAATTAACTTAATTATACACTGACAATTAAAACAGAAGCGACTGTGGATCATCTTATAGAAATTGATGAATTCCTGGGCATTAGCTATGGTCGGAACGATGCCACACACACAGCAATACCCCTCCCTCTCCTCTTCACATAGGGCATTCCAAGCCCTGCAGAGAAAGGAGGAGGGTTGGGAGTAGGGCTAGTTACCCTAACCCTGTAGAAAACCACTAGCTACAGAAACACATAGCAGCAAATCAACAGCCACCTCTCCACACAGCTGATTTATACAAAGAATTGGCAAGTACCGATACGGTCTAGTATCAGAAGTGTTGCAAGCTCTACCAAGATGTAGAACTGTGAGCTGGAAGCTGACTTAGGCTCATTGGCTCCTAACTTTCCTTCAGCGTTGACGCCGAAAGCCTTTGCAGTGTTTGGGTATAGCTGCAAGGCATCAGATGTTTAGATTCAGAGTTAAGATTCAGTGGGTAGCCAGCCAAGGCTAACGAGCCCTTCCTACCAGAATCTTACTGGTTTTAGCGCCAGTTGCTTGCCTTTGTCCCTTCTCCTATCAGTGACCCAATATCGTAAGGCCAGGAGTTAGACTGGTTGTCAGGGGCTTTTTGAGATGCATTATTTTAGACGCGTGCTATTGGAATTAGTGGATTGCTTTTATCAATTACAACCTCCGCATTGGTTACCTTTTATTTAATCTAATTCAAAATCTTCACCAATGTACATAAATAAGGGAGATAAATGAGAAGTTAACGCAATGAATAAAGTTAAAATGACGTAGTTTGCTTTGACATGTTAAATAAATATCCAATACGCAAAGGGCAAGGTAATTTCATTTCAATTAATCATTCTAATGAGCGTCATAAATTTTAAAACAAATATTATGTACTGAATTTCTAATTGCTGATCTTTAATTTAAAATATGATCAAATTTCTTAGGCTGGGACAAACACATATAAGAAACCGTTCACGCATGGTCCAGATTCACTAGGGGAAAGATTACCTTCCTAGGCACGATAGATAAATGATTTACAACCTAATCTCTATTCAGCAAAAGCGATTATTTAACATGGAGTTGATCAACATCTCTGAGTTTCGGGATATATAACTTTCTGACAACTGTGTCACGGGCGTCATCAGTCCAATGAGTTTGAGCCTAAAGGTCTCTCTGGGCCGGAACAACGCTTTACAGGCCTGATATGACCCGCGGAATGTACTTTGGGCAAGTTTGAATAATCTTATCTTATCTTGTATAATACAGACGTTACTTCAAAAGAAGATGATTACGTCCTACTCGTTATGCATTTAGTCATGCATATTAACCAATGACTTAAATTCTGCCAAGTCATTGGTTTTCCTGGCTGGCTCAGGCAACCCATTCCATGCTCTAATAGCACTAAGGAAGAAGAAGTATTTGTACACATTTGTCCTAGCATATGTGACGAGGTATGTGCTTATATCTTTGTGTCTTTCAGAGTATCTTATTAAATTTTGTTTTTGTATTTGAAGATTATGATTCAGTGTTTTATGTATAATTGCTACTTTACTTTTGAGTCTTCTGTCCTGAAGGCTTTCTAAATTTAGTGATTTTACTAAAGGTGTTACTCTGGTTAAGTGTGAATATTCGTTTGTTATGAATCTCACTGCTCTATTTTGTGTCTGTTCCAGTTTCTTAATGTTATCTTGAGTTGAGGGGTCCCAAACGAAGAATGCATATTCTATTATTGGCCTAACCAAAGTTAAATACCATTTTAGTTTTATGTTCTTATTTGATTTATAGAAATTTCTTTTAATAAATCCTAATGCTTTGTTTGATTTTTTTATGGGTTTATCAATATGTGGATTCCATGACAGTTTTTCATTTATTATAACACCTAGGTATTTTGCGTTTTTAGTCTGTGTTACTGGTTTGCCATGACTAAGATAAGTGGAATTAATTTGTTTTAGTTTCTTTGTGACTCTTAAACACCAAGATATGCGTGCATAAGAAAGAAACAGAATTTTTGTTTTAAAACAAAACTTATCTAAGGAGAAGAACTCTGCTCTTACAACTATATCTATCAATAATGTAGAAGTTATTTCCCTTATTCAATTTAAAATAAAATAACTAATTACCAATAATTAATTGAATATTTGTTGTTGTTTTTTTTATTGATTCATGTCGGAAGAATCCAAGTGACATTTGTCTTCAATTTTTTTTAGATCGTCATAGAATAGTAAGTAATAGACACAGGGGGTGTTGCTAGTGATTTGCGGGCCGGGGGATCTTTAAATTCTCCCCCCCCTCCTCCCCCACCCTAGCTACGCCACTGATAACAGACATATTAAACAGTAATAAGGTTAGAGTTGATTATTATCTTAATTATTAGATCGGATAAAGTGGCTTTTAATGAAGAAGTCATTTTAATTGTATACAAGATTCATTTTTCTGCGAACCCCTTCGGTCGTCTCGATGACCCCCTGGCCGTAGGTGGAGCACAGTTGCAGAACCAGTGGTTTAGATATTCTATAAATTCAATTACATAACTGATTCAAAGTAATTGATACAATTACACCTTAGGCCTATTATAAGCTTTGCTTGTTTTTTTATTAAATTATTTATTTTGTATGTTTTTCTCGCTTTTTTTAAATTTACAATCTCATTCATTTGAAAGTCTTCTATTGATATTGTCGTGGATCTAGAGATGACTTGGCTACAGTTCAGTGCAGACAAGGTAACCTTCTAGAAGAGATAATTGAATAGTTACATCAACTCACAAACAAAGCCAAAAATATGCATACGACATCTATGCATCATAAGAGAATACTATGGTCATAAAAAGATTTTAGGCATTAAATTCCAGCTACTCTATAGCTGTTCTTACACCTGACACTTTGAGAACCCTTGGTCTGATATTAAATTCAACTAGAATCTGTTTAGTCTGTCTGCAAACCCAACTAAAAACTGAATTTTGTCGCACATAACAATGTAAGACCAAAGTCTCTTTTTTTTTTTCCACAGATATTGATGGCTGAGTGGTAAAAGAGGCTGGCCTTCGCAAGGAAATGGGCTAGAGTTCGAATCTTACTAAAGACTGGCCCTTTGAACTTATCGATCCTCAGCATTTCCTTTAGCCAACTCTAGGTGCGTCACTGTGCGCGAAGTACGTTAAGGAGGTAAAGGCGATTGGTCATTGAGCTTTTCACGTGAGACCCTATGTTACCTTCGAGTAAACTTGACATCAACTGTACCAAACATCGCAGGGTCTGAAAGGGTTTAGGGTTTTTTTTAGCAAATAGTAATGGCAATCCATCTCTATCCTAAACTAGTGGCATTAACTAACAGATGTATATTTGTCTAAGTATTGATAATTTAAATTAGTATATGCTTTTAGTTGGAGTGCCAATCTAGCAAATAACACGCGTATTAAAGAAAGATTTGTTGGTTTTTTTTATATTTGGTAAAGGGTCCTTATTAACCAACTGGGTTTTTTGGTATCAGTTATATTGATTTAATTAACATTGCTATAGATAACACAGATGACAACAAAAAACCAAGTGATAAGGACTTTCGAGGATTCAGTCGTCCTGATAGAATGTTTTACAATATGTACTTCATTGGATACAAAGTTGTTGTTTTTAATCACGTGTCACGTGATCTAGGGTTTATTTTTAACTGAGGTAGTTCGAGTCTCTGACCTACTTTATAAAAAGCCACGTGACTGTGGTCTTATACATGGCAGTAATGGCAATATCTCGCTATGATAAGATGTAGATCTAGATTTAGTGCTAGTCTAGGTCTAGTAGACCTACTAAATAATCATAAAAATTAGTGAATTATTGTAACATACTATTTATTACTTAAAGATGTATTTATCTAGAGTATTTCATGTTTAAATTACAATGAAATCAATGAGGTCATTAATGTAAACAACACACCCACGAGACTGAGAAGAGATCCGGGACTACCTAAGTGCACCATTAGGAAAAGTGCTCCATTGTTGAAGTTTGGACATTTATCCAGAATTCTGTGACGTCTGTAGTGGACGACCCTTACGTTTGCATGACCATCAAGCATGAAACTCTCCAGCACAAATTGTCACACACTAGAATCTTTATTTTGAGGACATTAATACAGAACTTCTACTCTCCCTCTGTTGATGTGATATTGCATGATCATTTGTGATTTTTTTTATATTTTAACATTACTGTTACAATATATATATATAATTCTCTACTTCCCTCAAAAATTTAAACGAGTAGTAAGGAGTAAAGGAAAGATCACTCTCTTATTTCTGTGTTACGGTCGTAGCGCAGCATGGTGTGAATGAAAATGGCGCGAATATGGATATTGAATGTAAGTGGGATTCAAAAGGTGGAAGCCGGAAGGGATGGACAGGAAGTAGAGTTGGGAAACAAGATGTTTACGTCATTTCTGATCATATTAAAGTATTTTTAGATTAACACTGCGGTTGCATAGGTTGCAGTGGACTAGGGCCGGCCCTGCAAAATAGCGGCGTATGCTACGCCGCCGGTTGACTAGTTATTTTATAATAAAAATAATAATAATCTTTATTATCCATATGGGAATTTGGCTTATGATTTGTGCATTACACCAAACAAAACATTATAACAATAGAAAACCAACGCATACATTTACACAAGACTCACTCATAATTTACATGCGAAAAGTTTATATCAGATACTCTATATCTAATGATTTGATTGGCAGGGAACAAAAGAGTTTTTGTGTCTGTTTGTCTTTGCTAATGGTATATTCTCTCTTTTTGTGATGGTAAAATCATAAAATCCAATTTGATGGACGACAGCTAAATGGTGAAATTTCATAAATGTTTTGTTTTATTTAAAGAAATTTCATACGTGTATTAAAATTACATAACTGTTTCTCTACTAGCAAATAAAAACAATTAAGAGTGTTAAAAGTTTAAACTATAATTTTATATTTTAAAACAAGTATTCTTCTATGATTTTAAAAATCGTTAAAATAAATATATGTATTTGTTAACTTCGGCTTGCTCTAGCAGAATTCTCCACGCGTTATATTAGTATCTTGATCTTTCTTTTTCTTTTCTTTTCGATCCTTTGTGTTATGGAGAGAGAGAGAGAGAGAGAGAGAGAGGGAGAGAGAGGGAGAGAGAGAGAAAGAGAGTTTTTTTCTACAATGTTACTCTGAAGAATGGGCTTCAACTCTATTGATTTAGCCCGAGTAAATAATACTAGCTCTGGAACTCTACTTTTCATCTGTTTTAAATATTTTCTCATTGGCGTGAGAGGGCGAAATGAACCAAGACTGCTACAGTTACATCTTAGAACTTATAAACAGGGCCGATTAAAGTATGTGGGGGCCCCGTGGGAAGGATTTTTGTGGAGGCACGACATTTTTTTTTTTCGAAAGCTTTAATGATGATCAACTAATGACTGAAAATACTTTTACCCGGTATAAAAAAAAACAACAAAAAACATGCCGTAATTATGAAGAAAAAAGGTTTTTTGTAAATTTAAATTTCCTTTTAAAAAAATATTTAATATGCATATTTTAGTTTTAAACAGTATATATATATATATTTTAGTTTGTTGAGAGGAATGCCCTTGATAGAAGCACTGCCGTAATTTCGGAGCTGTATTTAATTATTATGAGAATGCTACAAGCGTACATTTTAGCCAGTCGTAAAAATGCAAAAAATAAATTTGAAAAAAAAAAACAAGAAAAATTAAAAGTTTCTGACCAGTCGAAATGTGGAAGCCCCTTTCTTGTGGAGTAGGCCCGCCTACCCTTCCTTAAATCCGGCCCTGCTTCTAAATATTCATCTTACAAGTCTACTATTACTCAGCCTTGGTCCATGTTCACAGAATTTTTAGCTCTGTATACACAGACGATAACATTTTCATTAAAAATAATAAGAAATGTGTGTTGTAACAAGAACTATGTCCTAAATTAGTATTAATAAAATGTATAAGGTATAAATTGGCCTTTGGTGTAATCCTGTAAAAATATGATTTTTTTTTCTCTACTCCTTATCAACCAAACCCTAACCATAAACAAGGCACAAAGCGACTGCATAATCCATTTGTATTTGATTTGTTGTTTACTGAAATTCCATTTAATCGGATGAAACAATCAAATTCCCGTAGAGGAACCTTCCCTCAAGGGAGCATTCGATTGCAGAGCGAGTCTCCTTTTTTTTCTGGCAGGGGAGATTACCGAATAAATAGCGGGCGGGCAGGAACAATAACTGTGGTTAGACTTGACGGCTAGAACAATTGAATGCGTCCCATGATCCAATAGCATCGAATTAAGGCTTTTGAAGAGTTTTTCTCGGCAACGAAACCTTGAACTAATCTATAAATTATCCATTAGACTAAATTTACTGCATTTACCACAGGCCTTCATTTCTTTTAATTATGAGTAAATCTAAACTTACTGTCTAATACTTGATTTAAAGGTAGAACCTACTGTGTTTATTAAAAAGCACAAACAATAGCAGGCAAACTCCGGTTTGATCACTAAATATAATAAAAGTCTGTACACGTCATTTCTTTAAAACCCAATGTCGGATCAAGCTGAAACTTTGCACAACGATTTCTTTGACCTGACAACACATGAATAAAAAAACAAAGAAACAGTTAATTAGCTAATGGTAATTAATATCGGTTTTTTTTTGGTATCTGGAAGAACGGAAAGAAATAGTACTTGACTTAAGTGGTAGTGTAAGCTGAATTATTCCTCTTAATATGTTTTTGCTTTAAAGTAAATTTAAGACTATCAAAAGACAACTATGCGTATCTCATAAGCACCTCACTAGAAAACTGGTTAGTGTGTCGGCTTGAGGAGGCTTGAGTAATGAATCCGAATTCAGGTCGTCCCCACCTTCTTTTTTTTTTTAAATAAATGCTTTTAAGAAGTGATTACATTAAAATTCACCCAGATTTGATATTCTTTCTTTCCTCCTCCTCTCTCTCCCATTCCCACAACAGGTCCAGAGAAGTGATAGCATCGTAGCGTTTTGAGAGAGCTTAAAGAAGTTACACAATTGTAAGGAGAAATAAACATACTTTGTAACTTAATAAAAACTGCACTACTAGTTGTTATTTAATTAATTTTTTTTCCATACAAATATTTTCGAATACAATGCAATGTACATTTAAGCTTGACTGTTTAGTTTTCCCTGCTTCCAAGGTCTTCAGAAATGTATGTTTCTAGAGTCGACAATGCACTTCATACTGTTTAAGTAATCAAGCGTTTCTCTGTATTGTGGGAAGCGTGGTCGAGAGGCTAAGTATGCTTGAACTTAACTTGGCTTGGCTTATGAAGGAGGGCTCGAGGTTCGACACCTGACTCGGGCAGAGTTGTGTTTACTGAGCTGCATGAAGGCAGCACGGGAAAACCTTTTCCTAGATACCCCCTCCCACTGGTTCAAAACTGAGATTGGACCAAAGGGCTTTGAGCATGCTATAACGCATGAAAAAAGCGCTACATAAAAGCCATAATTAAATTAACTTAGCATCTAGAGCACTCACTATTCATCCTAGTTTAAGCCAGAAAAAAAACATTTAAAATACTTTTTTCTTTAAAGACATTTTAGACAATATCTCCTTTATACAACGTAATGTACAGTTATTCATTTATTTAATCACGATTGCATGTAGGATTTTTAAAAAATGGAAAATTCCCCCCCCCCCCCCCTTTCCTCTTTACCCTCTAGAAAAAATCATGATTAAGCGAATATAAAGATCTATTCAACTTTATAATACTCCAATGATAACCTTTTGATCTAAACATAAGCATATTACATTTGGAAATTTTAGAACGCTATAATTCTTTCTAAACCAATGTTACATATAGATCTAGACCTAGTTCTCTGGCCAAATTTAAATTTCTTTTTTTTATTACTTTAAAAAATCATAACGATGTAACTGAACACCTTCGCGCCCTCCCCGATGTTAAAAATATGTTTCGGATGTTACTTCATGAATGAAGATTATTACATCCTAGCTAGGCGCCTTCTACAGGACGGTGGTGAGTGGCAGGGTGGTGACGTGCAGGGATGGAATCTGTGTGCATCGAGTCAATCGAGACATCATTCCAGAGCGCAGACAACACAACCAGACAATCAAAATTGGATAAATCCGATAAACGTTGGACTAGACCAGTGTTTCCCAAAAGGGGATACGCGTACTCCCAGGGGTACAGGAAGACTTTGAAGTGGGTACGCGTACTCCCAGGGGTACAGGAAGACTTTGAAGGGGGTACGCGTACTCCCAGGGGTACAGGAAGACTTTGAAGGGGGTACGCGTACTCCCAGGGGTACAGGAAGACTTTGAAGGGGGTTCGCGTTATACATCATTAAATATGCTGATTTATTATATTCTGCTATTCAATTAAAATAAATTAGTAATAATAAGTAATAATAGTTGTTATTCTTTAATATTATTTGATGTTATATTTATACAAACTCATTATCGGTGCTATTATACAACTGAAACGAAATATCACATAGATCGGGTAATGACTAGGGATGGTTTTCAACGTTAGAAAAGCTTCCATTTTGTTGTATTATCTTTAATTACTGTCAATAATTGTACAATTTAATTCCACCACTTCAATAATTTATTATAAAGGATTTTTAGGTTTTGATGTACCAATAAAAATTGCATTAGAGAACTACTAATCATGTGTCTGTTGTAAATGCATTAGGTTCGTGTCTCAAAATATACCTTTCATTTGAGTGGTTTAAAAAGGTTAAGATCGCCATGCATTTTATCTCTGATATCTGCGACCTATGTATCCTGTTTTAACAGAAAAGTTCTGAGATACACCTTGTCTTCTCCAACTTTATGTGAAGCTTTTTCAGCATCTGTAGTCATAAAGTAAAAAAAAAAAAAGGAACAGGTTATAGGATGCGGAACAGCATCTGAGATGGAAATTAGAAATCAGGGAACCAAATTATATGCTCTGTCATCTCTCATAGGGGGGGGGGGGAGGGGAGGACGAAGGGTACTCGACGTTAAAAATGTTAAAATGGGTACTCATGCGTCAAAAGTTTGGAAAACACTGGGCTCGGCTAGCCTATCTTTTGTGGAAAAGTACAGCATAGGCAAGTGCAATTATGTATGGAAAATAGAATTGTTTGTATGATATCTATATGTTGCCATATCTGTGTGCTATGTTGAACACTATTAATTAAGGCTACAAGTCACTTTGCTTTCGTAGTGCACACAAATAATGTTTACATTTTTTCACAATAAATTTTTACAATTTACATTTTGCTCACAAGATCAATGGCCAGCACGCATCACCAGATCCCAAGCGCTGAGTTTATCCCTTTATTTTATTTTTTTTTTTAAATTAGAAAAGGGAAATAATTGTGACGTGACACAGAACCATAATTCGTTTTGGTTATCCACAATTAAAAATAAAACAATCCATTATCTCCCCTGATCCACGATTTTCATGAAATAAAAAAAGAAAAAAAAAACTACCTTTATTTTGCCTGGAATATTTCTTCAAAAATTGAAAATTATCGCTACAAGTGCCATAGAAGAAGGTTCTCACATTTAATTGTATATGTTCAAGCTTTACGATGTAATTAGCGCGTTGCGTTTGAATGGGGCATTTTAATAAAGCACACAATTTTCTTTTGAATTTTAATATCGCCCAAATGAGCACCGCTTTAAGGAGCATGTTTTCAAATCAAGTTTTATTGGTTCCAACTCTTCTATTCAAAGGTGTTACGTCATTTTAAGTAGGAATTGCATAATACAGTCAGCTAAGTCTCTTTTTAAAAAAAAAAATTGTGTATTGTTCTCTGTTATGTTTCATTTAATGTTGTTCCACATTTATCCAAACAATTCAAACTGCTAAAAAAGGATTTTTAGGTGTTTTTTTTTTGTTTTGTTTTTTTTCAGTTTCGTATATCCTTTAATGAGCGTGGATGGTGAGCTTTGGTTGCTAAATAGCATATCGGGCTTGCTAAGCAGTGGTTAGTGTATACGACATACAACTGTGAGATCACTTCCCGAAGTAGTTTCCATTGATTTGTAAGAAATGAAGAAATGTGAAGTCATGCTTTTTGCTTTCAAAAGGAAAGATAACTTCGTGGAGATTGGCTGTTGATGTGTGGGCAACATCGTTCCGGCCATACATAACGCCCAGACATTTAGTTTGATCTACGAGATGAGTCATAGTCATTCTACGACTGAAGAAGGCCAATAACCAATATATCTTTATTAAATCTATCTATCTGACTATCTTTCTATCTATCTATCTTTCTATCTATCCATTTATCTATCTATCTATTTATCTATCTATCTATCTATCTATCTATCTATCTATCCATCCATCCATCCATCCATCTATCTATCTATCTATCTATCTATCTATCTATCTATCTATCTATCTATCTATCTATCTATCTATCTATCTATCTATTCATCTATCTATCTATCTATCTATCTATCTATCTATCTATCTATCTATCTATCTATCTATCTATTCATCTATCTATCTATCTATCTATCTATCTATCTATCTATCTATCTATCTATCTATCTATCTATTCATCTATCTATCTATCTATCTATCTATCTATCTATCTATCTATCTATCTATCTATCTATTCATCTATCTATCTATCTATCTATCTATCTATCTATCTATCTATCTATCTATCTATCTATCTATCTATTCATCTATCTATCTATCTATCTATCCATCTATCTATCTATCTATCTATCTATCTATCTATCTATCTATTCATCTATCTATCTATCTATCTATCTATCTATCTATCTATCTATCTATCTATCTATCTATACGTTCGTCCCCCATACGGAATACGTGCTCTGTCCAGCGTAACTGCCGGACAATAAAAGTCCTTCTATACTATCGGTGTTTGCAAGGACATTGCTGTTTGTAGTGCACTCTCGCCACCGTCTGTCCAAGATAGAGTTAAACATCTTTGGTGAAAGCCAGGGACGGACTGGCTATATGGGCATTTGGACCAATGTTTTGTGGGCCGGTAACCAAATGTGCCGGTAGGGTCACCTAAAGGGCCCCATGAATGCCACTATGACACATATTAAATTGTTAAAGGTTTAATAACTTTCTCTCACAAAAGTGGACCTTGGAGCGTTGTGTTTAAAAAAAAAACGTTTACAGACTACATTGTAGGTCCTAATATTAATCTAAACATTTTCCAAAATAATGTAACAGCCCACATCCGTATACAATGCTTCTGTAGGCTTCTTCTTGTAAGGGCCTACACACTTAACGATGATGCCTACAGTTACATTATCGATACATTATTAAATTTAACAAAACGATTTTGAGAACAGGTAGACCCGTAATTGTATGCTCGTCTTATGAAATACATTTTATTTGCTGGAGTATATAAGAAATTCCTGGGCCGATTTTGACACCCAGTCCGTCCCTGGTGAAATCGTTCAAGTAGTCTTAGTTATTTTATATACGTATATATATATATATAACGGTTATAACCTTATGTAATAATCCTTGTTAATAAAGAAAAGAAAAACTACAATACATTTAATTAACCAGTTTTTAAACCGATGTTAGAATCATTTGCCATCACACCCACATACGAAGCCATGATCTATCATTCAAAACTAGTGCTGTACCCATCGACCATTGGGCCTCCATGTTCATTATGGATGTAAAACTTAATTGATTTTGTTGTATTAAGTTAAAGTTTATGGTGACGTTTATAATAAGGTTGCTGCTATAATTCTGTTCATGTCGGTGAAAGCGTGTCCGGTAAGTCCGGTCCGCCTCTCTGCCCACAGGTTTCCTCGCACCAGCGACGCGATGCTTTTAACTACAGCTCCTCAATTACGCTCCTCGATAATAAAAAGTCGGGGGGGGGGGCTGGAATGGGGAATAAGATAGAAAAAGCAGAAAGTGTAGAGAGTGGGAGGTCGAAACGCCTGAATCAATTGGAAGGGTGGGGGGTGGGGTGGAGAGAAGAACACGACCACTGACAATGTTGATCACGTGAGATAAGAGATGTCATTGATGTATGTCATTATGGCATTAGTGCCTGGTGTCGTGACGTGTCACTGGAGGAAATCACAGAGTCTCGTTCATCTAAAGGTTTTCTTTTCTTTTGACCTTCATCCTCTCTCTCTCTCTCTCTCTCTCTCTCTCTCACACACACACTCTCTCTCCGTCTCTCTCTCTCTTACCGGATATATAGTCTATAGATATATATTTCGGTCTCTCTCTCTCTCTTTCTCTCTCAATTTACTGATTGAAGTGTAGCATAAAGCTCTTTTGGTGCCTACCCCCTCCCATTTGATTGCGCGCGTATGTGAAGCAATGAGCGGCCTGGGCAAAAGAGGTGTTTATTTTTAGCGGCTCCAGAAAGGGGAATAGACGCTATTGGTTTTCTGTGGTCTGTCTGTCCGTCCCGTTTAGATCTCGTAAACTAGAAAAGCTATTCAAAATCCGTCATTATGATATTTTAGACCATTCAAAGTTCTGTATCAACGGCTACTTTTCTCTTTCTAAAATTGATAAATTTAATTTTTAAAATCAACTATGCAGGCAGTTTTTTTCATAAAACACACAATTTTTACAACTATTTACTATTAATAGTAACATACATTAGATGCTTTTTTTTAGTAAGGGAAGCAAATGTTTACCATTTTTTACAACACATTTAAGCAAATGGTTTTAGTTTTTTTGGTCAAAAAAAAAGTTTTTTTTCTACAATTGTATTGCTAAGTTATTTAAGTTCTGTCATACTAACTACTACATTTAAAACAAGGTTACAAAGACAGTTTGTGTGGAAACACAAACTCAAAATCGGCCCCCGAAGTGGTCCACCAAGGCAGGTAAAAAGGCAGGTTTCTATATTTTCAGAAAGCACATCAAAATGAAATTCTGTCAAAGGCAAATGACAGAGAAGAATGGAAAAAGAAGGTTGAAAGATCTTGTGTGGTGCCCTGGATTAATGTCTTATAATAAATATATAAACCACACCGCAAGAAAATTGAGTTCAAATTCAGTACTTGAGCTGATTTCTGTTTTCTGAGCGCCTTAAGGTGGCAAGAAAACCCACTCCCAGATCCCTCCCCCCCCCCCACCCCTTCACATGTTCAGAAAAGAAATCGAACCGTAACGCACTGAGGATATTTTAGCATGACAGATGCGCTATAAAAAATCATTTATAAAAGGCAAATTTAGATCTAGTATAGACATTAGGTATTCTAGTTCATTGTTTTGGGGTCCGCAGATCCCCCGGGATCCCGTACCGAACGAAAGTGGTCCGCAGAAAGATGAAAATTGTATGCAATGAATCAAACTCTTCCTCGGCATGGTCAAGTTTTGTTTTTCTTATCAAATTATTAATGTGTCCGGTCACGTGCTGTTGAGCGGCCACTATGTTAAGATGGACAGACTGCAACATTTGGGAAACTGGCTCAAGAACAGATGAATAACTGACGACAGTGAAAAAAAAATATGAGAAACACTCGAGAAGCAGGCACAGAATGCACATATGCAGTTTATCTGGTTTCACTGGCAGCCTTTATTTAAAGATATGCCAATTGGTCAAAGATCTTCTCAAACGCGAATGGATTCGTATTTCTCAGTCAATGGACCTCATTCACAAATCGTAAACAAACAACATTTAGTCACGTGATAATGTTGATAAAACAACGAAAAAAAACTGTCACGTGATAGCCATTGTGTATTAAAAATTAGATCGTAATTTGTATAGAAGAGATAAAGAATCACGTGGCTAAATGTTGTTTGTTTACGATTGGTGAATGAGGTCCATTGAGTCTCACACATAAAAAGGTAAATTTAGCACCAACGCTCTCGCTTGGGACTGATACGGAAGCAGAATGCTAGCCATCACGGGACAACCATCGTAGCCCAGGACGAGTCGTCTGCCCAAGTCTAGACTGTACATAATGTATTCGCTGGCAATGACGTTAGACACAGCTCGAACAAAACCAATAAGTCTTCTCGAGTACAATCGCTATCAACAAAACGAAAGCCCAAAGCCATCTACTCAGTGCCTGAAATATCTGCAGTCTCATCACTAAAATACCCATCATATGCAGTTAATTCATGATGCTGCTGCTCGTATTTTTTTGGTTTCTTGCTACTGTCAGTGCTCCATTGATCCAAATCAACGTTTTGATTCAGACAATGGCACGTGGAGAACTTTTTGTATCTCTTCTATCATAGACTGGTGGACGTGTTTTAAACTGCTATTTTATTAAGAGCTCACATCGACCACAACTCTTTAATCGTCTTCAAAGAAACGTTCACATTTTCCACACCGAATAGAATCTCTGACACCCTAGATAGTGACTTTCACATTTTCCACACCGAATAGAATCTCTGACACCCTAGATAGTGACTTTCACATTTTCCACACCGAATAGAATCTCTGACACCCTAGATAGTGACTTTCACATTTTCCACACCGAATAGAATCTCTGACACCCTAGATAGTGACTTTCACATTTTCCACACCGAATAGAATCTCTGACACCCTAGATAGTGACTTTCACATTTTCCACACCGAATAGAATCTCTGACACCCTAGATAGTGACTTTCACATTTTCCACACCGAGTAGAATCTCTGACACCCTAGATAGTGACTTTCACATTTTCCACACCGAATAGAATCTCTGACACCCTAGATAGTGACTTTCACATTTTCCACACCGAATAGAATCTCTGACACCCTAGATAGTGACTTTCACATTTTCCACATGGAATAGAATCTCTGACACCCTAGATAGTGACTTTCACATTTTCCACATGAAATAGAATCTCTGACACCCTAGATAGTGACTTTCACATTTTCCACATGGAATAGAATCTCTGACACCCTAGATAGTGACTTTCACATTTTCCACACCGAGTAGAATCTCTGAGACCCTAGATAGTGACTTTCACATTTTCCACACCGAATAGAATCTCTGAGACCCTAGATAGTGACTTTCACATTTTCCACACCGAATAGAATCTCTGACACCCTAGATAGTGACTTTCACATTTTCCACACCGAGTAGAATCTCTGACACCCTAGATAGTGACTTTCACATTTTCCACACCGAATAGAATCTCTGACACCCTAGATAGTGACTTTCACATTTTCCACACCGAATAGAATCTCTGACACCCTAGATAGTGACTTTCACATTTTCCACATGGAATAGAATCTCTGACACCCTAGATAGTGACTTTCACATTTTCCACATGAAATAGAATCTCTGACACCCTAGATAGTGACTTTCACATTTTCCACATGGAATAGAATCTCTGACACCCTAGATAGTGACTTTCACATTTTCCACACCGAGTAGAATCTCTGAGACCCTAGATAGTGACTTTCACATTTTCCACACCGAATAGAATCTCTGAGACCCTAGATAGTGACTTTCACATTTTCCACACCGAATAGAATCTCTGACACCCTAGATAGTGACTTTCACATTTTCCACACCGAATAGAATCTCTGACACCCTAGATAGTGACTTTCACATTTTCCACACCGAATAGAATCTCTGAGACCCTAGATAGTGACTTTCACATTTTCCACACCGAATAGAATCTCTGACACCCTAGATAGTGACTTTCACATTTTCCACACCGAGTAGAATCTCTGAGACCCTAGATAGTGACTTTCACATTTTCCACACCGAGTAGAATCTCTGAGACCCTAGATAGTGACTTTCACATTTTCCACACCGAATAGAATCTCTGACACCCTAGATAGTGACTTTCACATTTTCCACACCGAATAGAATCTCTGACACCCTAGATAGTGACTTTCACATTTTCCACATGGAACAGAATCTCTGACACCCTAGATAGTGACTTTCACATTTTCCACATGGAATAGAATCTCTGACACCCTAGATAGTGACTTTCACATTTTCCACACCGAAAAGAATCTCTGATACCCTATATAGTGACTTTCACATTTTCCACATGGAATAGAATCTCTGACACCCTAGATAGTGACTTTCACATTTTCCACACCGAATAGAATCTCTGACACCCTAGATAGTGACTTTCACATTTTCCACACCGAATAGAATCTCTGACACCCTAGATAGTGACTTTCACATTTTCCACATGGAATAGAATCTCTGACACCCTAGATAGTGACTTTCACATTTTCCACATGGAATAGAATCTCTGATACCCTAGATAGTGACTTTTACATTTTCCACATCGAATAGAATCTCTGATACCCTATATAGTGCAAAGAATTGCAAGCTTATAATAAATCGTAGTGTATAAATCAAGTGTATAAAAGTTAAGATTCTCCTTTTTCTACTAAACCAAAAATTATGCAATAAAAGCTATTTTTCATATAATTATTTGCCTGAATGATGTAATGTACAGTTTTAATGTCTTTGGGACTATTTCGCGCAAATCACTACAAAAAATTAATGTATATTTTTAAAGCAATGTCAACGGTCCATGGTTACTTCACCCGTGTATCTCCGATGGTTTTGGATTGATGTTTGAAATGGTAAGACCAAATCGCCTTGTACGCCTGGTCAATAATGCGAAAAATCAGGTTTTATTTTTATTTTTTTTTAAATCAGAACTTTGTGTGCCGTTGGCTGCAGCTTCTGCTCAGAGACAGCGTTGTGTATGTAGTAGAAGAAGTGGAAAGAGAAAGAGGGAGACAAAAGTAGAGAGATGGAGAGAGAGAAATGGAGATAGAGGGAGGAGCAAGAGGGAGAGAGAGAATTGAGAGGGGGAGATACATAATCTGTGTTTTTATGTGTGAAAGAATAAAACAACGCGATAGATATAGAGAGAGAAAGAAGAGAGAGAGAGAGAAAGAGAGAAGGAGAAGAAAGAGGAAAAGGAAAGAAAGAGTGAGCGAGAAAGAGAGAAAAAGAGAAAGAGAGAGAAAGAGAGAGAGAGAAAAAAGAGAGTGAGAGAGAAATGAGAGAGAGAGAAATGAGAGAGAGAGAAATGAGAGAGAGAGAAATGAGAGAGAGAGAAATGAGAGAGAGAGAGAAATGAGAGAGAGAGAAATGAGAGAGAGAAAAGAGAGAGAGAAATGAGAGAGAGAGAAATGAGAGAGAGAGAAATGAGAGAGAGAGAAATGAGAGAGAGAGAAATGAGAGAGAGAGAAATGAGAGAGAGAGAAATGAGAGAGAGAGAAATGAGAGAGAGAAAAGAGAGAGAGAAATGAGAGAGAGAAAAGAGAGAGAGAAAGAGAGAAAGAGAGAGAAAGAGAGAGAAAGAAAAAAAGATAGACAAATGAGATATATATATAGAGAGAGAGAGAAAAAAGAGAGTGAGAGAGAAACGAGATAGAGAAAAGAGAGAGACAGAGAAAAGAGAGAGAAAGAGAGAGAGAAAGGGCGTGAGGAAACGATATGGAGAGAATAACCAGAGGAGAACCTGAGGATATCAAGTCACACCAAACACGTTTTTCTACACTCCCGCCCCCTTAAAGCTAATTGTAAAAATTCGAACACCTCCCCCCCCCCCCCCCCATAACTGTACCTATGCATTGGGCAGCCGCCGAATAACCCGTCGGAAAACCCAGGGTGCAAAAAAAGTAAATGAGGAGTTTTATTTTTCCATTAATATTTTTTGAAAACCTGTGTGTGATGACTTCTTGTTATTAAACAACAAACATCTCATCAAAGTAACAATCTCGTTTGGCTCTATTCAATACCAATCTGCAGCACTTTTTTAAATTTACTACTAGGTTTCTGTCTCACAACTGCAAGAACAGACTTGGACGTTCAACTGTCCCGTTACCCCCGCTCGTCTGACCCATTCAACTTCTGGACAGGGACAGGACAGGGGCGTAACTTAAGCAGGACGCTCATACTCCACGACAAACACCGAAATTCTTTCACAACGCTGTGGTAAGTGGAAAGTCGGACCCCACGAAAATCAAAGGAAAACTGAATTTGTAAAACAATAATACATTTAATTTATAAAGTGCACTGTGAACAAACAAAATGTAGGCTCAAGCCTATCCGAGACATTCCAAACATAAACGTGAAAGTTAAAATTACAAATTTATCTAAAAAGGTTTTGCTATTTCATTTGAATATTCTTTTTATTTACATAACAAATCTTCAGACCCCCCACCCATTTTTATTTCCTTGTAACAAATCGTAACAAATTTGTATACCCCCTCCTCCCCTATAATCGTAACGTAATATATATATATATATATATTATCATATTCTCTTCAACTCTTTAAAATACTCTCTCTTTCCAACGTTCGGATATAACTTAATACTTTTATGCAAACGGTTTTAGATTTTTTGTAAATTTTTTTTTTTTCAAAATTGTATTATTCAATTAGGTAATTCCTGTAATACTAACTGCCTACGTTTACAAAATATGTTTACTTTTTTTTAAAAGAAATAAATCTATTTAGTATGCATACAAGTGGAATATAATAGAAAATAATTAATAACAAGTATTCTATATTATACATGTGAACTACAGGGAGCCACATCTAATTGGAGTCACATAACTAAAGGGAAAAGTTATATTGGTTGAGGCTTTGAATGAGAGATTGGCCCTTTACAAAACAATTAGATCAATTAGACAATCATTCAATAACATTAGTTGGGCCAGGATCACATCTAACTTCATCTTCACCTATTGCACCGTTGGGGCACCACGCAAGATCCGTCAAACGTCTTTCTTCTTTCCTCTCTGTCCTTTTGCCTTTGGTAGAATTTCATTCACTGACAGGCCTGTCCAATCTTTGATGTTGTCTTCCCTCCGCTTTCTCTTTTTCCCTGAAGGAAGGTCTTTGCGAGCCCGAGGACCTAGTGATTTACGTTTTCTGACAGTGGTTAGCAGGTCATCGTGAAACAAGCCTTTTTACCTGCCTGAGTGGACCACTTCGGGGGCCGATTTTGAGTTTGTGTCTCCACACAAACTATCTTTGTAACCTTGTTTTAATTGATTTTTGTTTAAAATTACTAGAAATAATTGTGCACAAAGTCAACTTGACCCGAGATTAGGTGTGGGAGAAATAACGGGTAAAAAACATTTTACCAGACAGACAGACAGACAGACAGAGTGGATATAAGCTTTGTAAAAATAAAAGCACCCTCTAGGTCAGGATTATGATATTTTACCATCACAAAGGAGGTGTAAGATACACTTTACAAAAACAAACAGGCACAAAAATTCCCTTGTTGCAATGGCAATCAAACCAGCGAAAAAAATTGATCTGATGTAAACATTTTACATGCTTGAACGTATATTAACTTTCCATAGTTCTAATGTTGTTTTTTTAATGCAAAAATCGATAGATACTTCCATTTCTTAATGATAATATTATTATCATTTTTAATATTACTATTATTTTTTAGCTTAGAATACCGCTGTAGGCGAATTCTTTAATCCATATATAACTTGAGTAAATTTTGAAAAAATATATGTTTAACATAATGAACTTTTATATATAACTATAACCGTGTTATACATTCATACGGAGGAGGAGAATCCAATGCTGACAGACATTGTTTGCATATTTGCTATAAACATCTTCACTGCATTCTTTACTGTCAACAAAAATCATCTAACCTTCCATTTTTTAAAAATTGAGTTACCTCCCTTAAATTTACATCTGAAGCACAAGGCTCTATAAGAAGTTAAACCATTTGTCCACCAGGCACCGGCTTGAGCTTTACATAAACTCCGTATTAGCAGCCCTCACTATTTATAACCTAAGGTTTTGTGGGTTTTTTTAAAACTTATATTAGAATTAATCAAGCAAGACAACCAAGAACTTACACAGCATATAACATCAATGTCAGAACGAGACTAGAAATGACAGGCGTGCCATAAATGTAAATAATATATAAATAGACTATTCATTACAATATAAAAATAATATATTACGGTGTGAAAAAAAAAAGTGCGATTCTTGGTGTCATGGCTGATTGAACCTCTTGTTGCAAGTCAAAAGTGAAAAAGTCTGGAATGAGGTGCAGAAAATTCAGATTCTTTTCTAATGGAACAGCCAAAAAAAATATTGAAAAGATGCATGTGCACATGTGGACCTTTAAGCCAGAGACTAGTACACCTACATTTTTATTCAAGTTTATTTATTATTTATACATAAACATTAATACAATTAGTGTTGTCTAGATCATGATACAGTTAACCCTATGACAGCCATCAATTTAATTATTTTTTAAAAAGTAATAAGTATTTAAAAAAAAACACTATTGCTGAAAAAAATGCAATGAAAAATTTAAGGATGTATACAATCAAGTCACATATTTTTAACGAGGGAGTAATGTGGACCGAAATGCAACTTTTTTTCCAGCCGCTTGTCATGTATCCATTCTTGTTTGACAGTCGAAGCATGTGGAAAAGTACTAGATCCAGGAGACACGAAAGCGGGCCTGGCTCCTTCTCGGGGAAAAGTATCTGTTTCCTTTCATGCTGTAGTATGGTTGGGAAGGGTCAACTGAATGTGAAAAAAAAAAAAAAACCACTTGGCTACCAAATCAAGAAGTCCCGGGTTTAAATCTTGATGAAGACTAGGGATTTTAATTTTGGACGCCTCTGAGTCCACCCAGCCTCTATTGAGTACCTGGCAATAGTTGAGGGAAAGTAAAGGAGGTTGGTCGTTGTGCTGGCCACATGACACCTTCGTTAAGGATGGGCCACAGAAACAGGTGACCTTTACATCATCTGCCCCCATAAATCGCTAGGTCTGTAAGGGAAACTTTTAGACTTTCGTGATCAGTTTCCAGAGTTTAATGTGCAAAACATTTAAATCATGCTACGTGTTTCTTTGCTTAGCTTCTTTCTGTTTCTCTTATCAATACACTGTAACTCAGTTTAATAAATGTCTCTATCTAAGTTGAAAAAAAAGACATGTTTTACACTTTATTGTTGTACACAAATTGTCAAGTGTACAAAAACGTTATAAACATTGATGTTGAGATGTACACATGGACACATGCAAGCCAACAGCCACATACGCAAGTGTGTCTTAACAATAAAAGGTCACTTTAAAACAACATATATCACATGAAAACCAATTTTACTAAAAGCAAGTTTGTACATAAGGAGGAAAATTATTACAAAGAGGTATAGCTTTATGTAACACTGAAACGAAATTCGGATCATTCTCACCAGTTTTAGGACGATTGCAGTAATTATAAGATACACATACGTTGGCAGATTAAAAATCGGAGGCTCACGCGATCGCCGTAGACAAGATACGGTGGCCAGACAATTCCCCACATCAGTCAATTCCCCACATTCCCAACTCCCCACAATTACAATTCCCCACATCACAATTCCCCACATTGCAATTCCCCAAATTCACAATTCCCCACGTTTACAACTCCCCACATTGGGATAATATAAATTGCACTAAATTAATAATATAATGAAGGAATTCTAAAATGCAAATAGTATTAATTAATCTCACTGGGGGTATACCAATGCGTGGTATCTATCGTAGCCCCGAATGTAGATGGCGACACCACTTTCGGACTCCCGACTAGGGTAAGTTCGCTACAGACTATCAAACGTGCAAACTTGGTGCGCGCGACGCGGAGCACGTAGATACGTTGTAAGGCGCGAAAAGAATTTTATTTGATTTATTTCGTGTTTTTATTTTGACACCATAAGTAGAGTCTATTATTTTTGAGAACTTTAATTTTGGTAATTTAAAAAAAGATAAAAATCAAAAATGTTACGTTTTAGCATGTTTTAAGAAAGATTCAAAAAATAATAGAATTTAACTTACCTGTTTCAAATTTTTAAAAGGCAAATTGTATATAAAAATGCATGCTTGGATAATGTATTTTTACATATTTATTAACAAGTAGCGTTTTTAAATAAAATAATGCTCGATGTGGGGAAACGGAGGGCACGCTTTTGTATTATTATATGGACTGTCTTATATAGTACATTAGTCTATGGTTATAATAAATATTATCCCAATGTGGGGAGTTGTAAACGTGGGGAATTGTGAATTTGGGGAATTGCAATTTGGGGAATTGTGATGTGGGGAATTGTAATTGTGGGGAGTTGGGAATGTGGGGAATTGACTGATGTGGGGAATTGTCATGGAACCACAAGATACACGTCTTTCAATCTATCGATCCCTCCATTTACCCACATTATCAATCCGTGCGTCTACCCTTCTCTGTTTAACGGTCAATTTGTCCTATTGTCTGACTTCGTCCGTATTTCCCGCTGTCTATATGTCTATTTATAGTATTGACAGATTATAGTTTACAACACACGATTGTTGTCTAATTAATATTCATTTTTTCTTATGTCAACGCCAAGTCCTGTATTAACCAAACTGATTTTAACAAAAAAAAAAAAAACAATTTTAATCTAAGGCTAACCCTCGAATTGATCAATGTAGTACAATGTAGTATTATCAATGCTCTCCCTTGCATTTTATTTCTATTGTATAGGTTACGTCCCTTGCATTCTCCCATAGCAAGCCCATTACTCTCTACTTATCTGTTGTGGGAAAGGGGCTTTATGGGTGTAAGATATTTTTACTTTTGACTTTTTAACATATTAATCCATACAAACAAAAACACACACACACAAATATACACACACACAGACATACATACTGACAAAAGAATCTATTATTTACACACAAAAAAAAGCTCACAGATATAGGAAACAAGGTACACATGGTGATAGATAATATATGTACAGTAAAGAAATCATTCAACACTATACAGGTATAAAAAGACTTGGCCACTACACTATTGCTTCAGAACATTATTAACATTGTAAAGTGTCGTTTGCTACAAAGACAACGGGAGTTCATTAGCCTTCACTTATATATATCGTGTCACTTGTAACTTTTTAAACAGGCAATGATGCCCTAACTACGGCCCCGTGGGACATTTCCGGCCCTTAAGATGTTACTGTTTATACCCACCACTGCGATACCCCAATTCACTTAATAAGTTGTAGACGGCCGGTTCCATTGGGCTCCAGTAATATGCCTGGATGCGTTCCGTTTCTGCTATCCTATATTATGCCACTTTCTAATTATAGAGACCTAGAGAGGAGGATCCAAGCTATTTAATTGAGATGCTACAGAAGGACTTTAGGTATCACATTTAAAGACCGCATCACAAACCAAGAGATTAGAGACAGGGTTACTACAGCAGTGACCTGCTAACTATAGTAAAAAAAACGCAAGCTAAAAATCAATGGCCATATTACAAAGTCTTCGGGGCTCTAAAAGACCTTCCTTCAGGGAACAGTGCTAGGAAAAGAAGAAGAGGCAGACACAGAAAGCGATGAGAGGACAGCATAAAAGAATAGACGGGCCTGCCATTGTATCAGATTTTAGTTAAGGCAAAAGACAAGAGAGGAATGGAGAAAGACGATCGACAAATCTTGCGTGGTGCCCCAACGGTCCAACAGATTAAGGGATAGGTATTGTAATAGATAATTGGCAAAGAATGATACCAAAACAAACCTCTGCATTTAAATAAAAACTATATCTTTTATTCCGGAAGTCTATTGCTGGAAGGGTTTGATTGTTGGTGACACTAGCTAACCACACCGGGTGACACCAACCCTAGACACGCCTATGGCTGGTGATCATTTCAGTCTCCTTATGCGGAGTGATGCTAGCACACTAGCAACGGATCTCCAGAGACTAGACCCCCAAACATTAAATTGTTTTTTTTAATTTTGTATCATGTCCAGTACCGGTACGTAGCTAAAAACGAACGAAGAAAAATGAAGAACATAGGAATTTAAAATAAAAATCATAATAGGCAGATTTGGCTTCTTTCTCAATATTGTCTGTAGATCAAAACATGCCCATGCTCTTTAACAGCAATCCTACAGACTTCAGTGCTACGTAGAAGCCGAGGAAGACTGAGGAATAAAGATCTATGACATCAAGTAATGGGCAGACTTCGTTTAGGAGAGGAAAAAAAAAATATTTATAACAATCGTGAGGATGTGAAAGTGTCAACAAACTACAAAAGAATAGACAAAAGGAGTCTGATCTATTTCAGGTAAATGACTTAAAGAATTCGACTATTTTTTTCAAGCCATGCCAATTAAGAAAGTGTCAATACAATGTGGGTTGTTCCGACTTGGTATAACGACACATGAGCTGCTAACCTTGGCGGTCGTATCTAAGTAGTCTCTAATGGTTTTTTGTTTCAAGAGACAGACCAACGACAAATGAAAATTGTGTCAACACAGTGTAAATATCATAAGCCTTAATAAGAGAACAGATCCAGATCAAGCTACACGTAATGCAGACAAGCTAACTGGGATGAAACCGGGTCTTCAGGTGGGCTCCCACAGCACAGCATGTTCTAACAGACATTCCACGTGGAGAAGAGGAAAGAGGCTACACATGATCGTCCCGTCCGTCACGCCGTTTCTTGACAGACGGCCGCACGCTCGCGGGGACTGATCTTTTACATTGATTCTGATACGAACTCGTTAGATCTGCATCCGGCCTCGCTGGGATGGAAAAACCCAGGTAGGGCTCAAGGGGTCGTGGATCCAAACAGCGAATGCTATTAAATGCTTATCGGAGAGGTCGGTGAGGAGACATATTACATGGCCTTTGGGTAAAATCCTTTTATCTGGTCAAGGGATTCAAAAGGGCGCAAGCTCGAACCTTGGCAGACACTCACAGAAGTAAACGCTCTGTGCCGTTTGAGGCTTACGGCTAATGTTAAAATCAGACAGCCGCCACCCTCGCGATTAGCAGAGGCTCGAGAGGCTTTAATCCTGAGATACATTCCATTCCGGAAATAACACTTCTTGCTGTACTCCGTCAAGTGAATTAAAAACTGTGTCTGAAAAGGTGTGCACATATCAAAGCGATTGAAAAGATCAGTTAAACATTTGGTAAAGTCAGTGAAAGTCATGTGATGTAAAACATATCTGGTAAAAATTGAAACAAGCCACACAGATCAGATCAGTATCTATAGTTAGATCCTAACTTTGAATGGGCTCGGACAAAATCAGCCTTTATCTATGAGGGTTCCAGAGATTGTCTGCACTTCGGTATTTGTACATTACATAATGATTGCCCTTGGTCTTATTTAAGAATTTGAAAAAAAAAAACGATATCGAATATAGATAAATGCGAAGAAATACATTCATAAATAATAACTAATTTACCCACCCCCACCCCTTTATTTTTAAAGAGTAAAAGATAAAAGCCTGGGAAAGTCGGAATGATGTCATCAACATAGCAACCCCTTCCCACCCACTTTTCCACGCAGCCGATATGTCCAAATAAACGGAAAATACCCGATTTAGTTTAGGGGTGATTAGCGTCGCAGGTTCCGAGATGGTGTAGTACTGTGTACTGCAAACTGCCTACAATTTCCGGCTGCTGATTTTTCCTCAGGATTAAGCACTACGTGTATTGATTATGCGTATTACAACAAATTATATATTTATTGAAACGGCTGTCTATAAACCATATTTAAGACTAAAATATCATTGAATTGCCCTGACAAACGTATTAATTTTCAGATCGCATGTAACAATATATAACAAAAGGTAACAAAATATAATTATAAATATACATTAATCATGTTCTTAACCACATGGAAAACACAAAATGATTGATATTATGTTGTCTACTCCAATATCCGGCTCCTCCGATGAACCAAATTTGACCGTATATAAACTTGTGTTGCCTAAAAGAAGATCTAGCACTGACTTTCTGAACGGCAGTAAATCTGGCCAGCCTGGTTCCGTATAACATAACGCTGACAGAAACTATAACTATAACATATTGTTGTAGCCAGCATGTAATGGCGTCACGCGCTTATCATGTGACATTATGAAAACGAGGTTGGCAACTTCGCTGAGAGATTTTACGTCTGCTCCATGACATATGAACGAAAAAAAAATTGTCACAAAATAATATTGAAACAAATAAAAAAATAACACATAAATTCAGAAATGACGTTTGTTGTTCATCCAAATGTCTTTAACTGTCTTCAACTGTCTACAACTGTCTTGAGCAGCTTTCTTCATGTGTCCAACCTGTAAAAAATATAAATTAAAAATAGAATGTCTATTTTGAAGCATTTTGAATAGTGAGTTGATGTAAAAGCTTTAAACTTATAGACACAGTCAGTGCCTTAAGTAGAAAGGGAAAGAATTAATAGGTAAAAATTCACAAGAATTCTTTTTACACTTTTTTTGTGACGGTACGCACCAGTACGGCGTACAGGCACCTTTTTCAATGTGGGGGAAAAGTATTACATTTTTGCTTCTTTACTCACTGCCTTCATTTCTATGGCAGAAGACTTTCTAAAAAGGAACTTAGCTTCTCTTGCATGTGATGGTGGGAAGTGGCGTCAAGACAATGCTAAAGAAAAGTTCCCACCGGTTCTGGTTTGGCCTTGTGCAAATCACCGACTGGAACTCTCCTTTGGTGATGTCGTAAAACAAGTTTTAGGGGTCAACCCCGGGCACGCTTGCAGGGTTCAACCCCGGGCACGCTTTCAGGGATCAACAGATTAAAGGCATTCATGGATAAACTGTATGTAGTTGATCATTCTTCACCCAAACTTTGCAGATAATTGCAAATATGTGGCTCGTTTGTTAATAGCCGGGTTGTTAAAAATTGGAAGAATGATAAGCAACCAGCTTCCGGTCTGTTTTAGCAGTTTGTGAAGATTATGAAGTTTTGACCATGATGCTCTGTCATGTGCTTCTGTCTCCCAGGTGGCTGGGTCAATGCTGAAGGCTTTCAGAGAAGCTTTGATGGTGTCCCTAAAGCGTTTTTTTTTTTTCCGCCTTGCGAGCGATTTCTTCCCTTTATCGTAATCTAGGCTTCACATGTCGTTGATTGAATGTATTGTATATTATATATTGTGGTTTACTGTTAGAGTTTGAGTTTTGAAAATTCGCACTTTCCACATAAGCTTACATTATGAAACCTAGATACAATTTACGCTGCCTGGTCGTGGAGTACGCGCTCTGGACTGTCGTTGGACGGTCTCAGTGGCCCCGGGTTCAAACCCTGCCCTCTCCCCTGTCGTCCTTCAAAAGGTTTGGGCTAACATGTAATTATCTTTAAATCTGAAGAATCATCCAAAATATTTTAAAACATTATACACACAATCTTAACTGAACAATTGAAGCCCGTGTGTGTCAAACAATAATTGGGCATATTGCCCTAACAAAATTACCTCTCATCTCTGGATATCATGACACCACCTTGGCTAATGGATACTGGCTAACGCTAGCGAGTTAGTCCCTAGAGGGCGCTCTTACATTCTCCATTACATGGAAGCTAAATGGAACAAAACAAATTATAAAATTAATTATTAAATTGATTATAATGTTATAATAGCTTAATGTAAGTGTTCGCTGTAGCAGGACCTTTGCCCTGACTATAACGATTATTACTGAAGATATCAATCTTATGAACACGAAAGGACTTAAATGCCATCTTCCATGAAAGATAACCACAGTTTGGTTAGAATTATTTCCCTTGCTTGAAATGTCTCTTAAGCCTTTTAGTATCAGAATGTCTACCCCATGGGGTTGCGGGTTGACCGAACATGATAGTATCTATCTAGTATCATTAGTATCTGCATGTTAAATGAAATTTAGTTGAAGTTGTCCTTGGTAGGTGGCGCTGTTCATAATCAGACGACCTATAATGCCTCTAGGTGGCGCTGTTCACAATGGTACAGTCTAAAATGCCTCTAGGTGGCGCTGTTCATATTCAGACGACCTATAATGCCTCTAGGTGGCGCTGTTCACAAAGGTACGGCCTAAAATGCCTCTAGCTGGCGCTGTTCACTAAGAGACCGCCAAAAATCCATCTAGCTGGCGCTGGTTCAAGTGATGGCGTTCCATAATGGCATATTTAAGCTCTGATTTGGATAAAAACTGTACGCAACGCCCCTCGATAGCTCAACTTTTAAGTTAATATCATAATGAATGCTGCAGACAATCCATCGTTCCTTAACATTTCCATATAAGCTTATACCATATTTGATTCAACTCAAACAAAATAGTTTTTAGAGTTTGTATATCAATAGAATGAAGTAGGTAATGCATGATATATACACATCAAAAATAGAAGTCGATAACACACATATTTTCATCGTTTTTACAAAGTATTTGTAAAGTAAAGTATTTGTAAAGTAAAGTATTTGTAAAGTAAAGTATTTGTAAAGTAAAGTATTTGTAAAGTAAAGTATTTGTAAAGTAAAGTATTTGTAAAGTAAGATATTTGTAAAGTAAAGTATTTGTAAAGTAAGATATTTGTAAAGTAAAGTATTTGTAAAGTAAAGTATTTGTAAAGTAAAGTATTTGTAAAGTAAAGTATTTGTAAAGTAAAGTATTTGTAAAGTAAAGTATTTGTAAAGTAAAGTATTTGTAAAGTAAAGTATTTGTAAAGTAAAGTATTTGTAAAGTAAAGTATTTGTAAAGTAAAGTATTTGTAAAGTAAGATATTTGTAAAGTAAAGTATTTGTAAAGTAAGATATTTGTAAAGTAAAGTATTTGTAAAGTAAAGTATTTGTAAAGTAAAGTATTTGTAAAGTAAAGTATTTGTAAAGTAAAGTATTTGTAAAGTAAAGTATTTGTAAAGTAAAGTATTTGTAAAGTAAAGTATTTGTAAAGTAAAGTATTTGTAAAGTAAAGTATTTGTAAAGTAAAGTATTTGTAAAGTAAAGTATTTGTAAAGTAAAGTATTTGTAAAGTAAAGTATTTGTAAAGTAAAGTATTTGTAAAGTAAAGTATTTGTAAAGTAAAGTATTTGTAAAGTAAAGTATTTGTAAAGTAAAGTATTTGTAAAGTAAAGTATTTGTAAAGTAAGATATTTGTAAAGTAAAGTATTTGTAAAGTAAGATATTTGTAAAGTAAAGTATTTGTAAAGTAAAGTATTTGTAAAGTAAAGTATTTGTAAAGTAAAGTATTTGTAAAGTAAAGTATTTGTAAAGTAAAGTATTTGTAAAGTAAAGTATTTGTAAAGTAAAGTATTTGTAAAGTAAAGTATTTGTAAAGTAAAGTATTTGTAAAGTAAAGTATTTGTAAAGTAAAGTATTTGTAAAGTAAAGTATTTGTAAAGTTGAAGGTGTTGGGGTGCTCATGTAATAAAAAAAAAGCTAGATCTAATAAAACTTTTGGCTTTAGTTTGTGTATTGTAGTTGTCAGTAGGTCTACTAGTTTTATGATGGTTGAATTCTCTCGTGAGCTAAAAATAACTTTTTTTCTTTTTAAACAGCTATCTTTATGCTAGGGGAGAGCACTTCGAAAAACTTGACATCGCAGAAAGTCTGAAATCGATTTAATTTCTACAATGATTAGTTCCAGGCGATCAATAAAAGTCAGTATCCGGCCTATTGAGCTTTGTCCGATTTGCACAAATGATTTCTATCTATGGCTTTTGTTAGCATAGTGATTTGTTTCGGACGTATTGATCCCACTTATACCGGTGTGTGACCGCAAAGTCTATTGTCCCTAAAGTCGCTTTTTTTTTTCACTATTAAAGCTGCGTTACGCTCTCTTTCGATTTGGTGGGCGCCACAGTAGCGTTGTAGTCTCGTTCCCCAAGAGTAATGATAGCCTCTGTGCCCGGGGCCTGGCCGCGCTTGCAGCATTTCCAGCAGATAGCGCACAGGGACGAGTGGACGTATGACCGAAACTTGTTGTCTAGGATATAAAAGACCAGTGGGTTGACCGCTGAGTTGGAAAAGGAAAGACAGAACGCAACTATCTGGAAGATGTGCCAGAAACTGTCGTAAGATCCGTTGGGGTGAAGGAAGTACCAGAGGAAGTATGCGTGTCTTGGGGTCCAGCAAAGAGCGAACGCCAGAATAAGCATGAGAACTGTCAGGGCCAGTCGGCGTCGTTTGTTGACCATTGACTGCGGACGACCGGGCTGGGCGAACTTGGTCCCCACTAGCCTCACCTCTGTCGTCAGAGGAGTCGTCTCTTTCGCTAGCTTGGGAGAGGCCGTCGGAGAGTGTGTGTTATTTTTATCTTCAGGTTTTCCCGTCGTCTCGTTCGGGATCGTTTTACGCTGGTACGGTACATCCCTTGTGGGAATAGGTCCTGTGTAGACGAAGCTGTTGGGGTAGACCTGAGTGGACTGGCTGATTTCTGATGACGGTTTACAATCGTTAGTAATCTTGTCCGTGCTTGTGTGGCTTCGATTTGCAACCTTGCTTTTGGGATCAATCAGACATTCTTTGGACTTTGCGGCGTTGTCTTCTATACCGTTTTCAGTGGCAATGTCCGCCTCTGGCTTATGATTGACCTCTTGTTGCTTTTTGGGGCTATTCACGTCTTGTCCTTTTAGTTCAGACTTAATGGAGTTTTGGTATTTGGTGTTTTGATTACCCGCCAGGCGGCTTCTGTCTGATAACGGAAACGCTCTGAGAAGCAGGTGTACAGCTATAACTGAGTAGGCCACGGCGATGACCAGCAAAGGGAGACAAAACAAGATGACGAATCGAAGTCCGACGTGGATTTTCACGTACAACATCCCCCACTTGGTGTCGTAGGTGCTGCAGACCTGCTTGACGTACTTCTCGCTGGACGTCGTGGAGCTGATCGTGGCGGACAAGAGCGTCGGCATGGAGACGGCAATGGCCAAAGCCCATATGCCCAACGTCAAGAGGATGGGCTCCCTTCGCTGATGACGCCACAGCTTTTTCCCCATGACAATCAGACACCTCTCCACGCTCAGCACCGATAGCGTCGTGACCACAACAGTGGTGGCCAGGCTCTCCGCGAAGAAGCTCAACTTGCACAGCACCAGACCGAAGGGCCAGTAGGAGAGCGTGTACCAAATTGAGTTGAAAGGTAGCGAGACGATCAGGAAGATGAAGTCGCCTGAGGCCAGATTGACGACCAACATGTTGTGCGTGGTGGTTAAAGACTTGTGCTGCGCGAACGACAAAATCAGCAGCAGATTTCCAATCAGGCCGACGACCAGGATGACAGCGAAGACGCACGGAACGGCGATAGCCTCTGGCGTGGGGTACTCCAGCAAACGTTCCGTGCAATTGTGCATCGGGGTGCTTGTGTTGCAGTCCGAGAACCTGTCTTGTGACGCCTGCTCCTCAGTCAATTCCATTCTCAATCTGTTAAGAAATTTAAAAAAATGAAATAAATAAAACAGGAATAAATGTGAATATAGGGTCATGTGCAATTTAGAGCAGGGGTGGTGAAATTACGACCTGTGGGCCACATGCAGCCCGCCGGAGTGTTTTATTTGTTTTATGAAAGAGAAAAATGTTTTAAATATAAGAATGTAGATACTCAAAAGTAGTACATTATTGTGCTTAAAGTATCGTATATTTATTATTACAATATCTCTATTCAAGTCACTCTTTCATGGAACCTGGATCCACGAGCCTTGATCCAGGAACCTGGACATCTGATCACAAACGATTTACCTAGAAACTTAACAATTGATGTATGTCGCTGAGAAAAGAACTACTAGCTCGTTGGCCGCAAGGGGAAAACTCTAGTTGGACTTATAATTTTTCAAAGTAAAAAAATTAATTAATTTAAATTTGGCTTGGCCCTACTGTTTCGAGACTACACGATAACAGAGTAAATTTAAAGTTGTTTTAATTTTACTCAAAGAATATCTAAGCTTTACTAATATTCGTGTTACGTAAATCTAATAAATAGTACGTCTAGATTGAATTTTCTAGGCCTAGAAGGAGTTCAAGAGTTCTAAATCAGAAGTCTATGTCTGGTATTACAACTAGAAGTCTATGTCTGGTATTACAACTAGAAGTCTATGTCTGGTATTACAACTAGAAGTCTATGTCTGGTATTACAACTAGAAGTCTATGTCTGGTATTACAACTAGAAGTCTATGTCTGGTATTACAACTAGAAGTCTATGCCTGGTATTACAACTAGAAGTCTATGTCTGGTATTACAACTAGAAGTCTATGTCTGGTATTACAACTAGAAGTCTATGTCTGGTATTACAACTAGAAGTCTATGTCTAGTATTACAACTAGAAGTCTATGTCTGGTATTACAACTAGAAGTCTATGTCTGGTATTACAACTAGAAGTCTATGTCTGGTATTACAACTAGAAGTCTATAGAATGATTACATAAATAAATGAAGTCCAGCTGGCAGAATTGATGAATACACATGACAGTGTCGAAATCACGGGTTCGATTGCCGGTTTGACCAAATTACACATATTAAAAAAAATATGTTTATTACATTTTACGTTGTCAATAAAAAGGGCGTGGTGGAAGAGCGGTAAAGCTCTTTGGATTCCTAACCGGAGGTCCCGGGTTCGAATCCTGAGGAAGACTGGAAATTTTAAATTTCGGGATTCTTGGGCGCCTCTGACTCCACCCAGCTCTAAAGGGTACCTGACATTAGTTGGGGAAAAGTAAAGGCGGTTGGTCGTTGTGCTAGCCACATGACACCCTCGTTAACAGTAACAGAAACAGATGACCTTTTCTTGTTTTGACAATGTATTTCTGGTGTCCCAGCAAAATAACAAAAATCGATGCAGCTCTGAATAAAGTACCGTGTAACATTGCTAGGGAGTAAGTGGTCGGTACGACGTTTCAGTAAACTCTCAAGTGTTAAAATATTTATTTATAAAAATGTGTAAACAATGCGTGAGTGCTCTATTAGATAAGTTATTTTTAGCTTTTGTTTAATTGCTATTTCGTTCTGTAATATTACTGTATATATTTACCATGTTAAAAACATGAAATAATAGTATGGTTAGACAGTAAAATGTATTCTGTATTGATGGAAGCAGAGTGATCTTTAGCACAAAAAAAGTATCGTCAGACCAGACATACTGAAAAGGATAAATCTTAGTTTATATCTAGTCCTCTAAATTCCTCATAAGCTCGCTGCTATGCTGTTTGGCCTCAATCTTGGGTTGATAAACAAAATAACATCTGGAAACCGGTGCCGGTCTGTCAACTTGTGGAGGCTTCTCTACTAGTGATTTGGGAAAGCGGTCAAGGTAATAAGGTTCCTTTGGAGCTTTTTAATCTGTATTCAATTGCGAGGGACCCAATGACTGAGTGATGTACAGGGACATTTTTTTTTGCCTGGATTAGCCCGCTTGGTGGTACAAAAAAAAACAATAACCAGAAACAAAAAAGACAGAATTGTCGCCAGACCAGACATTCTTGTATTCATAATCTACTTATATCTAGTCCACTAAATTCCACATGAGCTAAATGCAATGCTGTTTGGCTTCAATTTTGGTTTTGTGACAGGTTAACATCTAAAATCCGGTGCAGTTCTGCCCACTTGTGGAGGTTTTTCCGATGGGGATGAGGAGAAATGGTCAGACTAATCAAGTTCCTTTGGACCTGTGTATAGAGGCGCCGAACTCAGGTCTTATCAGCAACGGGGGAATGACTGAGTGATGTCCAGGAACATTGTGGATTAGCCCAGCTTTAAGTATATTGTGTTGGACATAAAAACCTTAGAACAATAGCAATTCAAGCTGATCTGTCAGCTGGTAAACGCAGTAACAAAATCATTAACAATGAACAATTTCGGATCTTAGTTCTTTGTAATGAACACGAAAAACTGATCATGTTTCGACCACTCGCTTATGCTCCTATATGTGCGGCTATGAATTGAACTTCATCGTGTATATTACAATGAACAGTCTAAATAAATGATCCTGAACTATATACAATTTCTCAATAACCTTGACTACCTAAAAGTATTATATGGTCTGGATGTAGATGCGTTAACCTGTTTGTCTTGTGTGTTATTCTAAATGAAGGTATAATCTGAATAAATCAAAACAGAAAAGAAAAGTTACGTTGGGAGATTAATCGCATTGCACATAAAATCTTTCAAAATTAATGTATTAATCCATTAAGTTGCATAACGCAGATCACACCCGCAATTAGACTAAGACTCTTCCAATTATTCAATGTAATTAAAAAATGTGTAAGTTCATACTGATTAAGATAAACATTAACTTCTTAACAAATATTCTTCAAAAATGTTAAAAGTTAATGTCAAACTTTCAGCAACGACAATTGCACTGTGGGAAGTATTCAGGTTCCTAAACTTATAACAAATAATGCGCATTCAGAGTATCTAAAGATTCAGCATGTGACTTAAAATTCTAGAAAGTTACAAGGTTGACCAATGACATTGACTTTTCAAATGACCCAAAGTTTGAAGACCTCGTCTTTGTTTACCCGCGGGGAGCATGCGCACTTTAAGTGTTATCTGTTGTATGACTTGTTTTCTTGGATATGTACTCTCTCATTAGATACAGTATTTGCTCAATTTTGGTTCAGTCACACTCAGCTTAGGTCGTATTTCTGAACCCAAATCCCCGAGAACCTAGCAACGCCACTACCTATACAGCAATACAGTTCATACATTTAAAAAAAAATGTCCTTTACGCAATACATAGAGGTGCGGAGATCCTGAGTTCAAATCCTGGTAAAGATTTGTGATTTTTTTTTAAATCGGGATCTTTGGGCGCCTCTGAGTCCACGCTGCGCTAATGGGTACCTGACATAGTCTTATCTTATCTTATCTTATATAAAACAGACGTTACTTCAAAAAAGTAGATGATTACGTCCTACGCATCATGCATCTAGTCATGCCTATTAAGCAATGATCTAAATTCTGCAAAGTCACTGGTTTTCCTGGCTAGCTCAAGCAACCCAACTCGTGCTCTAATAGCGCTAGGGAAGAAGGAGCATTTGTACAAATTTGTCCTAGCATATGGAACGAGAAATGTGATTTTATCTTTGTGTCTTTCTGAGTATTTTATTTGATTTGGTTTTTGTGTTTGAAGATTATGGTTCAGTGTTTTATGTATAATTGCTACTTTACTTTTGATTCTTCTCTCCTGAGGGCTTTCTAAATTTAGTGATTTTACTAAAGGTTTACTTTAATTAAATGTGAATATTCGTATGTTATGAATCTCACTGCTCTATTTTGTGTATGTTCCAGTTTCTTAATGTTTTCCTGAGTTGAGAGTTTCAAACAGAGGCTGCACATTTTATTATTGGCCTAAACAATGTTAAATAGCATTTTAGTTTTATGTTCTAATTTGATTTGTATATATTAGTTGGGGAAATGTAAAGGTGGTTGGTCGTTGTGCTAGGCACATGACACCCTCGTAAACAGTGGGCCACAGAAACAGATGACCTTTACATTATCTGCCTTATAGATCTCAAGGTCTGAAAGGGAAACTTTTTTTTTCTTTACTCAAATTTGTAAGGCCAGCTAATAGACTCTTCTTGAAAAACAAACAAACTGGCCAACATTCCCTCTACACACAGATATTCCTCCTCCTTATTCCCTCTACACACAGATATTCCTCCTCCTTATTCCCCTTACACACAGATACTCCGCCTCCATATTCCCCCTAGACACAGATACTCCTCCTCCTTATTCCCCCTACACACAGATACTCCTCCTCCTTATTCCCCCTACACACAGATACTCCTCCTCCTTATTCCCCCTACACACAGATACTCCTCCTCCTTATTCCCCCTACACACAGATATTCCTCCTCCTTATTCCCCCTACACACAGATACTTCTCCTCCTTATTCCCCCTACACACAGATACTCCTCCTCCTTATTCCCCCTACACACAGATACTCCTCCTCCTTATTCCCCTTACACACAGATACTCCGCCTCCATATTCCCCCTAGACACAGATACTCCTCCTCCTTATTCCCACTACACACAGATACTCCTCCTCCTTATTTCCCCTACACACAGATACTCCTCCTCCTTATTCCCCCTACACACAGATACATCTCCTCCTTATTCCCCCTACACACAGATACTCCTCCTCCTTATTCCCCCTACACACAGAAACTCCTCCTCCTTATTCCCCCTACACACAGATATTCCTCTTCCTTATTCCCCCTACACACAGATATTCCTCCTCCTTATTCCCCCTACACACAGATATTCATCCTCCTTATTCCCCCTACACACAGATATTCCTCCTCCTTATTCCCCTACACACAGATATTCCTCCTCCTTATTCCACCTACACACAGATACTTCTCCTCTTTATTCCCCCTACACACAGATATTCCTCCTCCTTAATCCCCCTACACACAGATATTCCTCCTCCTTTTTCCCCCTACACACAGATATTCCTCCTCCTTATTCCCCCTACACACAGATATTCCTCCTCCTTATTCCCCCTACACACAGATACTCCTCCTCCTTATTCCCCCTACACACAGATACTCCTCCGCCTTATTCCACCTACACACAGATATTCCTCCTCCTTATTCCCACTACACACAGATATTCCTCCTCCTTATTCCCCTTACACACAGATATTCCTCCTCCTTATTCCCCCTACACACAGATACTCCTCCTCCTTATTCCCCCTACACACAGATACTCCTCCCCTATTTATTCCCCCTACACACAGATACTCATCCTCCTTATTCCCCCTACACACAGATATTCCTCCTCCTTATTCCCCCTACACACAGATATTCTTCCTCCTTATTCCCCCTACACACAGATACTCCTCCTCCTTATTCCCCCTACACACAGATACTCCTCCGCCTTATTCCACCTACACACAGATATTCCTCCTCCTTATTTCCACTACACACAGATATTCCTCCTCCTTATTCCCCCTACACACAGATATTCCTCCTCCTTATTCCCCCTACACACAGATATTCCTCCTCCTTATTCCCAATACACACAGATATTCCTCCTCCTTATTCCCCCTACACACAGATATTCCTCCTCCTTATTCCCCCTACACACAGATACTCCTTCTCCTTATTCCCCCTACACACAGATACTCCTCCGCCTTATTCCACCTACACACAGATATTCCTCCTCCTTATTCCCACTACACACAGATATTCCTCCTCCTTATTCCCCCTACACACAGATATTCCTCCTCCTTATTCCCCCTACACACAGATACTCCTCCTCCTTATTCCCCCTACACACAGATACTCCTTCCCTTATTTATTCCCCCTACACACAGATACTCATCCTCCTTATTCCCCCTACACACAGATATTCCTCCTCCTTATTCCCCCTACACACAGATATTCCTCCTCCTTATTCCCCCTACACACAGATATTCCTCCTCCTTATTCCCCCTACACACAGATATTCCTCCTCCTTATTCCCCCTACACACAGATATTCCTCCTCCTTATTCCCCCTACACACAGATATTCCTCCTCCTTATTCCCCCTACACACAGATATTCCTCCTCCTTATTCCCCCTACACACAGATACTCCTCCTTCTTATTCCCCCTACACACAGATACTCCTCCTCCTTATTCCCCCTACACACAGATACTCCTCCTCCGTATTCCCCCTACACACAGATATTCCTCCTCCGTATTCCCCCTACACACAGATATTCCTCCTCCTTATTCCCCCCTACACACAGATACTCCTCCTTTTTATTCCCCCTACACACAGATACTCCTCCTCCTTATTCCCCCTACACACAGATATTCCTCCTCCTTATTCAACCTACACACAGATACTCCTCCTCCTTATTCCCCCTACACACAGATATTCCTCCTCCTTATTCCTCCTACACACAGATATTCCTCCTCCTTATTCCCCCTACACACAGGAATTCCTCCTCCTTATTCCCCCTACACACATATATTCCTCCTCCTTATTCCCCCTACACACAGGTATTCCTCCTCCTTATTCCCCCTACACACAGATACTCCTCCTCCTTATTCGCCCTACACACAGATACTCCTCCTTCTTATTCTCCCTACACACAGATATTCCTTCTCCTTATTCCCCCTACACACAGATACTTCTCTCTTTTTTTTTCTTTACTCAAATTTGTAAGGCCAGCTAATAGACTCTTCTTGAAAAAAAAACAAACTGGCCAACATTCCCTCTACACACAGATATTCCTCCTCCTTATTCCCCTTACACACAGATACTCCGCCTCCATATTCCCCCTAGACACAGATACTCCTCCTCCTTATTCCCCCTACACACAGATACTCCTCCTCCTTATTCCCCCTACACACAGATACTCCTCCTCCTTATTCCCCCTACACACAGATACTCCTCCTCTTTATTCCCCCTACACACAGATATTCCTCCTCCTTATTCCCCCTACACACAGATACTTCTCCTCCTTATTCCCCCTACACACAGATACTCCTCCTCCTTATTCCCCCTACACACAGATACTCCTCCTCCTTATTCCCCTTACACACAGATACTCCGCCTCCATATTCCCCCTAGACACAGATACTCCTCCTCCTTATTCCCACTACACACAGATACTCCTCCTCCTTATTTCCCCTACACACAGATACTCCTCCTCCTTATTCCCCCTACACACAGATACATCTCCTCCTTATTCCCCCTACACACAGATACTCCTCCTCCTTATTCCCCCTACACACAGAAACTCCTCCTCCTTATTCCCCCTACACACAGATATTCCTCTTCCTTATTCCCCCTACACACAGATATTCCTCCTCCTTATTCCCCCTACACACAGATATTCATCCTCCTTATTCCCCCTACACACAGATATTCCTCCTCCTTATTCCCCTACACACAGATATTCCTCCTCCTTATTCCACCTACACACAGATACTTCTCCTCTTTATTCCCCCTACACACAGATATTCCTCCTCCTTAATCCCCCTACACACAGATATTCCTCCTCCTTTTTCCCCCTACACACAGATATTCCTCCTCCTTATTCCCCCTACACACAGATATTCCTCCTCCTTATTCCCCCTACACACAGATACTCCTCCTCCTTATTCCCCCTACACACAGATACTCCTCCGCCTTATTCCACCTACACACAGATATTCCTCCTCCTTATTCCCACTACACACAGATATTCCTCCTCCTTATTCCCCTTACACACAGATATTCCTCCTCCTTATTCCCCCTACACACAGATACTCCTCCTCCTTATTCCCCCTACACACAGATACTCCTCCCCTATTTATTCCCCCTACACACAGATACTCATCCTCCTTATTCCCCCTACACACAGATATTCCTCCTCCTTATTCCCCCTACACACAGATATTCTTCCTCCTTATTCCCCCTACACACAGATACTCCTCCTCCTTATTCCCCCTACACACAGATACTCCTCCGCCTTATTCCACCTACACACAGATATTCCTCCTCCTTATTTCCACTACACACAGATATTCCTCCTCCTTATTCCCCCTACACACAGATATTCCTCCTCCTTATTCCCCCTACACACAGATATTCCTCCTCCTTATTCCCAATACACACAGATATTCCTCCTCCTTATTCCCCCTACACACAGATATTCCTCCTCCTTATTCCCCCTACACACAGATACTCCTTCTCCTTATTCCCCCTACACACAGATACTCCTCCGCCTTATTCCACCTACACACAGATATTCCTCCTCCTTATTCCCACTACACACAGATATTCCTCCTCCTTATTCCCCCTACACACAGATATTCCTCCTCCTTATTCCCCCTACACACAGATACTCCTCCTCCTTATTCCCCCTACACACAGATACTCCTTCCCTTATTTATTCCCCCTACACACAGATACTCATCCTCCTTATTCCCCCTACACACAGATATTCCTCCTCCTTATTCCCCCTACACACAGATATTCCTCCTCCTTATTCCCCCTACACACAGATATTCCTCCTCCTTATTCCCCCTACACACAGATATTCCTCCTCCTTATTCCACCTACACACAGATATTCCTCCTCCTTATTCCCCCTACACACAGATATTCCTCCTCCTTATTCCCCCTACACACAGATATTCCTCCTCCTTATTCCCCCTACACACAGATACTCCTCCTTCTTATTCCCCCTACACACAGATACTCCTCCTCCTTATTCCCCCTACACACAGATACTCCTCCTCCGTATTCCCCCTACACACAGATATTCCTCCTCCGTATTCCCCCTACACACAGATATTCCTCCTCCTTATTCCCCCCTACACACAGATACTCCTCCTTTTTATTCCCCCTACACACAGATACTCCTCCTCCTTATTCCCCCTACACACAGATATTCCTCCTCCTTATTCAACCTACACACAGATACTCCTCCTCCTTATTCCCCCTACACACAGATATTCCTCCTCCTTATTCCCCCTACACACAGATATTCCTCCTCCTTATTCCCCCTACACACAGGAATTCCTCCTCCTTATTCCCCCTACACACATATATTCCTCCTCCTTATTCCCCCTACACACAGGTATTCCTCCTCCTTATTCCCCCTACACACAGATACTCCTCCTCCTTATTCGCCCTACACACAGATACTCCTCCTTCTTATTCTCCCTACACACAGATATTCCTTCTCCTTATTCCCCCAACACAGATATTCCTCCTCCTTATTCCCCCTACACACAGATATTCCTCCTCCTTATTCCCCCTACACACAGATACTCCTCCTCCTTATTCCCCCTACACACAGATATTCCTCCTCCTTATTCCCCCTACACACAGATATTCCTCCTCCTTATTCCCCCTACACAGATACTCCTCCTCCTTATTCCCCCTACACACAGATACTCCTCCTCCTTATTCCCCCTACACACAGATACTCCTCCTCCTTCTTCCCCCTACACACAGATACTCGTCCTCCTTATTCCCCCTACACACAGATACTCCTCCTCCTTTTTCCCCCTACACACAGATACTCCTCCTCCTTATTCCCCCTACACACAGATATTCCTCCTCCTTATTCCCCCTACACACAGATATTCCTCCTCCTTATTCCCCCTACACACAGATACTCCTCCTCCTTATTCCCCCTACACACAGATACTCCTCCTCCTTATTCCCCCTACACACAGATATTCCTCCTCCTTATTCCCCCTGCACACAGATATTCCTCCTCCTTATTCCCCCTACACACAGATATTACTCCTCCTTATTCCCCCTACACACAGATATTCCTCCTCCTTATTCCCCCTACACACAGATACTCCTCCTCCTTATTCCCCCTACACACAGATATTCCTCCTCCTTATTCCCCCTACACACAGATATTCCTCCTCCTTATTCCCCCTACACAGATACTCCTCCTCCTTATTCCCCCTACACACAGATACTCCTCCTCCTTATTCCCCCTACACACAGATACTCCTCCTCCTTATTCCCCCTACACACAGATACTCCTCCTCCTTATTCCCCCTACACACAGATACTCCTCCTCCTTATTCCGCCTACACACAGATCCTCCTCCTCCTTATTCCCCCTACACACAGATACTCCTCCTCCTTATTCCCTCTACACACAGATACTCCTTATCCTTGGTCCCCTCCCCTCCCCCCCACTTTTCCAGCGATGCTCTCTTGTTCTCCCGAAGTCACGGACAACTCAGTGCGGTTAAAGCTTTTGGTTCTATCCCGAGTGAAGTTTCTTACGGCGCTAAAGAGTTAACTCTTTCTCTCCGTAATTATTTACTACATTCTGGTGGAATCAACGTTGGTATCGTCAGTCAGGAGAGAAAGAGTTAAGAGGATCCTATCTGGGGGGGTCTTTTTTTTTTTTTTTTTACAAACATGGACCTTGAGTCAAAAGTGGAAGAAAAAGTATTCAAAAAAAGAGGTCAGAGTAGGAAGGAACTGTTTATGGAGGTGAGCGGTGCTTGGCTTGAGAACTGATCAATACTTAAGAGTGTTTCACAAGAGAGAACTAGCGATAGAGACAAAGAAAGCGGAAATGACAGATGCCTGGTTTCGTTCTCATATTTATATCCACTAGTTGTTTTTTTTTACCCGGCTTTACTCGAGTTTCTTCGTTCTATTTTGTTGTTTCGTTATGTAATAAAAGGATCTTTGTTGTTTTTATAATTAAAATCAATGTCAAGATGCCTGATTGATCTAAACCTAGCAAATTTTCTTGTTGTAGGGAAACTTTACATATCCTAAGATCACGGCTATTATCTATGGAACGTCCATGCCGAGTTTCTTTAAGATTGGGCAAACGGTTTTGATTAATATACAGGACATATATATATATATATATATATATATATATATATATATATATATATATTGTTACGATATTCTCAATCAGGCCTTCTGTAAACACCGCTCAACAACACAACACATCTAAAACATCAACTTGACAATAAGAGCTTCAATAGACAATGTGGCGGTTTATTTACAATTACATCAACAACAGCCAATAAACACAATGGACCTCATTCACCAATCGTAAACAAACAACATTTAGCCACGTGATTCTCTATCTCTTCTATATAATTTACGATCTAATGTTTAATTCGTGATGGTTGTCACGTGACCGTTTGTTTCGTTGTTTTCTCAATAACTTATATAATTTACAATCTAATGTTTAATTCGTGATGGTTGTCACGTGACCGTTTGTTTCGTTGTTTTCTCAATAAGATCACGTGACTAAATGTTATTTGTTTACGATTGGTGAATGAGGTCCATTGGCTACAGTAACTTCAAATGCTTTGTTAGACTACAGAACAGCCTAACCAATCACTACAAGTCTTTCTAACTCGTACAGCTACAACTTCGTAGCACACAGTCCTTAATGCTTGCTGTCCTGGACTCTACTGTCCTTTCTAACACACTGTCTCTCGTCCGTAAAGGCTTCTGGTCACATGATCATAACATTGGTCATAATGCGTGCATTAGCAGTAATGTCCCTTGTTCAACAGCCCTTGACCAGTGGGATTGGCCTGAATCATGTGTGTCAGTAGACCGCACACACATTAACCCTTTCAGTCCGACACTAGGGTTATAGCAATATATATACTAGCCAGACATTACCCGCGGCATGCGGGCCTTAGTTTGTGTATTACTAATCTAGTGGATTGGATTAATTTCTATATCAAAATTAGCTAATGTTCCGTTCAAGTTTTTATCTTTCGGAAGGAACATAAAAGTAGGCTAGTTTTGTGAAAATGGGTTTACAACCACATCAAATATAAAATACTATAGATACGGATTTACCCGATTCGTTAAAAGCTTCTTCAATAGAGATAAATTTAGCTATTAAAATGAAAGAAGTGAGAGAAGAATGACATTTAAAGTACAATAAAAACGGTTTTAGCCGATTTGTTAAATGAATGGAATTATAAAGTACGTCAGGACGTCTAAATTCGCAGATATAAGGAACGAATTTATGTAAAAATCCTTTTAAAACACAAATTTAATGGTTATTGAAATCAATAGACTATATTTTATATGTTCACGTCTCAAAGTAAAAAACTATCTGTGCAAAGTGTAGTTCTTAAAATTAGATCTAGATCTACATCCTTTCGATCTTGTATCGTGTAAACATGGCCTAGATTCATGAAATAGTAATTCTTTCATAGAGTTTGGCAACTTTTTGTTTTGTTGAGCGTCTTAACTCTTTCAGTGCGAATTTTTTTGATCGAAAAAATGGAGTTTTCCGAAACGAACACAAATTTTCAAGGGGGGTAGAGTTACTAAAACAACTATGACTTTTTTTATTTTATTGAATAATCTAACATATTTGATTTTATTTTAAAGGAAAATTAATAGACTACAAAAGTATAGTAAATTAAATAAATTATTCAAACAACAAGTTTTTTCATTAATTTTAAACTGAGTACGAAAAAAGAAAATATTTTTAAATTCTTTAAAAAATCGATATATTGAACAAATGTAACCTTTTAATTAAACGTTTAATCTATAAATATTAAAAAAATTACAATACGAAACACATTTAATCACTTTAAATTTCATAAAAGATGAAAAAAGCACTGAGAAATTGTATTATTTAAAATTTTTTGGGACCCGGGAAATGAAGTAAAAAAGAGGAACCATTAACATAATTTTGTCTTTTTTTTTTTTAAAGTGTTGGTACTGCATCGAATTTACTATCAAAACAAAGAACAATCACTCCCACATCCAGGAAGTTAAAAAAAAGAGAAATAAAAAGTTTAATATAAAAAAGATAGTGAAATAAATATTATAAACCAAGTTACTCACTGAGAGTAACGCTGCACTCACCAGCGCTAGCAGAGTTACTCGCTGAGAGTAACGCCGCACTGAAAGAGTTAAGCTGTTTTCTAAAAGGGAGATAACCCCCCACAATATGCCTTACTTTCTGCTTTATTATTTATTTTAAGATAATTTACTCAGCATACACCAGAAACATCCATGATTATTTAACCATGTAAAATCTGTTCAAATATAAACGGAAAGCACAATGTGCAAAATGTGGACATAATAAATAAATGAAAAACTGGAATCCACATAGTGATGAAACTATAAAAAAATCCAACAAAGCATTAGGGTTTATTAAAAGAAATTTCTATAAATCAAATTGTTGCATGAAACTAAAATGTCATTTAACCTTGGTTAGGCCAATAATAGAAAATGCATCCACCGTTTGGGACCCCTCAACTCAAGAAAACATTAAGAAACTGGAACAAACACAAAATAGAGCAGTGAGATTCATAACATACGAATATTCACATTTGACTTGAGTAACACCATTAGTAAAATCACTAAATTTAGAAAGCCTTCAGGACAGAAGAGTCAAAAGTAAAGTAGCAATTATACATAAAACACTGAACCATAATCTTCAAATACAAAAACAAAATTTAATAAAATACTCTGAAAGACACACAAATAAAGGCACATTCCTCGTCCCATATGCTAGGACTAATTTGTACAAGTACTCCTTCTTCCCTAGTGCTATTAGAGCATGGAATGGGTTGCCTGAGCTAATTAATTAGGAAGGTTAGGGTTAAAATATATACACATTTCAATGTACCTTTTTTTTTTGGAAACTTTAAATGGGCTGATATTACCTATGCAGGGTGTCTGAAAATAGCGTCAGGCTGGCGCCTATCACATGACCAAAGGCAAACATTTAATCCAGAGGCCAGAAAAAAAAATGGGTACCTGACTTAGGATGGCAAAGTATGGATGGTCGTTATGCTGGCCACATGACCATCGCACAAAGAAACAGATGAGCTTTACATCATCTGCCATCTTAGATCGCAAGGTCTGAAAGAGCTAACTTTTTAACATTAACATAGGCCCTATATATATATATATATATATATATATATATATATATATATATATATATATATATATATATATATATATATATATATATATATATATATATCCACTGCAGTGGTGTCAAGCAGGGATGTGTGCTCGCACCTACTCTGTTTGGCATATTCTTCTCCTGTCTACTGCATTATGCGTACGACATAAACGAAGGTGTGTTTCTCCATACAAGATCCTCTGGAAAACTATTTAATGTATCAAGGCTGCGGGCAAAAACCAAGGTTAGGAAGCTACTCGTCAGGGAACTCCTGTATGCTGATGATGCAGCTATTGTGGCTGATTCTGATATTCAGCTATATTTCTTTCAACAAAAAAAACTAAAGCAACCAGATTTCGACGATTGAAGTGTAATTTTTGCTTTGATATCTGAGTTTGCTAAAAATGATTAATTCACACACTCATTCACACACACACTTACACACTTACACACACACACACACGCTAGACTCAAATTACTTAGAATGAATGAGTATAGGTCTTGAAAAAAAAAAAAGGGTTTTAGAGGCTTCAAGTTATCATCTCAAATTGTTTTGTTTCCTTTAACGCCTAGTGACAGTGTCGTTGTTGTTTTTAATAGGCCACTAAAACTCAAAAGGAACTCAACTTGGATGCCACTCACATCAATTTGTACAACGTAAAGAAGAGTCGGAACAGATGTGCACTTACATCTGAATTGTAAAACTCTTAGAGATAAATGCACTTGATTAAAAGCTCGTTGAGTTGTAGCAGCTGACAGCTAGACCAGGGGTCGGCAACCTTTTGAGTCGGAAGAGCCAAATATGACAATTTATAAAATTTCCAAGTTTTTAAAGAGCCACAAAGTTTTTTCTTGCCAACATTAAATAGCACTGACACACTTTTTTTTTTATAGGAAAAACACGAAACTATTTATTTATATGCAAGTAGTATTTTTCCACAACAAATTATTATTATATATATATATATATAGAAAGAGAGGAGAGAAAGAGAGAAAAAATATATATTGCATCATTAAATAGTTATTTTTTATTTCGGTAACAACTAAAGCAGTTTAACATTTAATTACAACACTAATTCAATGGGAGCTTTGGGCTTTGCATTATTTTAAAATGCTTGGATTCCTTCGGCTCCTAACTTGTTTTTTAGTTTCAAACACGACTCTAAATTTTCAATTGCTAGTAGGCTTCTTACTTTACTTTTAATTATATTTATGCAAGAGAACGTTTGCTCACACTAACATGTCAATTCAAAGATAGTCAGCACTCTAAATGCCGACTTCTTCACCTCTCTGTAGCAATCTGAAAGATTATACCATGCGCCGAAACAACTCGCGGCATTCCTTTTAAAGCTGTCCACTTTTGTTGTGTTATGTACATACATTTCTGGACTTCCAATACTTGTAACTTGCTTTTTTAATTCTGTTAACTATCCACTCTACAAAGCTTTACTTTTTAAATCGATTACCAAATTTATGACCTCAACTATTTAGGTCGAAATCGTTTTAGGCCTAAAGCACTTCCAAATTATCCAGGGAAACGTAAGAATTTCATGGTTTATTTTGCTCCGTTGTTGCCCCTTTATTTGTTCCTGTCATATTTCTGGCACCAACAGTTGCTATTGAAACGATTTTATTTATTATTTAAATCGATCTTAATGTTTTCAATGTATTTTTGCATGTCATTCGCTACATCTCCTCTAGTTTGTGGCGAGACAAGTTATTCTTTTGGACCTTGGGAAGACATTTACCTGACAAAAAGGGTAACTTGTGTCGTGTCTTTTATGTCTCAAGACTCATCTATAGCAAGTGATAAGACAGAAGAAAATTGAATATCTTCCACCTGCAAATATGTTACATTTGAAGACATTTTAGCTATTCTGTCTTGTACTGTTTTAGTGGATTGTGGCAAATCTTTGATTTTTTAAAGGATTTCTGGTTTGTTTTTGAAATTACGAAACAGTTCTTCATATGCAGACAGGAAGCAGTCTTTGACATACTCGACAACGAACTATACGTCACAGCTAAAGCGAATGATGAAGATGCCAATTCGTCTTGCGTCTAAAGCGAATTAAAACCTTCATAGAAACATCTGACGACATTCGAGAGCTTCCAACGGAATGACAGCAGTGACGACGCGTGTAATGGGAGAGGGGTTTGGTGAAAAGCTAGTACAAGTGGTTGAGAGATTGAATAGGTGCCAAATCGTCATTAAACGATTGAGAATTTTTTAAAAAAATTTTCAATAAAATAAATAATATTTGCATATGGAACTAAAAAGCCGCAGCTTCACATCCAAAGAACCGCATGTGGCTCGCGAGCCGCAGGTTGTCGACCGCGGAGCTAGACTAACTTAACTGTGGGAGACGTATTGTCGTCTTTATATAGAGCTAGAACATCTTGTTCAACTAAATTAAAATCTATTTTATTGATAATACTTTTATCAGCTGTTCAAACTGACAGTTATCAGCCGTTCAATCTGACTGTTTTTAGACGTTCAAACTGACTTTTATCAGCCGTTCAATCTGACTGTTATCAGCCGTTCAATCTGACTGTTTTCAGACGTTCAAACTGACTTTTATCAGCCGTTCAATTTGACTGTTATCAGCCGTTCAATCTGACTGTTTTCAGACGTTCAAAACTGACTTTTATGAGCCGTTCAATTTGACTGTTATCAGCCGTTCAATCTGACTGTTTTCAGACGTTCAAACTGACTTTTATCAGCCGTTCAATCTGACTGTTATCAGCCGTTCAATCTGACTGTTTTCAGACGTTCAAACTGACTGTTATCAGCCGTTCAATCTGACTGTTATCAGCCGTTCAATCTGACTGTTTTCAGACGTTCAAACTGGCTTTAATCAGCCATTCCATCTGACTGTTATCAGCCGTTCAATCTGACTGTTTTCAGACGTTCAAACTGACTGTTATCAGCCGTTCAATCTGACTGTTATCAGCCATTCAATTTGACTGTTTTCAGACGTTCAAACTGACTTTTATGAGCCGTTCAATTAGACTGTTATCAGCCGTTCAATCTGACTGTTTTCAGACGTTCAAACTGACTTTTATGAGCCGTTCAATTTGACTGTTATCAGCCGTTCCATCTGACTGTTTTCAGACGTTCAAACTGGCTTTAATCAGCCATTCCATCTGACTGTTATCAGACGTTCAATCTGACTGTTTTCAGACGTTCAAACTGACTGTTATCAGCCGTTCAATCTGACTGTTATCAGCCGTTCAATCTGACTGTTTTCAGACGTTCAATCTGACTGTTTTCAGACGTTCAATATGACTGTTTTCAGAAGTTCAATCTGACTGTTTTCAGACGTTCAAACTGACTTTTATCAGCCGTTCAAACTGACTTTATCAGCCGTTTAACCTGACCTCATCAGCCGTTCAAACTGACTTTACGTTTCCCAAACTAATATTAGGTAACCATTAGAGCTGGGTGGACTCGGAGGCGCTTTAATCATCCCGAAATAAAAAGATACCAGTCTTCACCAGGATTGGAATTGTGGACTAGCGGTTGGGAAGGTAAGAGCTTTAAAAGTCAGCCACCGCGCCTCCAATTGTTTTGAATACGAAGATAACGGAGCAGCAGTGCCGGAGTTTAGTTAGTTGAAGCCCTGAGCAGAATTATATAAATGCCCCTCTTCAAGCTTGAACGTAATTGTAATATTGATCAATTTAATAGTATGTTCTATGTTGTAGACGAAGAAATGCAATACTTATACACTGTATCTCATTCTCCTTATTATCTTTCATTTCGTTTAGTATTTTCATTAAATATAGAAACAAAATAGAGTAAGACGGCTTCCTAGGGTGGATATACAGTCTAACATTGTCTTAATTTCAGCCCTTAGGAAGAGTGTAGTATTTCGTGTAGATTTAACCAAGATATTTTGCATCAAGCTACACAGACAAAGTCGTTGTTTGTTGAAGGCAACTACTATTCATAATTTTGCCGTTTATTTTTACCAACTCGGTATTAATTTTTCCTTGGTTATCGAATTTTGTCCGCAGCCTTTTGTAAGAAAGTTCCACTTGTCTCTATTGAAAAACATTTGGTGTAAGAGGTGGCCCTTAAAGCTTTTCCTGGGGCACCATTTTTAGGCAGTCTTCCTTTAAGATAACTACAAATGTTGCACTGTACAAGCAGCGGTCGCAGGTGCGCTGCCCACAGTGGCGTAGCTAGGGTGGGGGGAAGGGGAGTCCAAATTTGAAAATCCTCCGGGCCTCCACTTGAGGAGGGTCCCCAAAAGAGTATCCGAAATTTGTTTTTGCATTAAATATTACGCCATTATCTCATGTCATGATGTCGAATGTCAAAATGCAAGGGGCTCCTAAAGAGGCCAAGCCCCCAGGCTCCCAAATCTCTAGCTGCCCAGGATTGTCGAAATGTAAAAAGTACCTCTATCATTCACACAAGCATTCAACAGAACATCGCTATTTGTTGTATAGCTCCACGACAAACCCTCCTCCTTTTTCAGCTGGTCTTAGGACCAGCTATGACGCAGGTTTTAACTTAATTAAAAGAAACTTTTTAAAGTAAATGTTGAAATTCTCAATACTATAAAGTTGTATCCTTTAGCAAACTTATTTGTGCACACACAAAAATTGATCTGTGATATCTAACATATAAGGCTGACAATTTTTTTTATATCAATATTTGTTTTTATTTCAAAGTAAAAAATTAGCAATTTTAATAGTTCCAATCTGAATCTAAAAAAATGATAATAATTTCATTGCCTGAAACAAACACTTACTTTTAACTCGTTCGTTTGGCATGCGAGCCCATGTAATTATAACAGAGAACAAGAGACAACCTAATGACCATTGAAAAAACAAACAAACAAAGATTTATTTGAACACAAACTATACTGTGAAACTATGTACAATTCCTCTACAAAACAAAAGTCGTCTGAACGACATAGTAGGCGTGAGAACAAGGCCCAGAGAAGAGCCATTCCCAAACACAGGCGCAGAGGACGAAAAGAAAATGTAATTAGACCCTCTAAGGACAACAGCTTTGTTTCCATCCAATGTGAAAAAATAAGTGGGGCAACTGGGTTTGAGTATGTCCGTGAGACACTTTACTCATTCCCAACTCGAGAATCGAAGCTAATGCTAGACTGGCAAATGAATCTGGACCGTTATTGAATTAAGTTGTCAAAATTACCAATTTTTTAGCCGACCCCATTGAGTGAAAAGCCGCTATTAACAAATAAACAAATAAATGCGATTACATGATATTTTAGATCTTGCAAAGTTCTGGTGCAACGGCTACTTCTTGTTTTTCTGTATTATTTTTAAATGTAATTTTTCACACAGTTGTTGCGGTTATACTCGAGCAGTATTCAGTCAAATCTTCAATCAATGTAAAAAAAACATTACGATGCGCAGTTTCGAAACAAAAAGGGTTTCCGATGGAGAGAGACAGCATAAAAAAGAGAGAGAAGATTGAGAGAGAGAGATATATAGAAAAGAGAGTGAGAAAGAAGGAGAGAGAGTAATAGAAAAGAGAGTGAGAAAGAAGGAGAGAGAGTAATAGAAAAGAGAGTGAGAAAGAAGGAGAGAGAGTAATAGAAAAGAGAGTGAGAGAGAAGGAGAGAGAGTAATAGAAAAGAGAGTGAGAGAGAAGGAGAGAGAGAGAGTAATAGAAAATATGTGATAATCACATAGACTTCATAAATGATTTCAATATTTTCTGCATGAAATTGTTTTTGTAAAGATCAGGAAGACTTCATTTTCGGAGGATCGCCATTGGTCGCTGAAGTTTGACCTCAGCTGTACAAGAAACTTTCGCCATGTATTTATACGATCGTTAACCTATATATGATATTTCAACTACTTATGGATTCTTATCTGAAAACATATATTCAATTAATCAAACAGTCAATATCATTAGCCTAAGGTCTTTATCAAAGGCTAACATTTATTTTAGTCAAACTTATAGAAAATCAATGCGAAATCATCTTAATCAATTTGTTGACGAGAGACGCGTCGGCTGAGTGGTAAAGCAATAGGCTTTCGAATCGATGTCCCTGGTTTGAATCCTGGTGAAGACTGAGATTTTTTTTATTTATGGATCTTTTGGGGCACCTCTGAGTCCAACCGGCTTCAATGGGTACCTGAACTTCTGTATTATGTCGAATGTAACTACCTTTAATACTGAACACAGAAGTTAAGAAAAATGTAGAAAATAATTTATTTTTTTTTAAAGTAAAGTTTCCTCTTTCAGACCTTGCGATCTATGGGGCAGATGATGTAAGAGGCATCTGTTTCTGTTGCCCATGATTAACTAGGGTGTCATGTGGCCAGCACAACTACCAACCGTCTTTACTTTTCTTCAGCTAATGTCAGGTACCCATTCGAACTGGTTGGACTCAGAGGCGCCCAAAGATCCCGAATTTAAAAATCCCAGTCTTCACCAGGATTCGAACTCGAGACCCCCGGTTCGGAAGCCAAGCGCTTATCCACTCAGCCACCGCGTTTAAGTCAGCTATACAAAATTCAGCTTAATTAATGAAAAAAAAATGTACATGTCCAGGCCGCGTGGAATTTCGATGACCTTCAAACATTTCTCAATACTCGCTAATCATATGAGTGGGAGGGAAAGTTTCGCATCATCACGTTTGTGCACTTTTAAGTTGAGCCAACCAGCATACAAAACAACAACAACAACATTGCTCTAATCAATTCTGACATTCTGTCGAGTTCCGCTGCTTGCTGAAAGCGATTTCAAGTCTGGAGAAGCCTCCAGAGTTAGATTACTTTTATAAACTTCTTCTTTGAATCTTCACGCCACTATGTTGTTTTTTTGTTGTTGTTTTTTTTGCAATTCATTTTTTCAGCTTGCAAATTGTGCATAGGAAAAGACAGGAAGTATTAAAAACCTGGACACGTCCTCGAAAACGGCTCTAAAGATTTTTATACAAATTTCAAAATTAGTTAATTTGGTAAAACAATTACTAGCTAATTGGCCACACAGTTGTAATTATAATTTTGAAATTGAAAAAAATACGTAGGTATTATAATAGCTGAACTTTTATAATGGAATCACCGTATTGGCGAAATTATGAAAACATCATTAGGGCTTATTATAAGACATTTTTACAAATCAAACCAAAACTTAAAACTAAAATAATATTTAATCCTAAAACAATATATGTGTCCTCTGTTAGGGACCCTTCAGCTCAAGACAACTAAATGAAACTTAAATACAAGCTAACTAGAAGTAGGGGGGGGGAGCGTGGTCTATAAGTGCTCTATCATTTGCGTTCCAAACCGGAAGGTTCCGGGTTCGAATCCTGGTGGGTTTTTTTTTATCTCGGGATCTTTGGGAGCCTCTGAGTTTACCCAGCTCTAATGGGTATTGACAGGTGGTTGATCGTTGTGCTGGTCACATGACACCCTCGTTAACCGCGCGCCACAGAAACATAGGGCCCTTACATCGTCTGGTCTGAAAGGGGAACTTTAGGAGGCGCGATGGATGAGTGCTAAGCGCTAGGCTTCCGAACCTGGGGTTCGAATCTCGGCGAAGACTTAGAGTTTGAATTTCGTTATCCTTCTTGCACCTGTGACACCACTTTACTGTAATGGGCAAGTAAGGACGCTTGCTCATTGTGCTGGACACATGACCACTTCGTAAGATCTCAGCCATAAAACAGATCTTTACATCATCTGGCAATGTCAGCATTACGTGGCTTCATTCTTGTTTTACTGCTTTTAACTCTTTCTCTCCGTAATTATTTACCACGTTCTGGTGGCATCAACGCTGGCATCGTCAGTTAGGAGAGAAAGAGTTAAGACCACCAAAGACTTAGCCAACACTTTTAACCCTCAGATCTGTTACGTTCGTGCGAAAGGTCTTCATGAAATGACAAGGGCGCTAGCCTTTATTAAAACTCTAAGCTCTCTTTATCAGCTTCCGTTTTGTTCTAATGCTCTTTGTTCTCTGAAGTCACTAACCTCCCTTTGTGTGGCATGTCTTAGGACGCCTGCTCTAAGAAAATCTGATTGATTTATGCTAATGTTTTGACTTCAAATACCAGTCCCCCCCCCTACCCAAAGCCATTCAGACAGGAAGCTCACACTTAAAAGGACAGACACATTCACTGAGACTTTTCCTGAGCATTAGCAGAGACCAATTTTTTTTTTAATATAGGCTATGTTCAATTTTTTTACCATTTTTTTTTTTTTTTTGCTCTTTAACTTTCAAAAGGTTAAATTTTAAAGATAACAGATAAAAAAAGATTATTTCTGTTCAACATTTACGTGACGAGTTTATATTCTATCTATTGAGAAACGTCTTGCCAGCTGGCTGAGTGGTACAGCGCTTGGCTTCCGGAAATGAGGGTTCCGGGCTAGAATCCTTGTGAAGAGTTGGATTTTTAGTTTCGGGATCTTCTTCTTCTTCATCGTTCTCATTGTCATGTTGGAGTGTTGAGATGACTAGACCAATACATGAGATAAACTGCGCAGTGGTTTCCTAATCAGGGAGCTCTCCATATAGTTTTCTTTCTATTGGGGTGATTTGGGGCCAATGTCTTATACGGGCCTCTTGGTAAAGAGAGCAGTTTTAGAGGACGTGGTCGGCATTTTCTGGTGATACTCCACATGTGCAGATTTCACTGGTTCCAAACTATGTTGGAGTTCGGGATCTTTAGGGCGCATCTGAGTACACCCAGCTCTAATGGGTATCTAACATAAGTTGGGGGGAAAAGTAAAAGCGGTTGGTCGTTGTGCTGACCACATGACACTCTCGTTTACTGAGGGTGATGAAAACAGATGACCACATGGTCTGAAAGAGAGACTTTACTTTGACTGTTGACAAACAGTTTGTGCTTTTTTTTCCTGCTTTGTTAGTATTACTATTCCACGAATTGGATTAGAATACTTCTTGGGTTCACACTGGGCTCTACACTGGGTTTCAACCTTAGTACCCGAAAGCCTGGATCGAATATCATAAAAGACTGGGATTTTAAGTTTCAACCCTGAATCAACTAAAATGTTACGGTTACCTGAAAATAGTTGATTTAAGTAATGTCAGTTGGTTGCTGGGCTGGCAACATGACACCTTTGTAAACCGTCGGATAAAGTAACATATTTCTCAACATCCTCAGATCGCAAGGTCTGAAAGGGGAACTTTGTACTTCATTTTAAACGTTGATAGAGGTAAAGTAATACTTTGTCAAGCACTAATTGTAATACTTTGTCAACTCTGATTGTAATACTTTGTCAAACACTGATTGTAATACTTTGTCAAGCACTGATTGTAATACTTTGTCAAGCACTGATTGTAGTACTTTGTCAAGCACTGATTGTAATACTTTGTCAAGCACTGATTGTTATACTTTGTCAAGCACTGATTGTAATACTTTGTCAAGCACTGATTGTAGTACTTTGTCAAGCACTGATTGTAATACTTTCTCAAGCACTGATTGTAATACTTTGTCAAGCACTGATTGTAATATTTTGTCAAGCACTGATTGTAATACTTTCTCAAGCACTGATTGTAATACTTTGTCAAGAACTGATTGTAATACTTTGTCAAGCACTAATTGTAATACTTTGTCAAGCACTGATTGTAATACTTTGTCAAGCACTGATTGTAATACTTTGTCAAACACTGATTGTAATTCTTTGTCAAGCACTGATTGTAATACTTTGTCAAGCAATGATTGTAATACTTTGTCAAGCACTGATTGTAATACTTTGTCAAGCACTGATTGTAATACTTTGTCAAGCACTGATTGTAATACTTTGTCAAGCACTGATTGTAATACTTACTTTGTCAAGCACTGATTGTAATACTTTCTCAAGCACTGATTGTAATACTATGTCAAGCACTGATTGTAATACTTTGTCAAGCACTGATTTTAATACTTTGTCAAGCACTAATTGTAATACTTTGTCAAGCACTAATTGTAATACTTTGTCAAGCACTGATTGTAATACTTTGTCAAACACTGATTGTAATTTTTTGTCAACCACTGATTGTAGTACTTTGTCAAGCACTAATTGTAATACTTTGTCAAGCACTGATTGTAATACTTTGTCAAGCATTAATTGTAATACTTTGTCAAGCACTAATTGTAATACTTTGTCAAGCACTGATTGTAATACATTGTCAAGCACAAATTGTAATACTTTGTTAAGCACTGATTGTAATATTTACTTTGTCAAGCACTGATTGTAATACTTTGTCAAGCACTAATTGTAATACTTTGTCAAGCACTGATTGTAATACTTTGTCAAGCACTAATTGTAATACTTTCTTAAGCATTGATTGTAATACTTTGTCAAGCACTAATTGTAATACTTAGTCAAGCACTGATTGTAATACTTTGTCAAGCGTTAATTGTAATACTTTGTCAAGCACTGATTGTAATACTTTGTCAAGTACTAATTGTAATACTTTGTCAAACACTGATTGTAATTCTTTGTCAAGCACTGATTGTAATACTTTGTCAAGCATTAATTGTAATACTTTGTGAAGCACTGATTGTAATACTCTGTCAAGCACTGATTGTAATACTTTGTCAAGCACTGATTGTAATTTTTTGTCAACCACTGATTGTAGTACTTTGAGCACTAATTGTAATACTTTGTCAAGCACTGATTGTAATACTTTGTCAAGCATTAATTGTAATACTTTGTCAAGCACTAATTGTAATACTTTGTCAAGCACTGATTGTAATACATTGTCAAGCACAAATTGTAATACTTTGTTAAGCACTGATTGTAATATTTACTTTGTCAAGCACTGATTGTAATACTTTGTCAAGCACTAATTGTAATACTTTGTCAAGCACTGATTGTAATACTTTGTCAAGCACTAATTGTAATACTTTGTCAAGCACTAATTGTAATTCTTTGTCAAGCACTAATTGTAATACTTTGTCAAGCACTGATTGTAATCTTTTGTCAAGCACTGATGGTAATACTTTGTCAAGCACTGATTGTAATACTCTGTCAAGCACTGATTTGTAATACTTTGCTTGTACTAAACATCGTGATGACTTGTGTGCCTCATGTATAGAATATCTTTCTGTGTACTTTATTCCACGGGCTGCCAAATTAGTTAAATTGGTACTAAATAAGACAAGAAAGGAACAATACAGAAAAAAAAACACCTAAAATCTACTTAACAAATCACCATGAATTATATGTCCTCAGAACGTTGTTTCAGCTTTTCCCCCAGGTGGCATCATGAGATATTTATAGCCATGTCACCGCCCACAAAGGGGGAAAAAGTACAAAGGATACATTTGTCAAAGTGACTATTGACCTAAGTAAAGAATTCGTGGACAAAACTCCCCCTATTCCTCTCCTAAGACAGTGGCATTGACACCAGGTAAAAGTGCTGGCCATAGCAATAATCATCAAATGACGAAGAGATATATAAGCCATCCTGGCAATACGCCAAGAGGCCATTCATTGTCTTTAGCTTTGATTTAAGACTAGTGTCTTGTTTTGTCTGCAATCTATTTGCGAGGTGTTCAAGGCATCGCTGTATAATTACAATATTTTTCTCAATGTTGCAGTGATGAATTCAAAGTGTCAGTCAGAAGAACTGGAGAAATATGAATACGTGTACACAATGTCACCAGGAGTTGAACTGTTCATAAAACTTGGAAAACAAAAATAAAATACCTCGAGGGAGAAGCCGTCAGTTTCATTCGACTTAATAACTTAATACGGTAAACCAGTTAAAAGCGAAGTTCAGTCATCTAAAATATATTTTTAAAAATACTAATCACTGTCATTTATATAAAACATTTTTTAAAATCCGAGATTTTTATTTTGTCATACGCCGCAGGGAAAAGCCCCCAATTTACATGCGCCTCATGGGGTGTGTAAGTACAATTTAATAGATTGTTAAAATAATTGAGTTTTAATATCATTAGGTCTAGTGGTTTCTATGGACACCGTAGACCAGAATGCAGTACAGACCAGGAAACAGAGCACACAGCCACAGTGCAATAGAGAAGAGAATCTCTTTAGTCAACAAGATAAAAATGTTTAGTGTAATACATCAAGCAAAATAATAAATCCCCAACAATTAATGAAGTGTTTATTTTTTGGATTGACTCATGTCACACCAGGTTTAATACATAATTGTGCTAAGTTTAACTTGATCCGAGAATGGGAAACGGGAAAGAAAAAAAAAACATGCTCAAACTTTATACCAGACAGACAGACAGACAGACAGACAGACGGAATGAGTTGATAAAAGCTTTGAAAAACGAAAAATAGGCGTATTAAAAGTACCCATTTACTCACCAAAACTGTGTGCTCCCTATTGCTTTTAAGTTCGGATCCGCCCCTGACACCTTTCAGGAAAGATAGGAGCTAGAATTGAAGGTCAAGCTCGAGACCTAAGAAAATGAAAGAGAAAAAAAAAGTGTGAAGGTTAATTTAAGTGTCAAGGTTGAAAGAAGTAACTAATCGATATTGGTAAACATTTGCATTGATTGATTCTAATTGCGCGGGGGATTGACTCAGGGCCAGAACGTGAGCCCAGAACGTCAAATCATCGGGACATAGTAAAAGAACGACAGTTTGTGTGCATTTACACAAACACTCACATTCACAAACACACATTGACAAAACACACATAATTTGGGTAGACATTTGGACCAGTGGCGTAGCTAGAGTATATGATGCCTGGTGCGGTACCTCATCTTGATGCCCCCCCCCCCGAAAAAAAACAACAACTAGCATTGCAAAACCTTACTTTTTTTGTTCAACATAATATGTATTCATTAATCAAGTATTGTTAATTCTTTCATGACCTTAATGACCTTTCATGCCCGCAGCATTATCATAGCCTTGATCCCTGCAGTCCATTATGTCTAAGCCATCCAAACGCAATTTCTCTAGAATCATCTCAGTGATTCCAGCAGCACGCGTGTCCTTTGTGTCGATGAAGTCAACAAAAGACTCACGAACCTGCACCCCGTCATTATCCCTGACAACATACCGTAAAATTTAGGAAATTTGATCCAGCTTGGAGATGTCAGGTGTACTGTCAAAAATAATAGAGAAATATTTGGCTTGTTGTACTTGCTGTATGATTTGTTTTTTAGCGTGATCCCCCAATATTGTAATAAATTAATTTTGTATTTGTGGAGACATGTATGTATTCGGTCTGAAACAAAGCTTAGTTCAAAGCACATGCTCTCTCAAGAGTGGATCGAACTTTGATAGTAATTTTACTAACCCTCCAGGTTTTCGTCTCTTGTATAATCAAATCTTGGGCCTTGTTGTCAATATTGTTCCCTACTCTCAGGCAAACTTCAAGTTCCCTCCAAGCAAGCGATGACTGAATGTGAGCTCTGCTGGTCTCATGTCTTTCTATTTTCGGGGATAACCTCCACCACTCATTGGATCCATCTTTGGATTTAAATGAAGATTTGGTACTTGATCTTGTTGAGTATGTAGGGGAAGGAAAATAAGGATTCTTTTTTTTTTTTTTTTGGCGAATAACACATCCACTTTCTAAGAACTTTCTCGCCGTTTGACATTTGCCGGAAAAACCAAGCCTTTGAAAGCTTTCTAGCCTTTCCTTTTGCTGATACTTGATGTCTATATACGCCTCTCTGAATTGACTGTCCATACGCTGAACTGTTTCAGATCCTTGAGTGAGAAGGTGTATGCGAATATTATATGTGATGACATCAGGCCAATCTCCAATGTCGTTCAGTCTAGAGTTTATTATTTTGCTTTCTGTATTGTTTACACTGTCTGATGGTCCAGCATCTTCAGTGTGAATTTTTGAGGACATGCTTGTGTGCTGTCCTTTAGTCTCTAGAACCTGCGGTATTGAAGTATTTTCTTGTTTTAACGATGTCGGCCACATCATTTTTGTCTGGATTCAATGATAACCGTCTCATCTTGCTTTGTTGCTTTTAATTGTTCAGTTAATTCATACCCATTAACAGCTCGCCTATAGTCGGTGGACTCTGGCAATGATGTGACTTGAAATAGTCTCGATGCTTCTTTAGACTTAAGAAATTTAAGAATCGCACCTCACTGCGGTCAAAGAAACTGCTTTATGCTGATGACATTGTCCTCTGGTCAACCGGCAAGAAAGCCGACCAAATACAGGCGGCATTACAAGCAGACCTCCAAACCATCTTCTCGTATTGCGACATATGACAGATTCAGATAAACGTTGCCAAAACGACCTGGTCCCTGTTCACTATGAAATCGACATTCTTAAGGCTCTATTCAAGCTTCAACTTGGTGGGCTGCGACTCCAACGTGAAAACACGCCAAATATCTAGGGGTAACCCTGGATAGAAAGTTGTCAATGCTCCAGCACGTCCATGAAGTTGAAAGAAAAGCCTCGGAGAAGTTAGCGTTACTAAGAAAGCTGGCCAGCACAAAGTAAGGTGCCAAAGCTTACATGCTACGCACATTGTACTTAGGGGCAGTCAGATCACAAATTGAGTACAGCTCAAGTATATGCTAGTAAAACTGCCCTCGAATCACTCGACCGAGTACAATCACAGGCACTAAGGCTCATTTGTGGCACCTTTCGGACAAGCCCAACAAACGCTGCTGAAATCTAACAAACGTGGCCCTTTACATTTAAGGAGGGAGAGGGCGGTACTTACAGCCTATGAGCGCTACAAAAGGGGCTACTCTAGGCTACCCACCTTAATATTAGTGCGACAGTGGAGAGAGAGGAACCGCATAAAATGCGATCGTTCCTCCACATTGCGGCCAATTTGTCAAAATCAGCTGGGCTCTCCACTGACAGAATCCCAATTAGAATAATTAGTACTTGCCCTCCGTGGAGGAGAAGTCGGCCCCACAAATAAGCATGTCCCTTATAGGGCAAGTGGGAGCCACCAAGAGGCGATTAACACCTGCCATACTCCAAAACTTGGCATCAGCTACACTAAAGTCCTACCCATCAGATGCCATTTTCTGTTATACCGATGGGTCGGTAATAAGGGACCCCGATACATCTGGGTATGGGGCCCTTATAGTCTACCCAGACTGGACAGAACCAGAGATGCCGATTTCTCCGTCTGAGCTTAATAGGGTTTTGAGGCGCCAGCCAGACTAGTCAGTCTTGAGCATTGTTCATCATTTTGTTTACGTTACAGTATTACAATTAATTAGTTAGTTAAAAAAAAACTCGTAGAAAACAAAGGTTAGCTTATTTAAAAATATTGACATTACAATAGAATTATTTCCAAAATTAAACTATAAAGAATCATAAAGAAATAAATAGACTAAGACAATTGTTTAGAGCTAGAGTTTAGAAATATATTTGTAAACTCAATATCTAGATTAAACCAATGGACTAAACAATAAAGTAAAAAAAGGTTGGCCTATCTTCTTCTTCTTCTTTATATTACAGAGCATTGATCAGTGTAGTAACAACATGTACCGTGTGTCCGAAATAAATCTAGTAAATTAGATTCAAACTTTTCTATAGCTTACATTGTATGGAAGAAATAGTCAAGGAGATGAAACAAAATAACGACATGACTAGTTTATAAATCGTTAGTTCATGTTTAAAATACAGTAGTTTAAGTTTGTTCGTGTCCATACAATTAGTCGTTTTTACTGAAACGCTCAGGGAAATAGGAAAATAATACACACTGGGGGAATTTTGGTGCCCCTCTCCACTTGGTGGCCAGTGCGGCCCGCACCACCCGCACATTGGTAGCTACGCCACTGCATTGGACTCACTTATTTTCTGAGCAGACGATAATTACGTCCTACTCGTATTCTTGTGTAAATCTAGTCATGTATGCTCATCAAAGGATAAACCAGTGATGTTCCGGCCTGATTCAGAAAAAAAAAAGAGACTTGGCTTAACAAGGATAAGATCGTAGGCCACGCTTGCAAATTCCAGGGTTCGAACCCCACCCCTCATCCTGCTGGATCTTAGAATCTGATGGGGCACTTGAAACGTGTAAGAGATGTTTGCAACACAAAAAATAACTAATTAAACGAAAGTGCTTTTCCAGGCTTTTATGCTTTAACTCTTTCTCTCCTAACTGACGATACCAGCGTTGATTCCACCAGAATGTGGTAAATAATTACGGAGTGAAAGAGTTAAAAGAAACCAAATGTCGCATGGGAGGGAGAAATAGCTTTAACCTTTTTGAAAGCCATATCTAACAATACTGATGTATTAGTTTCATAATAAAGAATAATGAATTATCAGTAATTAATAGTCTAATTGGTTACGTTTTGTTTATTCCTGTCTTTGTCTATGTCAATAAATAATTTTTGCGAAGTTTCAGCTTGATCCAAGAGTGGGTGTGGGAGAAATAACGTGTACAGACATTGTAACAGACAAAATGAGTTGATATAAGCTTTGTAATAATTACTTTGTGTTAACAGACATATTTTATACCTAGACTATGAGACCATGAGATCATAAAACTACACAGTCAGATAAAAGCAGTAGCCAATACAAAACCCAAAAGTAAAATCTTACTCTGGAATAAATGTAACCTAACACAACTACACCAAGCTGCATTAAACTTTCAACAAACATTCTTATTAGAAAAAGACATTAACCTACCAGTCGATGACCTCTGGAATTTCATTAAAAATCATCTTAAAAGCATTATAGAAAATCATATACCAACTAAATAAATACCAAACAAAATAAATAAATGCTGGTTTAATAATAGGCTAAAGAAGCTTTGTAAACAGAAGGAAAACTTTTATAGAAAGTTTAAAAAAACTAAGGCAGAAAGAGTTTACAAAAAGTATATAATAATTAAACATTTAGCCCAAAAAGTAAGCAGACAGCTGCAGAGTGAATACATAAACAATGTAATATCTAAAGATAACAACAAAAACCTATGGTCATACATTAAGTCTAAGAAAATGGAAACAACAGGCAAAGCGCCATTAAAAGATGAACATAACATAATACATAATGATAATGAAACTAAAGCAAACATCCTAAACAAATACTTTGCATCAGCATTCTCAGCCCCAGGAGACAAAGATATATTACTGAATTTGAACCAAGTAGACAACATAGAAGATATAGTAGTACAAGAAAATGGAATTCAAAAACTATTAGCCAACACCAAACCAAATAAAGCGTCTGGACCTGATGGTATTCCAGCTAGATTACTCAAAGAACTAAGCAATGAGCTAACCCCAGTGTTCAAAATACTCTTTCAGGCTTCACTTAACCAGGGCAGAGTACCAAAGGACTGGAAAGAGGCTAATGTTACCCCCTATTTAAAAAAGGAGAAAAATCTGACCCAGGAAATTACAGTATCACTTACCAGCATCACGTAAAATCCTAGAACACATAATATGTAGCAACATCATAAACCACTTAGACAAACAAAATGTCCGCACACCATACCAACATGGCTTTAGGAAATATAGATCATGTGAAACAAAACTAATAGGACTAATTGATGATTTTTCTAAAGGTATAGATAATAGTGAACAAATAGATGCTATCTTACTAGATTTTTCTAAGGCTTTTGACAAAGTTCACCACCATAGTTTGCTTAAAAAATTAAAATATTTCGGCATTAATGGTCCACTGCATCAGTGGATTAAAGATTTTCTGATAGGGAGAGAACAAACTGTAATAATAAATGGCTCTAAATCAACACCGATAACACTAAACTCAGGTGTACCTCAAGGAACAGTCTTGGGTCCACTACTATTTTTAATTTACATAAATGATTTACCAAATTGCATTAGTTCAGGAACAAAAGTCAGATTATTTGCAGACGATTGCATAATATATAGAACAATAAAAACAAGACACAGATATTTTACAAAGAGAATTAGATGAATTACAGAAATGGGAATCAAATTGGAGCATGTCTTTCCACCCAGAAAAATGTCAGTTGTTAAGAGTAACAAAAAAACTAAAACAAATTAATTCCACTTATCTTATTCATGGCAAACTAGTAACACAGACTAAAAACGCAAAATACCTATGTGTTATAATAAATGAAAAACTGTCATGGAATCCACATATTGATATAATCTAGAATTCATAAAATTTAACAGACTTGAATATTTTCGATGTAAGAATTTCGAAACATTATCACAGTGGAAACTAACAAGAAATGGCTTTATTTCGTAGATTTGCGTGAATATTTAGTTATGTGATTAACAGCTCATTGGATTTCAAATCCACAAAATGGTATTGCATTGTTTCTAAACTTTGAAAACAAAAGATATTACTTATTTGTGATTTGATAATAGCCCTTTTCAAGACTCTTGGCGACTTCTCTTCAAGTTTTAAAAAGAGTTATATATATGGTCTACGAGCATATGAATAGGTCTGTGATCTGATTATTATTGGATAAGAATTTGTTTCCGTTTTCCAGTATAGATATAATATACATAGGTCAGTGTGTTATTACTATAAGTGCTTAGAAATGTTACAGTGCTAAAAAGTGCCCCCCAAAAATTGTGTTGCTTACATTTTAAAATACTCATTCAATCAACACTTCCTATAATGTGTACACCGGATACACCAAAAAAAAAAAAGCTAGCTGCTTATAGTTGTCTGCCCCTTGATGAAACTCTCCAACAAAATAAAATGTTAAACAGGTTCTCATTACGTTGGCCACGTAGCGACAATTGATTGCGCAGAATGGCTACGACTTCCCCAACTTGAGCTATTTGTGCAATCTGACGGCCTCATTCAAGCTCTCTCATTCCAGTGGCTGAAAGCTAGCTTCGGGGCGGGAAAGTGGCACGCGGACCTTAGCTCGGGTAGCCTGGACATGAAAAAAAACAACGCTCTTTTTTTTTCTCTTCTCTCTTGCCCCGAGGCTGTACCAGAGCAAAGGGAAACAACACACGGTAAATTGTGTATGGCTCAATCACGTGACTTGCTTTATTCTGACATTTCTTTCTTGTGCACTGTTTACACCGTTTGGGAAGAGGGGATGACGTCATCAAAACCAGTGCTGCCGGTATTGAAAGAAATCGTTGAAAAAAAAGCGAAGATCTAGATGGCGTTAGTGTTAGAGTTTATGGCAACTCCTTCTGTTTATCTGTCCGGTACAAATCTTGTACACATTATTTCTCCCACTTCCCGTTCTCGGATCAAGTTGTAACTTTTTGCAAAATTATACTATTATCAATGACAACACGCGAACCAATTTAAAAAAAAAACAATTACTTAATTATTGATGTTTTATATTGAAAAAGGTAGATAAATCTCACAATATTGAGACATGGCAGTAATTGTCTGGTTCCGTGCCTTATACGAGCTTTATTTTTTTAAAAAATCATTTTTTTAAATATGTTTCTTGTTGTTCCGTCTTCTAACTAGATTTCAACGCGTCTATAAACGGGAACTCGGCTAATGTTAAAAACAGCAATCCGATTAACTGTACTTTTAATGTACTTGTTTGTGCTTTCTTATTTCGTTGCGTATGTGTTGACAGTCAGTGACCTAGCTGTTTTGCAAAAAGAAAAAAAAAAGTTCCCGATTTAGACTTAATGATCTATAGGACAGGGGGAAAATGGAAATAAAGGTTATACGTTTTATAATCGACGATTAACAAGGATATCATGTGGCCAGCATAACGACCAAACTCCTTTAATTTACCCTAATACCTACTAGATTTGGGTGAATTTAGGGCGTCCTGAAAATCAAAATCCCAGGCTGCACCTTCGATGAAGTCCAGTAGGGAATCGGCGCCGTTCATCACGGTGGTAGTTAGAAAGGTTTTTATCCAACCACCAGGCCTGGACACTGGGATTCTTCATCCAAGGTCCTGTCTGAGGGCACCCAGCGGTAGTCGGCCATATCGATTGACTGGGCTACTCGTTCTTTGCCTATCCAGTTCCACCCCGAGTGAGATAAAAAACAGACAAAAGCTCACCCAGGGAGACCTGCTAGAAGGCCTGGTTCGCTACTCGTTCTTTGCCTATCCAGTTCCACCCCGAGTGAGATAAAAATAAGACAAAAGCTCACCCAGGGAGACCTGCTAGAAGGCCTGGTTCGCTACTCGTTCTTTGCCTATCCAGTTCCACCCCGAGTGAGATAAAAACAAACAAAAAGCTCACCAAGGGAGACCAGCTAGAAGGCCTGGTTCGCTACTCGTTCTTTGCCTATCCAGTTCCACCCCGAGTGAGATAAAAAAACAAACAAAAAGCTCACCCAGGGAGACCTGCTAGAAGGCCTGGTTCGCTACTCGTTCTTTGCCTATCCAGATCCACCCCGAGTGAGATAAAAACCAGACAAAAGCTCACCCAGGGAGACCAGCTAGAAGGCCTGGTTCGCTACTCGTTCTTTGCCTATCCAGTTCCACCCCGAGTGAGATAAAAACAAACAAAAAGCTCACCCAGGGAAACCAGCTAGAAGGCCTGGTTCGCTACTCGTTCTTTGCCTATCCAGTTCCACCCCGAGTGAGATAAAAAAACAAACAAAAAGCTCACCCAGGGAGACCTGCTAGAAGGCCTGGTTCGCTACTCGTTCTTTGCCTATCCAGTTCCACCCCGAGTGAGATAAAAACAAACAAAAAGCTCACCCAGGGAGACCAGCTAGAAGGCCTGGTTCGCTACTCGTTCTTTGCCTATCCAGTTCCACCCCGAGTGAGATAAAAAACAAACAAAAGCTCACCCAGGGAGACCTGCTAGAAGGCCTGGTTCGCTACTCGTTCTTTGCCTATCCAGTTCCACCCCGAGTGAGATAAAAACAAACAAAAAGCTCACCCAGGGAAACCAGCTAGAAGGCCTGGTTCGCTACTCGTTCTTTGCCTATCCAGTTCCACCCCTGGACGTTTCCACCGGAGGGCCACGCTGAGGCCACGGGTAGCTGGAATATCCTCCGGCCAGGCTGCAAAGATTTTGAACCCGGAAATGAATGCAATTACCTTTTCTTGGTTTGTTTCCATTTGTAAATATTTCAATCAATATTTGTCTGGACAAAGTATACATCTGAGAATGTTTCCTACAGTGACCTACATATATATATTATACCTAGAATAGACCTGGAAATCTCTAACACTACACAAAAATGTCTTGAAAAACTTCAAAAAAAGCTGAAACAAGGCGTTGTTTTGTACAGTAGTTGTATGAAGTGCACTTTTGTCTCATAATTTTCATTTTGCCTTATATATGTAAAAGTCTGTGAGTCTGTGATCTGATCATTATTGTATACAAATTTTATTTCCGTTTTGTCTGTAAAGTAAAGTTCCCCTTTCAGACCTTGCGATGTATATGTAATCTGTTATTTTGCCCAACGGTAAACTAGCAGGGTGCCATGTGACCATCATAGCGACCAACCGTCTTTACCTTTCCCCATAAAAGTCAGGTACCCATTAGAGCTGGGTGGACTTAGGGTCGCCTTTAAAAAATCCTGAAGTTTAAAATACCAGTCTTCACCAGGATCCCAGGTTCTGAAGCTAAGTGCTTAACCACTCAGCCACCGCGCCCCGTTTTATCTAGGTGTAGTATATATATACGTTTGTGGCCTTGTATTTTTGTAATAAATATAAAATGTAGAAGAGCACAATGAAACACAACAAAGGCCATAAGTACATACAAGATGGAGATACTAGTCCTGGGAACGGCCCTAAACTAGCGCCCTTACCGAGCAAGAGACAAACAAGATTTGCTAGTTAATGTGTTATGCCTGCTCACTTTCTTGGCCACTATTGAATTCCTCTCTCATGTCATTAAAGTAGGTGAGGTCTGGGGTAAAGAGAAGGTGGGTAGTCATTTAGAGCCGCCCCCCCCCCTCACATTAAAAGAAAAAACAGCCCTACACACCACGACAAAAGATAACTTTTTTATTTCTCACTAAGCACCAAAAAGCATCATGGTGGAAACTTGATCCTGCCCCCCCCCCCTTTCCTCATGTTCCAAAAAGTTTATAGTAAAAAACCCTAACATTGAGATAATCAGTATAGATAATTGTATTATAATCAATGACGATATTGTCTTCGATCCTTGAGATTAAGGGCTAGGATGTAGATATATAGTTATATCCAAAACTATTCTTTGTCATCATCATCAGTCTGTCCCTTCGGCGTACTGTGGTGCTGGGGCAGTTCTCGCGTAACACGTTCCTCCACTTTTCCCTGTCAGCAGCTGTTCTTAGTCGGACATCAAGAGAGAGGCCTTTCCATTTTGTGTTTGTAAAATGTTTGTAAAATGTTTGTAAAATGTTTGTAAAATGTTTGTAAAATGTTTTACATGTTTAGGATGTTCCTTCAGAGTTCAAAATAATTTTCTTCTTAGTCCAAACCGCCAGCAGGACGAGGAGTCCGAACGACAGTCCAGCGCGCAAACCGCACGACCAGGCAGCAAGGTTATTCATCCAGCTTTTCTTTTGACAATTTTTCTTTTCGTTCGCCCCCCCCTCCTCTTCTGTACCTTGAAACTAGGCCGGCCTTAGGCAAAGGCAAACCAGTCCGCCGCCTAGGGCCCTATATTTGTGGGGGCCTCGCACAGGGCTAAAAATTATTCTTTTTTAGATAAAAAATTGCGAATCCTGGATAAAATCTCAAGAATAACAGACCTCTCTGGCTCTATGCCCTACTATCCTGACTCAAGATATATGCTTAAATGTTTAGATGCACTTGTTAAACTGCATGTGTTAGAAGACCAACGTTTCTTTCTTTTGGTTAAAGGTTAAAACACTATGAGCCTGGAGATCGTGAAACGCCCACGAAGTATTTCCCTGTTATCAGCGCTTGGTTTGAGCTAAAAAAAAATACGCTTATAAAATCTGTACGAATATGTTTCAGAAGCTTACGGAACGCTAATTCAACGCTACAGAAATTTGTGTATACGAATTTAAAATTGTGTTAATTTAAATAGAAATGTAAGAGCACCCATATCGCTGTTATATTCTACTGATTAACAAAAAATCCCAAACATCATTCAAATACATTGTTACACACACACACATACAAAAATTGCAATCACGTGATAAGGGTATTTATTTTCTTGGTATCATTGTCTCTAGACGGTGGTCAGCGATTTCTTTTATTATCTTTACAATGATCCTGGGATTTACCGTGCGGCTTAGTGTGGCGTTCTTTGTATGCCGCTCTCTAGGACTCTAGAGATAATTAAATATTAGTTTCACGAAAACATCGCACGTTACTTGGTCAAGACTTCAAATTGACGTCTTGTAGATCTATGGAATAAATAGACTACAAAATTAGCACAGTTGGCAGCGCTTCAGCTGTTCTGTGGCTGATGCTTGACAAAATGTTTGTCGAGATTCTCGAGTCAAACATTTTTTTTTCGCTGTGTTGAAGAATAGGAAGTTGGCTGTGTACTCAAATTATCAAGTTACTTTCTATTGTTTAATTAATTAATTCAGAGAAACACCTTTAGCGAAATCATTAAATTTAGAAAGTCTTCAGGAAAGAAGACTTAAAAAGTAAACTAGGAATTATACATGAAGCACTGAACTATAGTCTTCAAATACAAAAGCAAAATGAAATACTCAGAGAGACACAAATATAAAAGACATGTTCTATACCTTTTAAGAGGATGTTATAGGATGGAGTGATAGGGGAAATACCACACATATCACGCATAGGTTAGACTCATGAAGCTTGGTGGCCGATTGGTAAAGCTCTTGGCTTCCGAACCGGGGGATTTCTAGTTTGAAACCTTGGTCAAGAATTTGAGTCCAGCCATATCTAATACCTGACATAAAGTCGGGGGAAGTAAAAGCGGTCGGTCGTTGTGCTGACCACACGATACTCCCCTTAACCTTCGACCATAGAGACAGATGATATTGGCATATTCTCCCCATAGAATGCAAGGTCTGAAATAAAAAGGGGGGGGGGTGGATAACTTTTTTAGGTGTCTAGTAAAAGGGAAAATGCCTCCACCATCATCGTGATATAAACTCCAAACCTTCAGTTTGAATGCTACGCGCTATATGGTGCTCAGGGGGGGGGGGGCACGACCCACACATTCTTTTATTTAGCGTTCTCGGTCTTATCTCGCTTTCTATTATCTTATCATCTACACTGGCTCTTAAGATAATATTAAACATGACTAATCAGTACTCACGTAAACCAGAATTCTAAGAAGTTGTCTCGAGTAGGTTTCTGTTGGCTACTGTCTCAATAAAACTACACGTATGACCTCACTCAGTACTCTCTCTGTCTATACTCTTCTTTTGATATGTTACATACATCCTGTTACGGCACTCTTTTATTTTTCACACACACACACACACTCTTCATCTTTCTTTTCCGCGATCTCTCTTTCCTTTCTTTTTCTCACACTTTAGTTCTTTCTCTTTCTGCCTCTCACAACATCTTTCTCTCACTCCCTTTCTCTCTCTCTCTCTCTCTCTCTCTTTTTCTCACTCTTTCCCTTCTCATTTTCTCTCACTTGATGTTTCTCTCTCGTTATCTCCCTTTCTTTCGCTCTTTCTCAATCTCTCTTTCAGTTCTCTCTTTATCTATCTCTCTTTTCCTTCTCTCTTTTTCTCTCTCCCTTCTCTCTTTCTCTTCCCTCTCTCTCTCTCTTTCACTCTCGCTCTCTCGTTCTCACCCCTGTTCTACCAACTATTTCTCCTGCCCAACACACGCCACCGGTCCCCCCCCACTTCAACCTCACCCCCAATCCTGTTCCACCAACGATGACGCCCACTCTCCGTCGCTAATTTGATTATGAAAACACTTGCTCACGCAATCAGTGGCGCATGTTGGAGATATTAGAGGTCTGAATGCTCGCTCCCCCTTCACTTAATGATACAGTGCTTCTTTGATACATGGGAACATTAGAATTGAGCTCAAACTCTGAAACAAGTTGAACCAACTCACAAGTTTGACATTCTAATACAGACCTCGGTATTGATCTAAGCGTAGGGGAGAATGAGAACCTGATAAAACTCAAAATAAGCTTTTTACATCTTTCAGTTTAGAGAGGTCTTCGCAATTGCAGCATTTTAAATTGCTCTGCCATGTGGAATCAAACCAAGATGTAGGATTATTTGAGGCGTCAGAGTGTGTTAAATAGCAGGTGCCTGTGTGAGTGCATAAATATGTGAAAATGTATAGATATCCCAATAGATCAGCGGTTTTCAACCTTTTAAGCTCGGCGACCCCTTTTACAACCCTCCACTCTTCCGCGACCCCCACCCACCCACACTTACACAGCAATAAAAGAATTGACAAAAACAATTCATTTATCGACGGTCTTAGGCGACCCCAAGGGGGTCGCGACCTGCAAGTAATGAATGATAATATCACGTGACGAGTTTAATTGGGAGGAACTTATTTAGACAAATAAAGTAAGATAAAGTGGTGACAAGTTATATGAATAAAATAAAAAGTGTGCCTATCTGGATGGTAGGGATAATTTCGGGAAAAAAATGCAGTAAAATACACTTACATAAACTTATATCCCTGCAAATATCACACTCTCTGACAGACGAAAATGGACTTGGAAACTTAAACGAATGATGAATAAAATGACAAATGAATTTTGGACTCATTGACTTCCGGTGATGTGTGGCCAGGGTCACGTGTAAAAAAAATTAAAACGACCGAACAAGTTTCGGCCACTCTTAAATCTACTTCAACGTGATATAAGACCATCTTTCAGTTACCCTTGGGAAACCTAATTAGCGATGGCCATGGCCGCAGGCATATCCTTCGAGAGATGGTTCATACCGAGATGGTTAGTACCGAAATGGTTAGTACTGAGATAGCAAGACTGCTAGCACCGAAATGGTTAGTACTTAGATGTCGAGATGATTATAATCGAGATGGTTAGCACCGAAATGGTTAGTACTTAGATGCCGAGATGATTATAATCGAGATGGTTAGTACCGAGATGGTTAATACCGAAATACCGAGATGGTAAGCACGCTAATGATTTAACGTAGATTCGTATCACATTTTGACATAATCAAACTTGATCTACAGAGTTAATTATCGCATCATTTTTTAATTTGACCCATTTGTTGACATTTCTTCGACATCCAAACATAATCAATAAGAAGTAAAGAGTGGAGGACCTGTTCATCTATTGTCCAATTTAATTATCATCTCCGCATGTAAAACGTTATGAGTTTGTATTTAAAAGAAATCAAAATAATAAATTTGTCTTCAGAGACCCCCCACCCCCCAAAGAAAATGAATGTAATCCAATTATAAGATTAAGAAAGGGGAGAATGTTAAATACCATCCAATGTTTTCACAACAATCTTTTAGAATAACTGCATTTGTTACCGAGGCTGCCGGGGGGGGGGGGAGGGTGTATAAATAAAGAATACACAAGATTAGTGATGATCAAACAACGGCACGCGGTCTCAATCTGGCTCTTGAGACGAAGGTTTCCATCCACAGTACATAAAAAAGAAAGGATGCAAAAGACCAATTCCATTTGACTGGAAGATGTTTATTTATTTCGGTGGTACGGCTGGTGACTCTTGTGTCGGAATTGTACAAGGCCCATAAGTTGAACAAAAGGTTGCTTCTCCGCCCCTTTGCGCAAGAGTATAAATACAAATAGAAAACATTGAGTTGAACGAATTAACTCAAGTCTTAGATATCATAGAAAACATTGAGTTGAACGAATTAACTCAAGTCTTAGATATCATAGAAAACATTGAGTTTAACTAAATAACTCAAGTCTTAGATATCATTTTGAGGCACAATGGCTGAAGGTAAAGCGTTTGGATTCCAAAACAGTGGGGTCCCGGGATCGATTCCTAATGATGACTGGGATTTTAAATTTTGGGATCTTTAGAGCGCCTCTGAGTCTATGGCACTATGAGGACTTGAAATATGAGAAGCTTGTAAGTATCAATGAAAACATGGGCCTCTTGAAGAAAAGCATGGAATACGCAAAATGGCCAGCTCCTCTACCACCAAAGCGAAAGCCACCTTGACCTGCACTATATGTGGATGGGAGTGTCTCTCCAAAATAGGGCTTCAGATCCACATGAAAAAGTGTTCGAGATGAACCAAAGACGTTCTACGACTGAAGGAGGCCAATAAAGATTTATAAAATTTCATTTTTTTCAAAGTCAGAAACTTTTTTTTTTCTCTTTTGCCAAAAAAAACAAAATAATAACTAAAATTTGTAATGCACTGCATTAGACATTAAAGGATAAAACAAATCTTTCACAAGGGGACAGAACTCCTGCAGTCGAATACGGTTAAAGGCCCTTGTCTATTTATTCCACTGACTAAATAGGCGAAATAGAGCAATTTTCATAGAGTGACGCTAAACGAGACTAAGCGTAATTTGAGGGCCCTGGCGAATTAGCGTTCCTGACAGTTGGTCACAAACAATATAACTCAACAGTCTCTGGTCATTGGTCCGATGTCTGGCTCTGGCTGGGACCCTGACTCACGAGCGCAAATTCCAGAGAAATCTAATATTACCCGACAGCCTTCGTTCGACCCCAGGCTTAATAAAGTCTCGAGAGTGAGGCGAGGAGTGTCCATGAGGAGAGGCAGAGAAGCAGAGAGGCGGAGAGGGGGGGGGGCAGTCGGGAGCCGAGTTTTGTTGACGGTCTTGACTTGTAGCACCAAACTGCTGGTATACCACTAAACTGCTGTAGGCGTAATATATCTTTAAAAAAACTTTAAAATAACATTTTTGTGATCAATACTAAAATATAACTTTTATAATAATATAACAAAAATCAAGTTTGGTATGAGATAAATCAATGTACCAGACTTCAGTAATAATATTTTGTTAAACAAAATCTAAGTCACTACAATAACACAACCTTTCAGTCTCACGTTCTGGAGTCGTCTGTCCCAACTAAGACCGCTGACGACAATGCTACCTGTCTTGCATCCTTCCCAGCCAGTCTCTAACCTCTTCTCACCGTCACCTTAGACACATACACACACACACACACACACACACACACACAAACACTACATAAAACACGGCCTTGAAATCTACAGAGCAAAAACATTGAATGTTGTTTTGATGTTTTAAAATTTTAATCATCATGAAATTATCCGTAAGTAAGGCTGGCCTTAGGTCACTCCAAACTATGCCGTAAGCAAGGCTGACCTTAGGTCACTCCAAACTATGCGGTCATTGGCGCCGCGCTAATTCTAGGTGTAAATTATTAAATGAAACCATTATAACTTTTTTATTATACTAACAGGGTTAACGCGGCCTCCTGATTTTCCAGAGCCTCCTGGAAAACTCCTGTAATCGCTAAACATACGAAAAAGTCCTGGAAATCTTCTAAAATTATTGAAATCTCCTGAAAACTCATAAAAAATCTCCCGAAAAATGGAAAAAATTGTCATTTCGGGGAGCCAATCCTACGCGTATTGCCAGCTTTCATTTACTAAAAATTTATTGCAAAGACGAATGTATTTTCAAATACAAAATCTTAATTTAGACAATATGCTTATCCCTACCCAGACTAGGCCCCGCGAAATCTGTTTCGCATAGGGCCCCGCATTTGTTAGGGCCGGCCCTGTCAGTAAGAAAGTTTCAAGTCACCCGTAGTCACCGAAGCCTAATTCATAAAACAACTTTTGTGTGTGTGTGTGTGTGTGTGTGTGTGTGTGTGTGTGTGTGTGTGTGTGTGTGTGTGTGTGTGTGTGTGTGTGTGTGTGTGGGTGGGTGGGTGGGTGTGGGTGTGTGTGTGTGTGTGTGTGTGTGTGTGTGTGTGTGTGTGTGTGTCTGTCCGTCCGTCTATGATGTTGACTGTTATGATCGTAATGATGAGGTGAGTAGTCAAATCAAATTTCCATTTGTTTGGACCCCAATCAAATCTTATGACCTGCTTGGAGTTGTTTGATAAGGTTGTGATTCAGCATAAGATGGCTAAAACTGTCTCCTCTCTTAAGGCGCGTGAATCATTGAAAATAAAACAAGCAATTGGGAAAAATAAAGCTTTAAATTCTTCTTTTAAAACAAGTAAAAATTTATTCATAAATGTCTACATAATTTCAATATCGGCGTATTAATATACAAAAAAAAGCAATGCAATCACAATATGTTATAGGATTTATTATATAAATTAGTCAAACCTATTTTATATCGCCATATAGTTTCTACTTATTTCTCGGAAATACACGTTAATATATAGTGGCACATATATTGTGTATGTTGGCTAAATCCGTATTTTATATTTGTTATGTAAACCCGATTTCATACTCTACTTTAATATTCGTGGAAAGATAAACAAGAAATGTAAAGGGAACATTCTCCATGTTTGACATAGATCTAAATTCAATCGACTAGAACAGTAATATCCACACTAAGGCCTGCGGGTCATATCCAGGTAGTATTTCTAAAACTGTAAACTTTTATATCAAAGATTTATGTCTCCTTCCAGATTGAAAACAAAAAAATTATGCTTTGCAATAAAATGTAAAAAAAAAGGTGGTGTAATCATTGATTGATGACAATATTTTATTATAGTATCATAGCCTTATGTTTGATGTTTCTAGTTTTCAGAGCCAGCCAGGAAAGCCAATGACTTGGCAGAGTTTAAGTCATTGGTTAACATGCATGACTAGATTGTCACTAGATCCATGACCCGTAGGACGCAATCATCCTCTTTTTTGAAGTAACGTCTGTATTATATAAGATAAGATAAGAGTATGGAAAGTGCTGAGAACCAATGTGTTTTGAAAGATGTATGATACTTTCTGTGCAATGTTTTTAGTTATATTTCATTAGAGAGTACTTGACATTGTTTTAGTTTATCTATTTCTCTTAATTTCTTTATTTCATTTTCTTACACTTTGTTTCAGATTCCCCTATATCGCCTCCACATTTCTCAATATTTAATTTCTTCTTTTTCTATGTTGCTTTGATCCTTACATGCAAACTTTAAATTCGAAAAATAAATAAAAAGAAAATAGCTCTGTTTAAAATCGATTTTGAAAATCTCATGCGCAGTTTGTAGGCCAGCGTTAATCCGAGAACTAGAAAAAAGAAATATTGTTTTTCAATGTTATGAAACAAATAGACTTCGTAGAGGAATCCGTCGTCGTGTGTGTGTTTTGGAGATGATAGAGAGAGAGAGAGAGAGAGAGAGAGAGAGAAAGGAGGGTACTGAATATTATTAAAATAAATTCCAAAAGTCAAAGCTTAATAGAATGAAAACTACTTATTTTCTTTACGATTCAACTTTAAGCTGCTTCGTTCTCTTACTGTATTTAACAATGACTGCATCTCAACATAAAATACCGTAACGACTTTAACATTATTCAACTTTCTCTGACTGAACACACCTTGTTGGCAGCTACGACACGATCTGTACAGTATATCTTAGTTACCTTCTGCTAGAATTAAGTTTCTAATATTGACACTGACTGCGGTTATGCTAAAAAAAAATAGAGAACAAAATAAAAACATATTCCTGATTGTTAAAATCGCACAGTTTGTGAACCGCTACTCATTGGTCTTTAATGTGAGCTGATGATTTTAAAATTATGGGAACATTATGAAAAAAAGGTTTAAAACTAAAAACTTGCAACAAGTTGACAGCAAGAACGGGTTTGGGTGCAACAACAACTGTTGCGTGATCTTTACAATTTATTGATACCATTTGTAAGACTGCCTAGAGAATGAGAAATAAAATATCCTTTTATGCAATAATAATAGCTACCTGGTCATACGGTATGCGCGCTGGATTGTCGTTCGGTCGTTTCGATGGCCCCGGGTTCATACCCTGACCGTCGTCCTACAAAGAGTTACATTAGGAAGTAGATTGTCTTCAAGTCAAAAGGAAAAGTTTAAATTATGTTAATCATGTTACAAAGTATAAATGTTTCTGTTTGGGGTCTAAGTATGTTATTCACTTTTGGAGAAATCATATGTAACAATCTATATTACAACATGTGATAAACGTAAAGTTCCCATTTCAGACCTTGCGATCTGTAGGGCAGACGATGTTAAGGTCATCTGTTTCTGTGGCCAACAGTTAACGAGGGTGCCGTGTAACCAGCACAACGACCAACCGCCTTTACTTTCCCCAACTAAAGTCAGATACCCGTTAGAGTTAGGTGGACTCGGGGGCAAATTCAAAATCCCAGTATTCACTGAGATTCGAACCCAGCACCCTAGGCTCGGAAGCCAAATGCTTAACCACTTAGCTTCCGCACCCCCAAATCTGTGATAGATTGAGAAAAATGATGCTACATTGTTAGCGGCCCGCAAAAGGGGAAAATTAGTTTTGTGTGGAATGTCTGTCCGTCCTTCCGTTCGGTTTGGATCTCGTAAACTAGAAAGGATAGTGAAAATCCGACATCATAATATTTTAGACCATTTAAAGTTCTGATGCAACGGCTACTTTTTTCTATTCTGAAAGCGAAAAAATCTAATTGTTTAAATCACTTATGCAAGTAGTTTTTTCATTAAAAAAATACACCACTTTTACAACTATTCACTAATTATAGTAACAATCACGGGAGGCTCTTTAGTAGGGGAAATGAACATTTTAAAAAGTTTTGTTCAAACGGTTTTAGATTTTTTTGTTATAGTAACTACTACATTTACACAAACATGTTTTTTAGTATGCATATAAGTTGGACTTAACTTAAAACAACAACTTATAAGTAGTTTGTCAAATTTGCATGCACACATATTGCACAAATCACGCCAAAACAAAGGAAATCTTTTTTAATACATAAATAGTTTTTACTTGAAAAATAAGAGATTGACACTCTACAAACCGATTGGATCAATTAGATTATATTAGATCTTCATTATAAGACATCAGTTAGGCCTGGTTCACATTTAACTTCACGTTCTATTTCACCCATCATTTGGTCTGCTAGGGCACCACACAAGAGATCCGTCAACCTTCTTTCTCCATTTTCACTGCCATTTGTCTTTCATAGAATCTCATTATGATCTTTTTTTTCCCGAAAATATTGAAACCTGCCTTTTTACTTGCCTGGGTGGACCATTTCGGGGGGCCGATTTTGAGTTTGCGTTTCCACACAAACTGTCCTTGTTACCTTGTTTATTTAATAACCTAGATTCTCTGTCCGTTACATGTTACAGTACTAAAATTGTTTGTGTCTAGCTCAACTGATTTGTTTATAGCATTTTCAGCGCGCTATGGTCCAGTTCAGACCTATCCTCATAGAAGACCTGAACACTGACCCGCAACGTCACGACCTTTGGGCAGTGGATGCTGTTATAACCCTAGTGGCGGACTGAAAGGGTTAATGTTGTTATGGACCTCATTCACTAATCGTAAACAAACAACATTTAGCCACGTGGTGCTCTATCTCTTCTATATAATTTACGATCTCATGTTTAATTCATGATGATTCGTCACGTGACAGTTTTTTTTTCATTGTTTTATCAATATGATCACGTGACAAAATGTTGTTTGTTTACGATTGGTAAATGAGGTCCATTGTGTTGAATTATCTGTTGATGTAATTGTAAATAAACCGCCACCTTGTTTATTGAAGCTCTTGTTGTCAAGTTGATGTTTTAGATGTGTTGTGTTGTTGGTCAGTGTTTGCAGAAGGCCTGATTGAGAAGATCGTAACAATACCAATAGCTCGTTGCAACGTGGCAGGTCTCTATACGACGTCCAATCTCGTTCCAATGTCTTATCTTGCACAGTTGAGGGATAAGAAGAAGATCCTAGATCATTTTTACTGCGCGACTAAGCAAAATCTGCCAACATATGGAATTACTTGTTATGCTTCATCTAAACTGTTGCGCCGCTTAGGCGACATACTTTTAAAAAAGCATCTAAAATCACACTCACAACACTACCGTATTCAAATAAACCTTCTAAACAAAAATGTCTCAGGACAAAATCGGAAAAATATTGGAAGACAACAGCCACCCCAACCCAACCCCATCATAATTACGTCGCGAAGTGGGCGACTTCTGTCTACCAAGTTTAGAACCGAGAGGTACCAAAACACATCCGTTCCTTACTTGGTCAGACTCTATCAATGCCACCCGTTGATCAGGAAACGGGTACAGAACCAAAATGCCTGTGTGTGCAGTCGCTCAATGAACTCTTTATGTTGGGTCTGTTCTATTTGATGTATATGTTTCTGTTGTGTTGTTTTTTATATGAGAAAAGAGTCCTTGTAATCACAACAAATTTCCATAAGGATCAATAAAGCAGTCTTAGTCTTATTCTTAGTCTCAGTGTCAGTCTCAGTCTTAGTCTTGGTCTCGGTCTAGGTCTTGGTCTCGGTCTCGGTCTCAGTCTTAGTCTTAGTCTTAGTCTTAGTCTCAGTCTCAGTCTTAGTCTTAGTCTTAGTCTTAGTCTGAGCCTCAGTCTTAGTCTTAGTCTCAGTCTTAGTCTCAGTCTTAGTCTTAGTCTTAGTCTTAGTCCCAGTCTTAGTCTCAGTCTTAGTCTCAGTCTTAGACTTAGTCTTAGTTTTAGTCTCAGTCTCAGTCTTAGTCTCAGTCTTAGTCTTAGTCTTAATCTCAGTCTTAGTCTCAGTCTTAGTCTTAGTTTTAGTCTTAGTCTCAGTCTCGGCCAGACATCTATTATAAAAACAAGTCTCTTGTGTTCTCAGTTTGTTTACCTACAGTACTTATTAGCTGCCGAAAACATGAGAGTTTTAAAACTCTAGTCCACGCTGAGTGTCTGAGAGCATCTGTGTTCACTGTCTAGATCACTCTACAGAAGATAAATGGTCCCTCACTTTTCCAGAGACCCCCCCCCCAAAAAAAAAGATGTATTCCTCCCTTGAGGTTGAAAAAAAAAGGGTGGAGAAAAAGCGTCACCTAGACCAGGACGTAAAATATGGTCCGCCCCTTTTGTAGAAAAACTGGAGAGACCCAAATACATCTGGTCTAATTCTCTTTAGGTTTGAACCAATGGACGACATTGCAGAGAACAATGGCAATGTTATAGAAGGTAAAGCTTTGTGATAGATATTTTAATGAAGGAATTTGTCCTACAATCAAAATGTTATTAAAAATATATATAAAAAGCTTAAGTAAGGGAAAGAACTGCACATTTACATTCATATCTCTCGATACTGTTAAATTTAATTCACTTTTTTTTCTACATCAAACGAAAAAAAAAATTAATTAATAGTAATTAATTAATCTCTCAATACTGTAAGATTAATTTTTCTTTTTTCTATATTCCAAAAAAAAAAATAATTAATTTATTGACACTAATTAATTAATTGGTGAATTTTTTAAAAAATTCATTCGTGTGTGGTTAAGGGCAACGAATGATTGTGCGAAATTACGTCTGCAAGATTTGTACTGGATGGAACAGGCAGACGACTGGAACGAGCTGATTTAAGCTTTGTAAACATGTAACAAACCTTTTTTTTTTGTTTAATTCTTCCATTATAAAGCTGAATTTCAATATATACATATAGATGGTCACGCAGTCTGCATTTCGATGTTTCGTAAATAAAATTTTCCATTTTTTTATTGAGCATTCATTATTTATTAAAATGTATAATAATCGCTCTATAAGTTGTATAAAAGAGGTATGGTCTTATTTTAAAATTAGTTATCTTTAATGTATTTTTTTGTTTATATGTCAGCTGGAAGTATTAACTTGACAATGTCATCATTAAGACATGCCATTTAGTAAATGACAAAACAGGATGAAACTTCATCCTGCTTTCTGAATAAAAAAAAAACAGGAGATTTCCAATCGATTCCATCCTTTAAGACATAGGTATTGAAATAAAGCGGTATCATGGTTAGGACACGACAAGACAGAATACGCTCATGTCTTCACCCAAAAAATATGAAGACATGACAGAGGCTCAGTGTCACAGGACGCAGACAGGAGACAACAATAGCCAGGAGACAGGTTATGTCTTTGTGAAATTTGGATTGTGGCTCAGTCAACGGGAGAGGTTACGAAACTAAAAACAAATATGATTATCTGATCGTGTGGTATGCGCTTTGGACTGTCAACACCATAATCTTGAATTCGACTCCTTGCCGTTGTATACCATAACGTCTTGTGAGAGGTTTGAGCTAAGAGGTAGGCCTAATAATTTTGGGACACATCTGGAAAGGCGCAAATTAAACACTAGATTAAATTATGTACTACGCATCCTTCACCTAACACCGAGTCTGTCGGACCGTTGGGACACCACACAAGATCTGTTGACAGTCTTTCTCCATTTCTCTCTGTCATTTGTCTTGGATAGAATCTCTTTCAATGGCAGGCCTGTCCATTCATTAAGGTTGTCTTCCCGTCGCTTTCTCCGTCTACCTAATCTTCTTTTTCCTGGCCAAGAGGACCTTGACATATGACTTTAGAGTTTTAGGTTTTTTTTGTTTTTTTTTGGTCAGTAATTAGCAAGTCGTCGTGGGATCCAATCGCTGTATTAATTCTGTCTCTAATCTCTTCGTTTGCGATGCGGTCTCGTTTGTTTGTAAATGTTTTGCATGTTTCGAATGTTCCTTTAGAGTTGAAGACAGTCTACTTCCTAGTCCAAACCTCCCGCAGGACGACAGAGATGGGAGCGGGTAGGGTTTGAATCCGAGACCATCGATAAATCCAAACGACGGTCAAGCGCGCAAACCGCACGATCAGGCAGCCATCCTTTGTAAGTGATACCTAGGATCTTTCTGTTGCATCATTTCTGTTGCTAGGATTCTCCTATCTAGTTCTGCAGTCTGCAGTTCTGCAGCTACCCACTTGACTTGGTTGGACTAAAATTCTAAGTCTTAGTTTTCACCAAGTGCGTGACTGTACACTACTGTACAGTTACCACGCTTCTCCCCCCCCCCTTTTTTATTTAACAAGAAATGTGTGTAATGCATTCATTTTTTTTTTACTATTTGATAAGAGAGAGAGAGAAAGATAGATAGACATAGTGAGAGAGACATAGAAGCTGATATAAGAAAGTGATATATATATATATATATATATATAAATATATATATATATATAAATATATATATATATATATATATATATATATATATATATATATATATATATACAGAGAGAGAGAGAGAGAGAGAGAGAGAGAGAGAGAGAGAGAAAGGGAGGGAGGGAAAGGTAGAAGTAAAAATAAGAGATACATAGATTATTAAGAGAATTATTATTTATTATTAAGAGGATGGAAAGATTGAGAGAAAGAGAAGGAGAAAGAGAGAGAGAGAGAGACAATGAAAGAGAATGAGAGAGAGATAAATTGTATCTGCTTTCCATGCGAGATCACATCAACTTGATAGCAATACATTAAAGAATGCTCCAGAAAGTTGTTCTACAAAAAACAGAGCAGTATTCTCTCAAGAATGCCTACACTATTGTGTTGTCTCTCTGTCATATATCAGTTTTAGAACCCCTGTAATATTTGGTGACTAGTAGTCACTGAACTATTCCGTGCAGTTAGCACGAGATTTTTCCTGGTCGGGGACTGACCACGAGCCGGACACCTCAGTTGATCTTAGACTCTTGTAGAGAGAGGAGTGTTATGGATATATTTGACAGTGGAGTAAAGTATTGAAGTTATAATAATTGATTTGTATTCAGGACATATTTCTTGTGGATATGTAATTTATAATGGCTGAAAGTCGCCAATATATTTTGTGATTTATTTTATGTAATAAAAACCATGTCTGCTAATCTGGAGTTTATTAATGATTCTAAATGTTATCGTTGGAGAGTTCAGTATGTTAGTGTTCTCACGCACCTGCAAATTTTAGTTAAGAAAAACATTATAGAAGTACCAGAAGAAGTATCTACAACACTCAGAGACATTCGCATCATCACGCCTACAACTAAAACCAGGCTGTGACACTCTCTAGCTCTGGATTCCTTTCTAATTTCTGTTCAAAACAAACAAGTCTAATGTCACCACCCTAACAAAATGTGTCACTGCTTTCAAGTCAAAAACACAAATATTTTGGTTTTAGATTAATAAAAATATGTAGGTCGCAGCTGGGGCTGCGTATCCACGGGAAATACTGAGTTCCTCATTAATCTTCGGACTCGAAGACATGCCTTATTATAGCCTTAATTAATGTATCTTAATGTCATTTTCCTTTATTTTAGCTACTCACTATAGTATTTCTTAGACTAAAATGTGCGCCGCCTATGATGGTTACAAATGAGGATAACAGAAGGCGATGAATGGCAGGAGGGCATCAAGGACATAAAATGGTTTGCATTTGCATGGTATTTATCTCATTATTATTAAACAAAAAAAGGCAATAAATCTATTGTTACAAAAAAAATAATTAATTCAGCTAATTCTATCGTCAAAGTCAAGGCCACTCGTATTATTTTGGTTTCAGTCGTCTGCAACAAGATCCATTCAAAACATTGTTTTAACTCTTTCCCTCCGTAATTATTGTTTCACATTCAGATGGAATTCTTCATTTTGCTCATTAGTATTTCACTACCATATTATGATTAGGTTTCAATAGCTTTTTGTTTGTTGGGATCAGAAAATGTTTTATTTGGTATAGACTTAAAGGGGAATGCCTGCTCCTTCTATAGAACATCAAGAAAAGGTTTTAAAATTAAATATTAATTTAATTTAATGATGGTCAAATCAACGATGGTATCGTCGATTAGGAGAGAAAGAGTTAAGGACATTTAATCACGATTTAGCGACTGCGATTTTAGATTCTATTCGCCCTTCTTACGCTATAACGGTGTTAGGTGACATGCAATCGCTCTGTTTTTAGTAGTGCGCGTGAAAAAAAAAGTTCCATTAAAAGAAGTCTCTCTGAACAGCGCGTATTGATCATAGGACCGTATTACGTTCAAGCACATTACATATTCTCTTCTGCCTCGAATGTTTCTCTCATACTTCAGAATCTGCCTACCAACCCCATCTCAATAGATCTTTAATCAACCTGCGCCCTTCTTACTAAAAGCACATGAAAAACGTAAAAAAAATAATTTTTAATTTAATCAGAGCCATTGTTAATGTTATACGTTAGGTTACGGTTTCTATATTTGTAACCTAATGTTTACGAAGCGACTACCAAAGAATACAAAACCTCTCTCCTGAAATGAACTTTCTGCCCATCAATGTCTCATACATTTTGATTACAATTCAGCAACAAAGGATATCCACTCGGCTTTCAAATTTGAACTTTTTAAGCACATCGGGAGGTCCCTGCATTCAGAAAAATGAATCTGATTAGAGACATCTTGAGTCAGACAAGCGGAGACAACTGTACCCTGCATTTTCATATAGATGACTTGATTTACTGACTGCGCGAGGAAAACAAATATATATGTATGTTAATGTAACAGACAGTTTGAAACATTTAGGAGACTGGTCATTGCGTCTTTTGTTGTATCTCAGATTAACGTTTTTGAATCTCTTCTTGATGACCTGCCATCTTAAACAGGAATCTTTGGAAATCACACTTGACGCCGCATCAGCGACTTTGATCTTTTCAGTTCGAAAAGTTGAAGTTCTTTATGTAAATATATGCATTTACATTTTTAGTTCAGTAGCGCATGACTGTTTGGGGGGTTGTTAGATCACGATTAGGAATTTGCAGCGAAAAGTAGTTTCATCAAAAGGGTAAAGTTTTGGCTTAGCGACAGTGACGCGACTATTCAAAACGAGACTAGGATTTGAAGTGTAACAAAAATAAACACAGAATACTCTTGGCAGCTTCGGAAAGAGGTCGGATTTAGTTTCTGAAGTAGAGATTTCACTTAACGACATTCGGCAGTTCCCTTCGTTACTTTATTAATTCTTTCTCTCCTAATCGACGATACCATCGTTGATTTGAATCCATTTGTATTATCTAAAAAAAAAGTGTGCCTTATTCTTTAATTCTATACCAAATATAACATTTTCTGATAACAAAAAAAAAAGTTGTTAAAGTTTAATCCTAACAGGGTAGTGAAATACATATGAGCCAAATGAGTAGGCTAGTTCAAGTCAGAACGTGAAAAATAATACAGAGAGACACCGTCCATCAGCGTCGAGTATTTTCTGCGTCGTTTTCCTTTCGCCTTGTGTTAATCTGGTTTGATAATTGGAGTGTTACTCCAGCTCAGACTTCTGCACAAGACACAGCTCGGAGGCTTCTGACGGGTTTTAACTTATAAACGCCAGAGAAGAAAACGACACTAGCTCCAGCTGGAATAACCAGCCCAGTGTGCGGCCGAACATTACGGGCTCACATAGGTCTCATCAGCCACACGAGGAGGCATAAAACCCCAGTGCAAAGCCCTCAGCCCCCTGGATGACAAAGCCTGTATTTATGATTGTAAGGAAATATCTCCTCGGTGACAAGAAAGTTTATAAATGTATAACTCTTAACATAACATGTGATATGGATATACATTGCGTAAGAGTGTTGTTATGACGCTATCTAAATACACTCATTAATTTAACTCTTTCTCTCCTAACTGACAATACCAACGTTGATTCCATCAGAATGTCGTAAATAATTACGGAGAAAAAGAGTTAATAGCGACTTCAAAACATATCTTTAAACAGCGTATAGAGCGACTGCTTTCCACTAAATAACTAATGAATGTTACTTTAAAAGATAATGGAATTTTTTTTTCTCGCTCTCCCCCCCCCCATCCCCGAGAAAGAACCCAGGTTAAAGCAATGTCTAGATCTACTACACTTTATATTATACCAATGGTAGGCCATTAGATTTAGACGATACGCTTAATTTTTCGGAATATTAAATTATTGAACTCTTGAATCAATAATGCCTTGCATTCGGAAATTCCCGAACGTGACAGTCCTTTCAAGAACGCAATAGTACTTTTAAATCCAATGTTGGAGCTAGTTCTCTTGCCGAATTTCAATTTATTTCATTTTTTAATTGAAGAAATGATAACTATAAACTAGGGTTTTCCCCGTGTGGTCAATGGGTTAATAATTCTATTCTCTGAGATATACATCAACTGTCAAATTTCTAAGAAAATCGTCAGAGCCGTTTTTGAGATCAGTGTTCAGGTTTCTACTCCCGCCAAGCACACACCCTCCACGAAGATTTGACTTGAAAAGAGCTTTTGTAAAAAAAAAAAATAGCCAAAAATGTCTACTATAACAATGTTCAGTAAACAATGATATTGTAATTGACGTCAATCTTGTCTTATCAAAACAGATTTATAAAACAAGCAAAGGCGAAAACAATGTCTTAAGACAGGCTGGAGGAAGCTTACAGCCAGTCATCATTAACCATCAGAAACCTTGTGCTTCCTGTGAGCTTTTACCATTGAATCAGGCGATTCACTTCAGGTTCCTACTAAAAGTAATCTCTCGCCCGGAAAGATGGCGCAGAAACGGAAGTGGCGAAGATTTGAAAATCAATTGACGATGCATGCTCTTCTAGATAAACTAAAATGAGAAAAGCATCTATCAATTTTAATCTAGGTTAGTGTTGATGCCTGTGGCACATTTATAACAAAAGAATGTGAATATAAAATTAAACACTTAACCCAAAAAGTAAGCAGACATCTGCAGAGTGAATACATAAACAATGTAATATCTAAAGATAACAACAAAAACCTATGGTCATACATTAAGTCTAAGAAAATGGAAACAACAGGCATAGTGCTATTAAAAGATGAACATAACATAATACATAATGATAATGAAACTAAAGCAAACATCCTAAACAAATACTTTGTATCAGCATTCTTAGCCCCAGGAGACAAAGACATATTACTGAATTTGAACCAAGTAGACAACATAGAAGATATAGTAGTACAAGAAAATGGAATTCAAAAACTATTAGCCAACACCAAACCAAATAAAGCGTCTGGACCTGATGGTATTCCAGCTAGATTACTCAAAGAACTAAGCAATGAGCTAGCCCCAGTGTTCAAAATACTCTTTCAGGCTTCACTTAACCAGGTCAGAGTACCAAAGGACTGGAAAGAAGCTAATGTCACCCCCGATTTAAAAAAGGAGAAAAATCTGACCCAGGAAATTACAGACCAGTATCACTTACCAGCATCACATGTAAAATCCTAGAACACATAATATATAGCAACATCATAAACCACTTAGACAAACAAAATGTCCTCACACCATACCAACATGGTTTTAGGAGATTATAGATCATGTGAAACACAACTAATAGGACTAATTGATGATTTTTCTAAAGGTTTAGATAATAGTGAACAAATAGATGCTATCTTACTAGATTTTTCTAAGGCTTTTGACAAAGTTCACCACCATAGTTTGCTTAAAAAATTAAAATATTTTGGCATTAATGGTACACTGCATCAGTGGATTAAAGATTTTCTGATAGGGAGAGAACAAACTGTAATAATAAATGGCTCTAAATCAACACCGATAACAGTAAACTCAGGTGTACCTCAAGGAACAGTCTTGGGTCCACTACTATTTTTAATTTACATAAATGATTTACCAAATTGCATTACTTCAGGAACAAAAGTCAGATTATTTGCAGACGATTACATAATATATAGAACAATAAAAACAACACAAGACACAGATATTTTACAAAAAGAATTAGATAAATTACACAAATGGGAGTCAAATTGGAGCATGTCTTTCCACCAAGAAAAATGTCAGTTGTTAAGAGTAACAAAAAAACTAAAACAAATTAATTCCACTTATCTTATTCATGGCAAACTAGTAACACAGACTAAAAACGCAAAATACCTAGGTGTTATAATAAATGAAAAACTGGAATCCACATATTGATGAAACTATAAAAAATCCAACAAAGCATTAGGATTTATTAAAAGAAATTTCTATAAATCAAATAAGAACATAAAACTAAAATGTTATTTAATCTTGGTTAGGCCAATAATAGAATATGCACCCTCCGTTTGGGACCCCTCAACTCAAGAAAACATTAAGAAACTGGAACAGACACAAAATAGAGCAGTGAGATTCATAACAAATGAATATTCACATTTGACTAGAGTAACACCTATAGTAAAATCACTAAATTTAGAAAGCTTTCACATCAGAAGACTCAAAAGTAAAGTAGCAATTATACATAAAACACTGAACCATAATCTTCAAATACAAAAACAAAATTTAATAAAATACTCTGAAAGACACAAAAATAAAGGCACATTCCTCGTCCCATATGCTAGGACAAATTTGTACAAATACTCCTTCTTCCCTAGTGCTATTAGAGCATGGAATGGGTTGCCTGAGCTAGCCAGGAAAACCAGTGACTTGGCAGAATTTAAGTCATTGGTTAATATGCATGACTAAATGCATGACGCGTAGGACGTAATCATAATCTTTTTTGAAGTAACGTCTGTATTATATAAGATAAGATAAGAAGAATGAATTAGAAACAGTATTTACAGTATGATGTTTGGCAAATAGTGTAGTCTGCAGTTTGGACTTTATTGTTCGTTTTTACTTAAGTTTCGGACGCCCCTTCAGATTTGTAAATAGTTACTTCCCAGCCTTAACTTCTCGCAGTACGAGCCCGGGACCATAAAGTAAGTTAGACCTTGTAAAGGTCATCTGTTTTTGTGGCCTTTTGTTAACCGGGGTGCCATGTGGCCACCACAACGACCAACCGCCTTTACTTTTCCCTAACTAATAACAGATACCCATTAGAGCTGGATGGACTCAGAGGCGCCCAAAGATTTCAAAATGAAAAATCCTAGTCTTCACTAGGATTTGAACCCGGGACTTCCGGTTCAGAAGCCAAGCGCTTTAACGCCCAGACAACGCACCTCACAAAAGTAAAGTTCTCCTTTAAGACTTTCCGATCTATAGGATGATAGGGTCATCTGTTGTTGTTTTTTTTTTGGCAACGGTTATCGAACAGGGGGTCATGAGGTTAGCACAACTTCCAACCGCCTTTACTTTCCGGGTTCGAATCCTGGAGAACACTGGGATTTTTTATATTTCGGGATCTTTGGGCGCCTCTGGGTCCACATAGCTCTAAATGGGTACCTAACATTAGTTGGGTAAAAGTAAAGGCGGTTGGTCTTTGTGCTGTCCACATGACACCCTCAGTAACTGTAGGCCACAGAAACAGATGACCTTTACATCATCAGTCCTATAAACCGTAAGGTCTGAAAACAGGACATATCGTAAAATCACTCAAGTCAAGTGTCTGCTAAGTTTTCGTCACTAGACCAAACAGGAAAATAAAAGAAAACGTTGTTGATAGATGAAAGAGAGTTCTAGATCTAAAGTTTTTATTTTCATCTCTTGATTAAAAGATTGCGAGACGCTTCTCGTACTTTGAAAGCTAAATGTGTTGACAATTTTCCGATTTTCAGGCTAACAAATGTGGGGGGGGGGGGGAAGGGAAAATAAAAAGGGTTGCCAAATAGAAAATTTAAAAAGTTACAAAAGATTATGATTAGAGGAACGTTTCCAGCTATGCATCTGTGGAGTAGAAGGTGAAAGAGAAAAGGGGGGGGGGCAAGGTAAGAGGAACACAGAAAAGTAGAAATGACGATGACTAAATAGTAAATAAATGACATGAAAAAAATTGTCAGGAATTAAAGAAAATCACTAAATAAGTAAGAAAAGTAAAAACAAAATCATGAACTAAAAAAACAGACCAAAAAAAAACAAAACAGGAAGATAAAGATAAAGAGAGAGAAGAAAGAAAAAGAAGAAAAAAGATATAAATTAAAACAGAAAAAGAAAATTGAAAGAAAGAGAAATAGCAGCATCAGGAACGGGGCGGGACGGGACGGATCTGGACGGGACGGGAAGGGTTGGGAGGGGGACAAAAAAAAGGAAACAAGATAGAAAAAAGGAAATTCAGTAAACACGAGACACACTACACTTTTTTTCTTGGCTCTACTCGCACTATGACCTTCAATGACCAACACAGCAGGGTTCAAAACGATTCCATTCCCAGAAGTCCTGAGATAAAATGGCTTCCAATGACAGGGTACCCAATTTCATGGTCTGGGCAATTTGGTCAAGAATATTTCAAGTGCTTGAGCACAATCAAATGCGCCATCACTTCTCCACAGACCGAGCTATAGACATAATTGCTTCCGTCTCGTAACAGCTCTGAGCTAAGCCGAGACCAATCGTTATAGTAGGCCTCAACACTGACCTCTGACGTCGCAATCTGTGGGCATTGAAGACCAATAGCTCGTCGCCGCGTCGTACAGACGTGGCAACAAGCTATTGGTCTCCACTTCCCACAGGTTGTGGCGTTGTAGGTCAGTATTCAGGCCTTCAAAGACGATTGGGTCTCGGCTAAACTCTGATCGAGATTTGATAAGAAAGTATGTGTGCTGGCTAGAAACTGTGCTATAAAAAACAAATCTTGCACTGGCCGGTTTAAAAAACAATGAAGTTTGAATATTAGTAACATTTACAATCAAAAGAAACATGGAATGGATGTGAAGTCTGTTCTTGAATTGCATTTTTAAAAAATCCACGTTATTTTGTATTTAAGATGATTGGTCAAGCACCTAGTTCAAGTAGAGCAGTCTGTTATCAAAAATGAATATGATTTTTTTTTTCAAAGAATGAAAATAAGTCTGTTGTCAAAGAATGAAAATAAGTCTGTTGTCAAAGAATGAAAATAAGTCTGTTGTCAAAGAATGAAAATAAGTCTGTTGTCAAAGAATGAAAATAAGTCTGTTGTCAAAGAATGAAAATAAGTCTGTTGTCAAAGCATGAAAATAAGTCTGTTGTCAAAGAATAAAAAATAAGTCTGTTATTATCAAAGAAAGAAAAAAGTCTGTTGTTAAAAAAAGAAAAGAAGTTTGATGTGAAAGAAGGAAGAGAATCAGTCTGAAGTACTAGACGTATACAAGTATGGACTAAAAAGGACATGAAATGAAAAGAACTCAACGGTGATTGTTCATTGGCTTGTAAAATTGAATTGGTGACTGTCTGGGAAATGAAATAAAAAAAAAAAGCCTGAGAAATTTAATGGCAAGTCCATTGAGATACAAACGTAGGTAGTGTTTTTTTTTTTTAAATAATTTGTTCTAAAATAATTAGAAATTAGGTGAATAGAATTTCCTCAGTGTCGAGTACAACAATAAACTTGTAAAAGGCTATACACCTCGCTTTACTGATACTATATCATTTGCAGTTGTCAACAATTAACATATAACGATGTAACCTAAAGCCCTAAACAAGGGAAGTATATCAGGATGACTTTTGAACAATTAGCAAAAGTTTGGACCAAAAAAACAACAGAAACTAGAATACATAAATCAAACCACGGTTGTTTGGATGACACATAGTAATAATATTAGCTATGAAATGGGTGGTATAAAGAAATATGGGAGGCTCGGTGGCTGAGTGGCAAAGCGCCTGGTTTTACGTGGAGTGTCCCGCATTCGAATTCTGGTGAAGACTGGAATTTTTAAATTTCGGAATCTTTGTCTACGCTTAACATTTGAAAGTCTAAGAGATTATCTTATTACATTATAAAAAGGAATTTTTTTACATAGACGATTCTGTTATTTTTAGTACAGCTAACCTTTCCTAATCAGGCGTTTTCGGCAGTCCAACCCTCCCCACTTCTCAGTCCCACAACCGCTGGACAGGGACCATACGTTATAGTGTAGCACCTCCTTCGTGATCGAAGATGAGCACATTTCTCATTTCTTATGGACTCGAAGATGACTGTCAAGTGAAATCCTCGCGTTAAAAAGCCGGCCGCATACGTGGCATGGTTGCAGATAGGCCTGCTTCTTCTCTCAGCTTTTTGTTGGTTCGGCGCTCTTTCGCCCTGGCCACTCTTCTTGCTTCAAATCTTGAGACTTCGAGACACACAGCTTCACGCCATGAGGGGCGATCGAGAGCTAATGCTTCCCAGCCGTGAATGTCGATATCGCATTCCTTGAAGGAGCTCTTGAAAGTGTCTTTATAGCGCTTGTATTGGCCTCCCTGGGAGCGCCTTCCTGCACACAACTTCCCGTACAGAAGTCGTTTGGGAAGGCGATTGTCTGGCATGCGGACTGCATGTCCCGTCAATCGAAATTGAGATCTTTTTACTGTGACATTGATACTGTTCATGTTGGACAGCTTTGGAATTTATATGTCTGGTAAGTGGTCGGACCAACGCACCTTATGGATAATCTTTAGAATTATAGTAGGCTTCAACACTGACCGGCGACGTCGCAAGCTGTGGGCGATGGAGATCAATAGCTCGTTTCCAAGTTGTACAGATCTGTGAGTGCCCACAGACTGTGACGTTGCATGTCGGTGTTCAGGCCTTCTATGACGATTGGTTGGACTATCAGGAGTATACTGTATCGTTGAAATTGGTTTTTATTTGTATGTACTTTGTCTTTTATTATTGTTTATTTGGCTTTTATTATTTTTATTTGGTTTTTTTTATTCTTTATTTGGCTTTTATTATTCTTTATTTAACTTTCATTATTCTTTATTTGGTTTTACTATTCTTAATTTGGGTTTTAGAATTGTTTAATTGGGCTTTACATTTTTTATCTAATCCACTACTGATAGTATATAATCAGTGTATTAGAATCTTCCAAAAATAAAAAATGCAGATTATTCAATTTATTCATCAGACCATGAAGTGTACGTCTCTGATTTATCTTCAGCCATGACAGAAAATGGCAGTCATGCAGCCACGCGCCTGTCATCTCACAATTCGTCTTCTGACACCATTCTTTTAAAGCTTGTTATTTATCTAGTTTTACGACATTCGCTACAAAAGTTCATGTTGCTTCGTCTGGAATATGCATCTATGTGTTTCAATTGGGCGATTTATTGTTGGCTATTCTCGAGACAATGTATGAAAACAGATTGCACACGAAGTGTCTAGACTTGGCGCGTCTCAACGTTATAAAATATATTTTATTCTATTCATATTTATTTCTTTACTCCGTAAAATGAAGATGTCGCGGAATCTGTGTGCGTGTTTCTGATGTAACCATGAATAAAACTGAGGTGAATATTAAGCTGGGGCGTAGCTAGGAATATGTCATCATTTGGGGGCCCGGGGGGTGCGTGACCTCTATGGGGGACCCCTGCATTTTGCGTAATATTTAATATTTAATGTAAAAACACTCATTCGGGGCACCCTCTGATGTGGGGGCCGCGGGGGATTTTCGAATTCTCCCCCCCCCCCACCTCCTTCCCACCATAGCTAAGCCACTGATATTAAGTCTGCATAGGCTGAATAGACTGTAATGTAACCATGTGTAAGAATATAGCGGAAAAGATTCTAAAGAGGGGAGAGATGTTTAAGTTAAGGAACAAACTGGAAACACGTAACAGAAAAACATGCAATTTTAAGTTTTTATTTTCTGGAATGTGACACTGCATAGAAAGTAACATTACGTTCTTCATACATCTACATAGAAATTGTCAGCTGTGTATATTCTACGAATGATAAAATAATGTATATTTTTGTTTACAAGAAAACATTTTAAAAAATACACTTTTTAAAAAAGAAAATATACATAGTCATTTTGAAATTAACTTTAGAAAATGTTTAGTTCTAACCGGGTATTGAACCGTGATTTTAACACGTCAGCTTCTTGATCTAACATTTGGCCAGGTTCCAGGTTGTACTGGAATAGAGACATTGTAATAAAAAAAAATGTGTTCAATTTTTATTCAACTTGAGCGCTTACAATTTTCTACTGGGACCAGCTGTCTGAAGCTACAACCCAACGACTGTTGCCTGGTCGTGCGGTGATCGCGCTGGAAAATCGTTCGGTCGTCTCGATGGTCTAGGGTTCGCAGCCAACCCCCGCTGCCATCACCTGTCCTCCCGGTTTGGGCTAGAATGTAGAATATCCTCAAATCAAGGAACATCCGAAACATGTCAAAAACATGTTTTACCATCATCACATCAGCAGAAAGGATATATTTATGAAAAGAACATTGCTTAATATACTCAACTTTAATATTACCCCGGCTAAACAATCGAGATACGTTTGTTCTTAACGAATATTATACTGGCATATAAAACAAATCACGTTTTATGCATTTGTATATCAAAGCATTTTTCGTTTCAACACTTCAATCCATATTTTTTTTAGCTGTTAGAATAGTGAAAGAGCTTTACCGACAACATGGCCGCATCTTCAGGTCTGCTTGGCTGATCACGTGACGAGACGAACAGCCGGTTGTTGAGAAGAGTTTATTTGTAGAGACAGCAGGTCCACGGTTAGTCTTGTTATCTATAGGAACATGACCGAAACCCGCTGAAGCCCAAAGTATACTCGACTTATTGTTTTCAAAGCCTCCCAGAAATCCTGAAGTGTAAGGAAACAACTGGCTTACACCTGGTCCACACAAACCCAGTGTTGTTGTCATGCCAACGGTTCTCCAACTAACATACACGAAACTCTAACCACATTACAAACGGTCTAATTTTATCAGCGGCGCGATGACTGAGTGGTAAAGCGCTCGGCTTCCGAACCAGGTGTCCCGGGTTCGAATCCTGGTGAATACTGCGATTATTTTTTTTTATTTCGGGATATTTACGGTGCTTCTACATCCTCCAAGCTATAATGGGGTACCTGACAATAGTAGGGGAAATGTAAAGGCGGTTGGTCATTGCGCTGGTCACATGACACCCTCGTTACCCGAGGGCCAAAGAAACAGTTGACCATTAAATGATTTGCCCCATAGATTGTAAGGATTGAAAGGGAAACTACTCCTTTTTAACTTTATCAACTCTGACTCATTTTGTGTGTGGTTTGCCAAACCATTTTAGTACAACCAAAACAATTATCAACACGCTTTAATAGACCAGCAATGAATAATAACAATGTATCCAATGCAATATTGTATTTGTTATATGAGCACCAGCTATCAAAAGTTCTAGAGTATAGAAATAGCAACATTAATAAAATTGCCAAAGTAGGAGACCCTCCAGGACAGAAGTCTAAAAAGTAAATTAGCAATAGTGCATTAAACACTAAACCAGACTTTACATAGAATGCCACAAAGTTGACTTCCTCGAGACATTCTGTATGATGATCTAACAGAAGAAAGGAGAGCCACTGGTCATCCACTTTTAAGGTATACGGATGTATGCAAACGTGACATGAAGCTCTTCAAAATCGACACTAGCAGCTGGGAAAAAGTGGCACTGGATAGATCCACATGGAGAGCGAGCATAAAGGAAGGGTCCCGGATTGCAGGTGTCTTACACAACAGTAGCAGAAAGAAGGGTGAAAGTACAACGGCGTCTTGTGTTACAGATGCCCAACTTGTAACCACAGCTGTGTATCAAGGATTAGCCTCTTTAGTCACACAAGAAGTTGCAAAGGGAAGGAGATTCGCAATAGATGTCAAATGTCACAGATACTTTACAAATACAAAAAAAAAAAAACTCTCAGAAAGACACCAAAGTTAAATGAACATTTCTTATTCCATATGCTAGAACAAATCGCACAAGTTCGTCTTACCTAGTGCCATTAGATAATTAGAGCATGGAATGGGTTGCCTTTATCAGCAAGGAAAACCGACGACTTAGTAGAGTCGTAAGTCTTTTATTAACATACACGACGTGATTCACAAGTAGGCCCTACGTGAATGACGCAATTATCTCTTTTTATATTAAGGATCGTCTGTAATTTGTCAGATAATATAAGTGTCAGGTTAAGTTCGACATTGTTCATTGTGGGTTTCATAATCCTCTGGTCTAGATTATCATGTTTACAAGAAACAATATAGTTACTACTACTAAATCTAATTGTCAACTTTCTGTTAGGATCAAATACTGGACGGGACACAACTCGAATATATAATCCAATCATAGTGTCCCCCATTGATCTTATGTCTAGATCAGAAGATGGGAAAAAAATATGAGATGGGCTTATAGTGCCTGCATTAATTCAAGCTAATTACCATCTCACACCTCGTTAACCCGCCCCTGTCACAACAAGTTCACACCGAGGGGCGTCGTCGGCAATATATCCTGAACCTTCTTAGAATCACGTGACTTCTCCTACCCTAGAACCGGAAACTGGGAGATGAGATAGGTGCCGTCAACTCTCGTGCCAGCCAGATCAATGAAAGGGAGGAAGGGGGAGATAATTATCTCAGCAAGTTGTAGATACATTCATAAACCACAAGGAACCTAGATAAGTGTAACACCCTTTATTGAGTTAATAAACCACAAGGAACCTATATAAGTGTAACGCCCTTTATTGAGTTAATAATGGGTGCCTGGGTATTATTTAGGGCAGCATGACTCTTGGTCGTTGTGCTGGTCACATGACAACCTCTTCGATCGTCTGCTATAGAGACAGATGCCCTTAACTCTTTCACTCCGTAATTATTTTCCTCGTCCCGATAGTATTATTTATTATGCTCATTAGTATTTCACTATCACTTAAGGATTAAACTTCAATGACTTTTTTTTTTGTTTCCTGTCAGAAAATGTTCCATTTGGTGTTGAATTCTAGGAGAATGCCATGCTCTTTTGTACACAGCACAAATTAAAGTGTATAAATATTGCGATATACTGTCTGTTACATATATTATTAAGGATGATATATTATGTGATACAGTACAATCTGATGATACATTATGTGACAAGTTTCGTTTAACTTAGAGTTCAGGTCAGTTAAATAAGCAAAGATTTACTGCTGCAGCTGTGAACGACTGTAGAGAAAACAGAAATTAAAAATGCATACATGTGACCCTTCCGGACCAAGTAAAAACAAAGGACGTTTGGGCCACGAGGCCTTCGTCAGCTACAAATAAACAAAACAAAAAGATAAACAATTAATTCAAAATATGCGTAAGTGAACTTCTCTGTCCTAGGGTGTTCTCTATTTCTTTCTTTTATTCAAATTATTCGATCGGTAAACTGGATTTTAGCATAAAAGTTATTTTAATTGTATACAATTTTCATCTTTCTGTCAGCAGACCCACTCGGTCGTCTAGCGGACCCTTAGAAAAACACTATTCTAGGAGACACTGTTTTGTCCAAGTGTTCACAAAAGAAAAGTTGTATATGATAGATATCAATGCTTAATGGCAACAATTAAAGGATATTGTGGGCCTCATTGTCTTGAGACCAACCAAGTTATACTCCATCGTAAACGTCAGAAAGTCATTTGGAAGCTAATTTTAAAAGCTACGACCGACTGGAGCTTATGAAAGATAGCCATTATGTTTTTTTGTTGTTTTTTTAAAAGGACAGAAATCTTTGGGGACACCGCGGGGGATTCTGGATCGAATGTCTAGGACGAAATAGGAAATAGAAACAAAAGATTTTGTTGACAACTATATCAGACGTAGAGTGTGTGTGTAAGGGAGCGTGTGTGTGTATGTGTGTACGTGGGTGTAAATGTAAGAACTAGTAAGTTATATAGGTTACGATCACACACAAAATATTTACTTAGTGTATACAATGCTTATGTCTTTGCGATATAGCTCATTTTTTTAATGCTAAAAAAAGTTCAGTGCGCTGAGTCTCTGATAGCATCTGTGTTCACTGTCTAGATCACTAGACAGAAGATAAATTATTCCTCAGTTTCTGTCTGGTAAAAAAGTGTGTACACGTTGTTTCCCCCACAACCATTCGCGGATCAAATTGAAACTTCGCACAGTTTTTCATTGGCATATAGCTCCTCCTTCGTGGTCGAAGATGAGCACATTTCTCATTTCCTAAGGATTCGAAGATGACTGTGAAGTCCTATCCTCGCCGGCCACATACGTGGCATGGGTAGGCTGGGTCAGTTGCAGATAGGCCTACATTTCTCTCTGCATTTTGTTTGTTCGGAGCTCTTTCATTGGCATAGACAAGACATGAATCAGTAACATAAAAGGTTACAAATAAGTCAATTAAATACTAGTAATATATTATGTTATTTGATAATAACAAGGGAAACTAATCCTTCAGTATTCACAAATATGGCTAAATGTATTAGGTTTGGTCCCCTTAAAAAATGTTAACACTATTTCTCTCTCGGTCATTTTCCTATCAAGTTGATACTTTAATTTAAACAAATATTTATTGTATCTAACTAACATGAATCAATAAACAAAAATGTCCAATTAGTCAATTAATTATTGGTTATTAATTATTTTGTTTGATATCGAGTAAGGGAAATAACTTTTACAGAACTGATAGATATAGTTTTAAGGGCGGAGTTCCTCCCCTTTAGATAACCTTTTTATTTTAAATAAAATAATTTTTTAAATTTTCTTTGATGATCTGTGGGAGGGAGGGGGGTATCTTGGAGAAGGTTTCCGTCCTGCCTTTAGGCGTGCTTCGAACTTGAGACCTCCACTGTTAAATAGCTTATTGTTTTGCCTTTTATTGTTGGATACATCCGTCACGTTCTTAAATCGATATAATGTAACTAATATTATTAATAAAACAGGTTGTTGAAGGATAAGATGCAGTATGTCAAGTGGACACATTAAGTATTCTATACTGGATTGAATGGCTAAAAACGTTTTTTGCAATTCCATAGACACGGTGGCTGTGTGGTGGCTGAGTGGTAAAGCGCTTGGTTTCTGAACCAAGATGTCTTGGGTTCGAACCCTGGTGCATACTAGAATTTTTAATTTCGGGATCTTTACGGAGCCTCTGAGTCCACCCAGCTTTTATGGGTATCTGACATTACTTGGGGAAAAAGAATGGCGGTTGGTCGTTGTGCTGGCCACATGACACCCTCGATAACTGTGGCACAGAAAAGTATGAGCTTTACATCATCTGTCCCATAGATTATAAGGTCTGAAAGGGTTGCTTTACTTATTCCAGAGGTTATGTTTGCTAAGAGCCTAAGGGCAACAAAAGAACCTCCTAGATGTCAATTATTGACCCAAACAAATAGTTCAATCTTTTATGTATATCTCATGAAAGGATTAAACATTCATTCTAATTTGAGCAGCAATAGACATTATAAACCAAATACAATAAAAAAAATTCTACATTACTGGACTTAACATGAAGATTAAAACTTATAAACTTATAAACTAGATTGATTGTGGTTTTTAAAAGTAAAATAAGCATGTCTCCTCTTTATATGGCTTTTAAGTTAAGGATTTAAGAATATAGGCCTACTCCTACAGGAAAATAAATATCTCCCTTTCATTTACTGACTTTTCTTTGTAGAAACTGGAAGCTACTAGAATGTAAACAACTTTTTGTTTAAGCTTCTCTGGCAGCCTTGATGAGTGGGTCTAAACATACAATACAAAGAAGATTACATGATTAAAAATATAGACACTTTTAAGTGTACTGTTGCCTTGTACTATACTTATAAGATAAATCATTATAAGGATTTGTTTAGTGATGCTTTTCTGGTCTGTTTCACAAATACATGCGAAAACAAAAATAATCTGTTTTAATAACTTCCGTATTTTGTGTTTCCAGTAGAACAGTGAAAGAAAGACGAGGTTGTTTTATTATGTGAATGCTGCCTGCATGGCGACTGTGTTGAGCAGCTTTTTGTCTTTTAGGAAATAGAAAGAAAATCCTATTCAGTGTATAAGGAGAGATCAAGAGACACAAAAAAGGAACGAGAGAGAAAATGAGAGGAAGAGAGCGAGAGAAAAGAGAGTGGGAGAGAGAGGAACGAGAAAGAGGGAGAGAGGAACGAGAAAGAGAGCGAGAGAGAGGAACGAGAAGGAGAGCGAGAGAGAGGAACGAGAATGAGAGAGAAAGAGAGGAACCAGAAAGAGAGAGAGAGAGAGGAACCAGAAAGAGAGAGAGATAGAAAAGAGAGAGAGAGAAAAGAAAGCGAGAGAGAGAGAAATGAGAGAGAGAGCGAGGAACAAGAAAGAGAGAGAGAGAGAAAAGTAAGAGAGAGAAAAGAAAGAGAGAGAAAAGAAAGAGAGAGAAAAGAAAGAGAGAGAAAAGAAAGAGAGAGAAAAAGAGATAGAGAGAGAAAAGAAAGAGAGAGAAAAGAAAGAGAGAGAAAAGAAAGAGAGAGAAAAGAAAGAGAGAGAAAAGAAAGAGAGAGAAAAAGAGATAGAGAGAGAAAAGAAAGAGAGAGAAAAGAAAGAGAGAGAAAAGAAAGAGAGAGAAAAGAAAGAGAGAGAAAAGAAAGAGAGAGAAAAAGAGATAGAGAGAGAAAAGAAAGAGAGAGAAAAGAAAGAGAGAGAAAAGAAAGAGAGAGAAAAGAAAGAGAGAGAAAAGAAAGAGAGAGAAAAGAAAGAGAGAGAAAAAGAGATAGAGAGAGAAAAGAAAGAGAGAGAAAAGAAAGAGAGAGAAAAGAAAGAGAAAAGAAAGAGAGAGAAAAGAAAGAGAGAGAAAAGAAAGAGAGAGAAAAGAAAGAGAGAGAAAAGAAAGAGAGAGAAAAGAAAGAGAGAGAAAAGAAAGAGAGAGTAAAAGAGATAGAGAGAAAAGAAAGAGAGAGAAAAGAAAGAGAGAGAAAAAGAGATAGAGAGAGAAAAGAAAGAGAGAGAAAAGAAAGAGAGAGAAAAGAAAGAGAGAGAAAAGAAAGAGAGAGAAAAGAAAGAGAGAGAAAAGAAAGAGAGAGAAAAGAAAGAGAGAGAAAAGAAAGAGAGAGAAAAGAAAGAGAGAGAAAAAGAGAGAGAGAGAAAAGAAAGAGAGAGAAAAGAAAGAGAGAGAAAAGAAAGAGAGAGAAAAGAAAGAGAGAGAAATAGAGATAGAGAGAGAAAAGAAAGAGAGAGAAAAGAAAGAGAGAGAAAAGAAAGAGAGAGAAAAGAAAGAGAGAGAAAAGAAAGAGAGAGAAAAGAAAGAGAGAGAAAAGAAAGAGAGAGAAAAGAAAGAGAGAGAAAAGAAAGAGAGAGAAAAGAAAGAGAGAGAAAAGAAAGAGAGAGAAAAAGAGATAGAGAGAAAATAGAAAAAAAGAAAGAGAAATGCTAGAAAGAGAGAGAGAAGAGAGAGATAGAGCGAGAGAGAGAAATGCTAGAGAGAGAGAGAGAGACAAAAGAAAGAGAAAAGAGAGAAAGAGAGAGGAGGATAAAAGAAATAGAAAATATAATAGAAAAGAGGATCTTGCTTCAATGTTGCAAGAGATGCTATTGACTCCAGACCTTAAAGGGTCTTAAACACATGCTAACATAACATAAATTCCTCAATGATAGATACGGGTTCACTCTGAGAGATACTAGTCAACATGTGGCACAGATAAAACCATGTTATTATAGCGCTTTGGTCTGCCTTTCTCTAGGGCTTTACAACAAATCAATCTTAGAAAGCAACATTCTATCATCCTCGTTGTTCGTATCTACTTATTAGGACTACAGACTGCTTTTTGACTTTAGAATACATAAGTTTAATCATGTCAAACAAACAAACAGAGCAGATAAAAGATTTGTAAACAATTTTAAAAAAACCAAATACGACAAACAATGAACAAATTATAACAAAACTGACAAACAACGCTAACAACAACAACAACAAATACAAGAACAACAACTCATCAATAAAACAACAATCGAACAACAAATATAAATGTATTAAAAAAAAAAAAAAACATAAATAATAACAACAAGTGGCGTCACTAGGAGGAAACGAGGGGTGCGGTCCGCACCAGGTGACACCCGAGTTGGTAAAATTACAATTTGGCAAAAGCAGACACATCGGAAAAGATAATTATATTAAAATCTCTAGATATATGCCCAAACATGCCTAGACACATCTAGATGGTAGTTTAAGTGTAAATGTCAAAGCACAACGTTATACCATTTCTGTCTCAAAGTATAACAAAGGAAACCTGTTCAAGTGGTGTTAAGTCTGTTTCTAATTTTAATTAAATATCATTTTAAAATTTGCAAAACACAAAGTAATACCATTTCTGTCTTAAAGTATAACAAAGGAAACCTATTCAGGTGATGTTAAGTCTATTTCTAATTTTAATTAAATACCATTGTAAAATTGGCAATAGATATTGAATAAATGTCATAAACAGTGGGATTTTATAATAGAATTGACACTCATTTTACATTTGAGTAACAATCAATAAAAGTGGGTAATCAGCTCACTGTATTGGTTCAACAATAAGAACTAACTAACAATAGTGTTGATGGACCTCATTCACCAATCGTAAATAAACACATTTAGCCACGTCAAAATATTGATAAAACAATGAAAAATACGTATCACGTGACAGCCACTATGGATTACATAATTTGTATAGAAGATATATAGAATTACGTGGCTAAATGTTCTTTGTTAACGACTGGTGAATGAGGTCCATTGGAACATATTTGAATAAAGTTGAGAGGGGAGGGTGACACTCTGAGCTAACCACACCAAGTGACACCGATAAGAGTGAGGCCACTGATAACAACTACAAAAAAATAATAACAATAATAATAACAACAACAACTTATAAACGTAAGAAAGTAAATAAATAAGTATCACAATTGTTAGAGGAGCACATCTGAATGTTGACTACAAGCGTCTGATGGGAATCAATGCTATCTGGTGACTTGTCTCTCACAAAATGTCAGTAACGTGAAATCAACCGGTACAGACTTTTCGAAAAGCGAATTTTCTTGAATCGATTGGTCCCAGACATTTGTCATATGACAAATAGCTAGCGCTGATATTCGCAGCGGAATGTAATGTCAAAAATCTTTACATCTTATTTCCGGCGGAAGTCTTAAGTCAAATGTCTCCTAGATGTTCTATGACAGCCTCTGGCAGCGTACATTTTGTTTAGGTGGGTGGGGGGGGGGGGTAAGGTGGGCGTTATGGAGACTTAAAGTGAATATGCAAAGTTAGTATTTTAAGCCATACCCCATTAAAATACATATGTATTATGCTGGTAAAATCATTGGCAAAAAAAAAAAAAAAAAACATTTTGGCATATGTTTGAGACAAACATCTATAAAAAAAAAAAAGCTAACAAAATCCTAGAAATAAAGAATCACCCTTTGGGTCAGAATTTTGTGATTTTACCATCACAAAAGAGATACAAGACACCGATAGCAAAGACAGACACAAACACTCTTTTGTTCCCCTGGCAATCAAATCATGAAAAAGGAACAATCTGATATAAACTTTGTCACATGTAAATTAGGCGTCTGGTGTGAATGTAAATTTTGGTTTCTTATAGTTATATTATAGCTTATATAGCGCTACTTTCATGCTTATAGCATGCTCAGAGCGCTTTGGTCCAATCTCATTTGTGGACCAGTGGAGGGGAGGGGGTATCTAGGAGTTGGTTTTCCGTGCTGCCTTTAGGCGCTCAGTAAACACAACTCTGCCCGAGTCAGGTGTCGAACCTCGAGCCCTCTTCTAAATAGCCAAGCCAAGATAAGTTCAAGCGCACTTGGCCTCTCGACCACGCTTCTTTTCGACGAGTTACAGGCACATGTAAACCATAACCCACACATTATATAATTATCATAATAATATGTATTAATTTTGTTTTTCAAACGTTACTCCCATATTTAGCCAATTAACAATATGAACTTTTGAATGGTGCGACGTTACATAATAGATGCATGTTGGATGCTTGCGTGATGTAGATGTGTCAGTGATGTCTAGCTCCCGAAGTTGTGATTACTTTGTAACCAAAAAAAGATGGAAAGGCTTCTATTGCAATTTACGAGTTAATAAGGCAACTTATCTTCGAGGTCTATAGGCTAATAAATTTAAATTCCACAAGAATCATACTTCCAGGCAACGGGCAATGTAATTTCCAGAATCCATAAGCAATTAATTTTATGAGTTCATAGTCAAGTAATTTCTGAAGTTTTAAGTTAACTACATTACAGCCAACTAATTTCCGCAACTTAAGTTTCAGGGTCATAGACTTGTATATATTGTATCTAGACTGGACATGGAGATCTTTTAAAACTACAAAAAATTGTCGTGAAATTTTTAAAAGTTGAAACAAGGCGTTGGAATGTAGTTATAAGCAGTAATTTTGTTTTTCAACCCTAACCTATGTAACATATAATTAATTTTTTTAGATCTAGATCTAGTAATTGAACATCTAAAATAAGAGTACTTCCGTCTCATAATTATTATTTTATATTTTTATAATAATTTTTTTATACATAATGATAAGATATAATATAATATAAGATACATAAGATAATTAAAATCAACAGACAAGAATTATTTTAATCTAGGATTTTCGAAATATTATCTCAATGGAAACTAACAGGAAAAGGCTTTGTTTCATATATCAGCGTGAATATAATGTTGTGTGATTAATAGCCCATTCGAAAAATGATTTTGCATTATTTCTAAACTTTGAAAACTAAATTATTATTATAGCTTTTATATAGCGCTACTTTCGTGCTTAAAGCATGCTCAGACCGCTTTGGTCCAATCTCATTTGTGGGAGGGGGTATCTAGGAGTTGGTTTTCCGTGCTGCCTTTAGGCGCTCAGTAAACGCAACTCTGCCCGAGTCGGGTGTCGAACCTGGAGCCCCCTTCTAGGTAGCCAAACAAGCCAAAATTCAAGCGCACTTAGCCTCTCGACCACGCTTCCCACTCTCGACCACGCTTCCCACTCTCGACCACCCTTCCCACTCTCGACCACCCTTCCCACTCTCGACCACCCTTCCCACTCTCGACCACCCTTCCCACTCTCGACCACCCTTCCCACTCTCGACCACCCTTCCCACTCTCGACCACCCTTCCCACTCTCGACCACCCTTCCCACTCTCGACCACCCTTCCCACTCTCGACCACCCTTCCCACTCTCGACCACCCTTCCCACTCTCGACCACCCTTCCCACTCTCGACCACCCTTCCCACTCTCGACCACCCTTCCCACTCTCGACCACCCTTCCCACTCTCGACCACCCTTCCCACTCTCGACCACCCTTCCCACTCTCGACCACCCTTCCCACTCTCGACCACGCTTCCCACTCTCGACCACCCTTCCCACTCTCGACCACCCTTCCCACTCTCGACCACCCTTCCCACTCTCGACCACCCTTCCCACTCTCGACCACCCTTCCCACTCTCGACCACCCTTCCCACTCTCGACCACCCTTCCCACTCTCGACCACCCTTCCCACTCTCGACCACCCTTCCCACTCTCGACCACCCTTCCCACTCTCGACCACCCTTCCCACTCTCGACCACCCTTCCCACTCTCGACCACCCTTCCCACTCTCGACCACCCTTCCCACTCTCGACCACGCTTCCCACTCTCGACCACCCTTCCCACTCTCGACCACCCTTCCCACTCTCGACCACCCTTCCCACTCTCGACCACCCTTCCCACTCTCGACCACCCTTCCCACTCTCGACCACCCTTCCCACTCTCGACCACCCTTCCCACTCTCGACCACCCTTCCCACTCTCGACCACCCTTCCCACTCTCGACCACCCTTCCCACCCTCGACCACCCTTCCCACTCTCGACCACCCTTCCCACTCTCGACCACCCTTCCCACTCTCGACCACCCTTCCCACTCTCGACCACCCTTCCCACATAAAGACATTACTTTTCTAAGACAGAAAAAGATTGATTCCCTTAGAGCTTGAAAAAGAGTTACGTACATAAATATATAGGTCTGGGAATCGATCAATCGCGAATAAGAATGTGTTTCCGGTTTCCAGTCTAGATATAATACATACGTCTATGTTTTAAAGTCCAGAGAAAATTATTTTCTAACTAAGATTTAGATGACTACGCCGGATATTAGGAATTAGGTGGCCAGAAAAGATAACTACTATCGATTTGTGGGAGAGAACTAGACAATACCCAATAGCCCAAGACATCACAAAACGCAAATGGAGCTGGATAGGACACACCCTGCGAAAACCAGCTACCAATGTTGCAAGGCAGGCACTTGACACAAGGAAAGAGGAAAGTGGGCAGACCTAAGCAAACCTGGAAGAGGTCTGTCATCAGAGAAGCTGAGGGTACTGGAATGACATGGGAGCAGATGAAGAAAGCTGCTCAGAACCGAGTTCAGTGGAGAGGTATGGTTGCGGCCCTATGCTCCCCTGGGAGTGCACAGGATTAAGTAAGTTAAGTTAAGATTTCTAGAGTCTAAGTAAGTCAAAGTATTATTCTGAAAAACTCGATTTCATAGAAAACAAAATGTTAAACAAAAAAACATTTTGAAATATTTTGTTTAAATACAATACCTCCAGTTTTAAAATTCACATATAATAAAATAATTTAAATAATATTTCACACAATTTTTTGGTTCGATTTGAGATTCAAACCCATGACATCGTTAACTCCAAGAAGCAACTTAAATTATAGCAGCTTTAAATGTATTGTTATCGCATAATTACTGTAATAAGGCTGACTATGCCATGTTGGCTCTAGACCTAGATGTAGTCAGCAGCCAAATTTACATTTATTTATTTTTACTTTGAAAATTTTTAACGGTCAAACTAAAGTCTTGCCAACAAGCTAGTAATTTTTTTTTCTCAGTGATATACATCAACTGTTAAATTTCTAGGAAAATCGTTAGAGCCGTTTTTGATATCAGCTGTCCAGGTTCCTGGATCCAGGCTCCATGAAGTTCTGACTTAAACAGAGGTATTGTAAAAAAAAAAAAGTGTAGACCTACGACACATAATGTTATCCATAATGCACATATTTTCAAAAACCAATGAGGGACAAATCCTTTTCAATAATAAAAAAAAAGAAGCTTGCAATGTTCAAACTCATTATGTGTCGAAATTGCAAAGACGTTTCTATTTTCAGAGCAAAAAAGATTAGCTGATGTCATGTTTCAAAGTCTCTGAACAACAGAAAATCAAAGTGATTTATGCTTTACCGTTGACAGACTTCTAAAGAGCTAATAGACATGTGTCATGTGTCAATAAACCCCCTATCGAGCCACAGGAACCAAGTCCACACAAACAAGTCCAGACAAACAAGAAGTGAACCCTGACAACATGAAATGTAATCGCCTCGCCATTTACATTTCAAAACCATAAAAACTTTACAGTTTCTTGTGTTTCTTGTGTATACAATTAGAGTGGATAGGTTTTGATCGGAAACAGTTATATATATATATATATATATATATATATATATATATATATATATATATATATAGTACACTGTTTAGCCCTGCAGAGTCACCTTCATCTTCACCTTTCCCTTAGCCTGTTGGACCGTTGGTGCACCACACTAGATCTGTTGATCATTCTCCATTCCTCTCTTATTGCCTTAGAGAGAATCTTCCTAAATGGCAGGCCCGTCTATTTCTTTCGGTTGTTTTCCCATCGCTTTCTCTGTCTGCCTCTTCTTTTTTTTTTTCTGGTACTGTTCCCTGAAGGAAGGTGTTTGCGAGCCCTGAGGACTTTGTAATATGGCCATAGAGTTTTAGTTTCGTTTTTTTTTAGCAGGCCATCTTTGGTTTCAATCGCTGTACTAATCCTTTCTCATCATTTGTGATGCGGTCTTTGTATATGATACCTAGGATCCTTCTGTGGCATCTCCATTTAAGAATGTGACCGTGACCAGGGAGAGTATCAGTCGGACGAGGGCAATGCCTAGAGAGTCCAATTTTCTTCCCTTAGTAGATTTTTTGTTTCTTTATTTAGTTGGCAATAATAAAATTAGCGTCCTAGACATTGTTATCTTATAGTGAATATCTATAATACTGTTGTAACTCCGCTCCAGCCTCACATTGATGGTGCGCTTTAGAGCACCATTCAAGACAAGTAGTAGAAGACATGTTTATACAGGAGGAAGGACTGTTGTAGATCCAGCTTGAAGCTATGGGAGTCTGAACAGTCTGGGGCTAAGTGCTTGTCCTGCGTGATACTAGAGAACTGTTTGGAAGACCTGGAGCGACACTGGGAAGTGTGTCGGTGGTCTGTTCTAGTATTAAGTAGGACTCTTAGAGCTTAAGGCATTACTCCCTGTGACTTGATAGCGGAGTCTATGTCTAACTATTTGTTGATAGCTCATACTAAATACATCGTCTATTATTACCTCCTACCTTTAGTTGAGTGCTTGCCGTAGAATGACAACAATAATAAAAATAAGATTGTAGGCAAAAAAAATGTAAAAGCGAAGATTACGTGCAGCAATCCAGATCAATGATAAATTACGCAATATTTAAATAGAATCATTTATGTTTACTGTTAGACACTTGTTAGTTTAGTTTAGTTTAGGAGGCGCTGTGGATGAGCGGTAAAGAGCTTGGCTTCTTAACCGGAGGTCCCAGGTTTGAATCCTGGTGAAGACTGGGATTTTAAACTTCGGGATCTTTGTGCGCTTCTGAGTCTACCCAGCTCTAATGGGTACCTGACGTTATTTGGGGAAAAGTAAAGGCGGTTGATCGTTGTGCTGGCCACATGACACCCTTGTTAACCGTAGGCCACATAAACAGCTGACCTTTACATCATCTGCCCTATAGACCACAAGATCTGAAAGATGAACTTTCCTTTTTTTTTTACTTAATTTAGTATATGAACGCACTATGGTAGACTAAATGTGAACGCGACATTTTCTAGTGACGACATAGGCAATGGGTTAGACATTAGTGTTGTAGACTTTTAGGACAGTTACTTCTAGGCTCTTGAAGGGATAACATCGTTTTAGTGACTGACTCAACTGGGGCCCAACTGTATTAAAGTTAGTTATTCTATTTCACCTCGAGTGAACTTAGTTACTGTGCATTGTTCCTGCTGGTCTTAGCAATAACAAATTGCATAAGTAATACACCATACAAGATACCCAAACATCTAGGATTGTCTAGGTACTTTAGAAATACATTAAGTACAACTTATACATTGTTGTGGCTCTTAAGCCGTGTCAAATACAAACAATGAGATAAACGGAAGGTAACCTTCAAACACCGGCGAAAGGCCGAAACAATCAAAATATGTAGTCGACGCTGATGTTAGTCAACAAATATGTTTAATGATCAAGAAGGGAATCGTCCGATGTCAGCTATGTCCGTAGACTACTTCTTATTCTTCCTGGGATAGGGAAAGCGTCTTGTCTCCATCCAATCCTAGAGCGTTCTTACTTTTTAACAAACTTTACGTCATCGTTGCTAAGTAAAACTTTCCCCATATTCCCGAAACAAATAACTAAATCCTTATCATGGCATAACAACATACATCCTTTACACGACAAAGTTTATCTACTCTAGAATCTCCACGTTATAAGCAAGACACACTAGCTCGTAATATTTATCTGCCATTCCTTCATGTGCATTGTCGTTCTGTTGTCATTGATTATATGGACGAATTCATACATAAATATTTATCAGCGAATTTATATTTCAACTGACTGAACTAGGTTGACAAGGACATCTGCTAATCATGTCAAGGCGCCTAAGCGTAGGCTTGTCCCCCCTTTCATAGTAGACAGTTCAGTGCGAAATGAAACTTGCAGAATATAGATTTGTATCTAAATGGTATGTAATAGGTACAGCATAAAGAAGCTAGAGCCTTCATGTTGTTATGCAGAGTTGAAAAGGTCTGTTAAAATACGCTTGAAATGAATTGACTCAGCAGCAAGGTTAATAGGAGAACCAAAGAAATGTCAGCCCCCTAGCGCCAAATGTTTTCACTTCTGATTCAGAGGCCCATTTAAAATTGTATAAGTTTCAGTCCTTGAAAGTTTGGTCATGTGTATATATTTCGTTTATTATACATATGTATGTAAATTAGAGGAGGGGATTTAAGAAAAAAAACAACAATTCTATCTATAACGTCTGTCTGTGTTAACATTTTTAGTTTGCATTTATATTTTTTTATTTATTATTTCTGGATGACCTATAGACTAATTATTATTTGTGAACACTGATAACAGTGTTAAATTGTAAAAATTATGAAAAAATTTTAACATACATGTAATATATTTTTCAATTAATTGGCTTACACAATTACCAAAATATTAAAGTTCATTTCGTGATCTCAGTTTGTTTTTGATCATTTTTTTATGAATGAAAAGCTCGCATTAGTATCTGACAGACATAAGCAAGATCACAGTATTAGTAACTCTACCAGTCATAGACAGCATAGTTTACTTTACTTAATTTTTTTTTTAATTGATGATATGACTTTGCTTCTTGAAATATGTCTGACCATCTGGTTTTTCTTTACGGTGGCTAACGGCCAATAAGAAAAAAATATTGAAATTATGATATCTTTTAATATTAATGAAAAGCTTAAAAAAGTAAAATAAAAATGTTCAAGCGTAACGAAAAGAAAGGACATACACATTCACATAAGAAGTTCAATGTTAGCAACTGCATGAAACCAACGTGTTCTTAGTTTTTTTTTATCTCTTTAATTGTGTAAACATTTCGATCAATTTGCGCGTTGTAATAGTTTGTAAATTAAATTCCTGTGTGACTTTTTTTTCTTACAAATTGGTTATTATCATTTTTTTTTTTGCGAACAGGCAAGTTTTTTCAAGATTTTTTTCTCGGGGTGAATTGCGCCACTTGTAATTTTGCAATGCGTCAATTTTGGCGCATGCGTAAAAATGTTTGTATTACATATTTCGGATGTTCCTTCAGAGTTGAAGATAGTTTCCTTCCCAGTCCAAACCTTCGCAGGACGACGGGGGTTGGGAGCGGGCAGGGTTTGAACCAGGGACCATCGATAAATCCAAACGACAGTCCAGCGCGCAAAACCGCAAGACCAGGCAGTCATAGGCTGGCCACCGCTGCCCTACTGTTTCAAACACTCAATGATCAGCAGGGAGGTAATACCAACCACTTTTACAGATCTACCAACACGTAGGAGTGCTCGCCAGGGTTGGGGGAAATAGAAGCCTACAATACCCGACTAAATGTCCACGACTCGAGCTCAAACCATTGGATGTTATAGCCACACGTTTTAGACCTTGACCACCGTGTCATGTGGAAGGAACCGCCTCAGTCAAATTTTCATTTCAAAAGCAAAGAAGAAAGAAAGTGGAGTGGAGGAAATGAAACGAGAAGGGGCGCTGGTGGTGCCCATTTTCGACCCCCCCCCAGATACGTTTCAACAAGCTACCACTGCCATACGAGGATGGGCACATGCAGGGCCGTTTTAATGGTAGGGCAGGCCTCGGGGGATCCACAAGATAGGGCCAACACAATCTGTTGCATTTTACGTCTCGAGAGACGATCTTTTCCCTTTGCAAGTTTTTGTGTGACTAAAGAGGCCAATCCTTGATACACAGCTGCGACCGCAGGTTGGGCATATATAATCACCAGGCGCCGTTGCATTTTCACCCTTCTTTCTGCTTCTGGTTGTGTATGATATCTGCAATCCGTGACCCTTCCTTTATACTCTCTCTCCAGGTGCATCTATCCAGTGCCACCTCTTCCCAGCTTCTAGTGTCGATTTGAAGAGCTACATGTCGCGTTTGCATACATCCGTATAACGTGAAAGTGGGCGACCAGCGGCTCTCCTGCCTTCTATTACATCGCCATACAGAATGTCCTGTGGAAGTCGACCTACTGGCATTCTACGAACGTGGCCAAGCCAGCCAAGGCGTCTGCTGCTGATAACAGAGCGGATGTCCTGGCACCCTGCTTTTCGTAGCACTTCCTCTTTGGTTATCTTATCTTGCCACCTTATTTTAAAGATCCGCCTTAGGCATCGGAGGTGGAAGACATTCAGCTTTTTTTCCTGCCATGAGTAGGTTGACCATGTTTCACTTCTGTACAGCAAGGTGCTCAACACACAAGTCCGCTAGACTAGGGCTTTAGTACTGTTAGTCAGCAATATGTTGTCCCAGACTCTTTTCTGCAACAGTGACATTGTGGCCATTGCCTTGGCTATCCTGTTGTTAATGTCTTTATCCAGTAGAGTTTGTTGGATATGATGAAACCAAGGTAACAAAAGTGATTAACACAATAGCGAGTTGAGAATTGAGAAAACTAAAAGCATGAAATAGTGCTAACCAAAAACAATTGGTACAAATATTTCTAATTGCACATATTTATTGTTGTTGATCTAGATCTGTGACAAATTTAATTACACGACTCAAAGTATTTTTTTCATGTTCCATTATTTAAGATTTATAATAACCATACAATGACACACAAGGCAAACCTGTCAATGAATTCACCGACTAACATTATATTCGCAACCATAAATGGCCATTATGAGTATGTTGGTTTCTGTAAGGCAGCCACTTTAAACAACATTCGTCTCTGGGTACCATTGTTAACGATTCTGCCAAGACCTCAAAAGGTTTATTGTTGTTACATTTAAGGTTCACAGGGGTGGAGTCTCAAATTACTGATCTTCGCATCAATTTCTTTCTCGCATAATGTTGTTATTTAATTTTATTTACTACATTTTTGTATAGTTTTGGGAGAAAAAGAAAGAGTGAAGTAAATGATAAAGTGACAGTGACATAGTGACACAGTGACGTAGTCGTATAATGAGATAGTGACATAGTGACGTAGTCCTATAATGGGATCATGGCATAGTGACGTAGTCGTATAATGAGATAGTGACTTAGTCGTATAATGAGATAGTGGCGTAGTCGTATAATGAGATAGTGACGTAGTCGTATAATGAGATAGTGATGTAGTCGTATAATGGGATAGTGACGTAGTCGTATAATGAGATAGTGGCGTAGTCGTATAATGAGATAGTGACGTGGTCGTATAATGAGATAGTGACGTTGTCGTATAATAAGATCGTGGCATAGTGACATAGTCGTATAATGAGATAGTGACGTAGTCGTATAATGAGATCGTGGCATAGTGACGTAGTCCTATAATGAGATAATGACGTAGTCGTATAATGAGATCATGTCATAGTGACGTAGTCTTATAATGAGATAGTGACGTAGTCGTATAATGAGATAGTAACGTAGTCGTATAATGAGATAGTGACGTAGTCGTATAATGAGATCGTGGCATAGTGACGTAGTCGTATAATGAGATCGTGGCATAGTGACGTAGTCCTATAATGAGATAATGACGTAGTCGTATAATGAGATCATGGCATAGTGACGTAGTCTTATGATGAGATAGTGACGTAGTCGTATAATGAGATAGTGACGTAGTCGTATAATGAGATAGTAACGTAGTCGTATAATGGTATAGTGACGTAGTCGTATAATGAGATCGTGGCATAGTGACGTAGTCGTATAATGAGATCGTGGCATGGTGACGTAGTCGTGTAATGAGATCGTGGCATAGTGACGTAGTCCTATAATGAGATAATGACGTAGTCGTATAATGAGATCATGACATAGTGACGTAGTCTTATAATGAGATAGTGACGTAGTCGTATAATGAGATAGTAGCGTAGTCGTATAATGAGATAGTGGCGTAGTCGTATAATGAGATAGTGACGTAGTCGTATAATGAGATCGTGGCATAGTGACGTAGTCGTATAATGAGATCGTGGCATAGTGACGTAGTCGTATAATGAGATCGTGACATAGTGACGTAGTCGTATAATGAGATAGTAACGTGGTCGTATAATGAGATAGTAACGTAGTCGTATAATGAGATAGTGACGTACTCGTATAATGAGATCGTGGCATAGTGACGTAGTCGTATAATGATATCGTGGCATAGTGACGTAGTCGTATAATAAGATCGTGGCATAGTGACGTAGTCGTATAATGAGATCGTGGCATAGTGACGTAGTCGTATAATTAGATCGTGACATAGTGACGTAGTCGTATAATGAGATAGTAACGTAGTCGTATAATGAGATAGTAACGTGGTCGTATAATGAGATAGTGACGTAGTCGTATAATGAGATCGTGGCATAGTGACGTAGTCGTATAATGAGATCGTGGCATAGTGACGTAGTCGTATGATGAGATCGTGGCATAGTGACGTAGTCGTATAATGAGATCGTGGCATAGTGACGTAGTCGTATAATGAGATAGTGACGTAGTCGTATAATGAGATAGTGACGTTGTCGTATAATGAGATAGTGACGTAGTCGTATAATGAGATCGTGGCATAGTGACGTAGTCGTATAATGAGATCGTGGCATAGTGACGTAGTCCTATAATGAGATAATGACGTAGTCGTATAATGAGATCATGGCATAGTGACGTGGTCTTATAATGAGATAGTGACGTAGTCGTATAATGAGATAGTAACGTAGTCGTATAATGAGATAGTGACGTAGTCGTATAATGAGATCGTGGCATAGTGACGTAGTCGTATAATGAGATCGTGGCATAGTGACGTAGTCGTATAATGAGATCGTGACATAGTGACGTAGTCGTATAATGAGATAGTAACGTGGTCGTATAATGAGGTAGTAACGTAGTCGTATAATGAGATAGTGACGTAGTCGTATAATGAGATCGTGGCATAGTGACGTAGTCGTATAATGAGATCGTGGCATAGTGACGTAGTCGTATAATGAGATCGTGGCATAGTGACGTAGTCGTATAATGAGATCGTGGCGTAGTGACGTAGTCGTATAATAAGATCGTGGCATAGTGACGTAGTCGTATAATGAGATAGTGACGTAGTCGTATAATGAGATAGTAACGTAGTCGTATAATGAGATAGTGACGTAGTCGTATAATGAGATCGTGGCATAGTGACGTAGTCGTATAATGAGATCGTGGCATGGTGACGTAGTCGTATAATGAGGACGTGGCATAGTGACGTAGTCGTATAATGAGATAGTGACGTAGTCGTATAATGAGATAGTAGCGTAGTCGTATAATGAGATAGTGACGTAGTCGTATAATGAGATCGTGGCATAGTGACGTAGTCGTATAATGAGATCGTGGCATAGTGACGTAGTCGTATAATGAGATCGTGGCATAGTGACGTAGTCGTATAATGAGATCGTGGCATAGTGACGTAGTCGTATAATGAGATCGTGGCATAGTGACGTAGTCGTATAATGAGATCGTGGCATAGTGACGTAGTCGTATAATGAGATCGTGGCATGGTGACGTAGTCGTATAATGAGGACGTGGCATAGTGACGTAGTCGTATAATGAGATAGTGACGTAGTCGTATAATGAGATAGTAGCGTAGTCGTATAATGAGATAGTGACGTAGTCGTATAATGAGATCGTGGCATAGTGACGTAGTCGTATAATGAGATCGTGGCATAGTGACGTAGTCGTATAATGAGATCGTGGCATAGTGACGTAGTCGTATAATGAGATCGTGGCATAGTGACGTAGTCGTATAATGAGATCGTGGCATAGTGACGTAGTCGTATAATGAGATCGTGGCATAGTGACGTAGTCGTATAATGAGATCGTGGCATAGTGACGTAGTCGTATAATGAGATAGTGACGTAGTCGTATAATGAGATAGTGACGTAGTCGTATAATAAGATAGTGACGTAGTCGTATAATGAGATAGTGCCGTAGTCGTATAATGAGATAGTGCCGTAGTCGTATAATGAGATCGTGGCATAGTGACGTAGTCGTATAATGAGATAGTGACGTAGTCGTATAATGAGATAGTGACGTAGTCGTATAATGAGATAGTGGCGTAGTCGTATAATGAGATAGTGGCGTAGTCGTATAATGAGATAGTGACGTAGTCGTATAATGAGATAGTGACGTAGTCGTATAATGAGATAGTGACGTAGTCGTATAATGAGATAGTGACGTGGTCGTATAATGAGAGAGTGACGTAGTCGTATAATGAGATAGTGACGTAGTCGTATAATGAGATAGTGACGTAGTCGTATAATGAGATAGTGACGTAGTCGTATAATGAGATAGTGACGCAGTCGTATAATGAGATAGTGACGTAGTCGTATAATGAGATAGTGACGTAGTCGTATAATGAGATAGTGACGTAGTCGTATAATGAGATCGTGACGTAGTCGTATAATGAGATAGTGACGTAGTCGTATAATGAGATAGTGACGTAGTCGTATAATAAGATAGTGACGTAGTCGTATAAAGAGATAGTGCCGTAGTTGTATAATGAGATAGTGCCGTAGTCGTATAATGAGATCGTGGCATAGTGACGTAGTCGTATAATGAGATAGTGACGTAGTCGTATAATGAGATAGTGACGTAGTCGTATAATGAGATAGTGACGTAGTCGTATAATGAGATAGTGACGTAGTCGTATAATAAGATAGTGGCGTAGTCGTATAATGAGATAGTGACGTGGTCGTATAATGAGATAGTGACGTAGTCGTATAATGAGATAGTGACGTAGTCGTATAATGAGATAGTGACGTAGTCGTATAATGAGATAGTAGCGTAGTCGTATAATGAGATAGTGACGTAGTCGTATAATGAGATCGTGGCATAGTGACGTAGTCGTATAATGAGATCGTGGCATAGTGACGTAGTCGTATAATGAGATCGTGGCATAGTGACGTAGTCGTATAATGAGATCGTGGCATAGTGACGTAGTCGTATAATGAGATCGTGGCATAGTGACGTAGTCGTATAATGAGATCGTGGCATAGTGACGTAGTCGTATAATGAGATCGTGGCATAGTGACGTAGTCGTATAATGAGATCGTGGCATAGTGACGTAGTCGTATAATGAGATAGTGACGTAGTCGTATAATGAGATAGTGACGTAGTCGTATAATAAGATAGTGACGTAGTCGTATAATGAGATAGTGCCGTAGTCGTATAATGAGATAGTGCCGTAGTCGTATAATGAGATCGTGGCATAGTGACGTAGTCGTATAATGAGATAGTGACGTAGTCGTATAATGAGATAGTGACGTAGTCGTATAATGAGATAGTGGCGTAGTCGTATAATGAGATAGTGACGTAGTCGTATAATGAGATAGTGACGTAGTCGTATAATGAGATAGTGACGTAGTCGTATAATGAGATAGTGACGTGGTCGTATAATGAGATAGTGACGTAGTCGTATAATGAGATAGTGACGTAGTCGTATAATGAGATAGTGACGTAGTCGTATAATGAGATAGTGACGTAGTCGTATAATGAGATAGTGACGTAGTCGTATAATGAGATAGTGACGTAGTCGTATAATGAGATAGTGACGTAGTCGTATAATGGGATAGTGACGTAGTCGTATAATGAGATCGTGACGTAGTCGTATAATGAGATAGTGACGTAGTCGTATAATGAGATAGTGACGTAGTCGTATAATAAGATAGTGACGTAGTCGTATAATGAGATAGTGCCGTAGTCGTATAATGAGATAGTGCCGTAGTCGTATAATGAGATCGTGGCATAGTGACGTAGTCGTATAATGAGATAGTGACGTAGTCGTATAATGAGATAGTGACGTGGTCGTATAATGAGATAGTGACGTAGTCGTATAATGAGATAGTGACGTAGTCGTATAATAAGATAGTGGCGTAGTCGTATAATGAGATAGTGACGTGGTCGTATAATGAGATAGTGACGTAGTCGTATAATGAGATAGTGACGTAGTCGTATAATGAGATAGTGACGTAGTCGTATAATGAGATAGTGACGTAGTCGTATAATGAGATAGTGACGTAGTCGTATAATGAGATAGTGACGTAATTGTATAATGAGATAGTGACGTAGTCGTATAATGAGATAGTGACGTAGTCGTATAATGAGATAGTGACGTAGTCGTATAATGAGATAGTGACGTAGTCGTATAATGAGATCGTGACATAGTGAAGTACTGTACGAATATCAAATGCAGATCAGCGTGACATTTCCGTGAGTCAAGAGACACGTGGAAACCAAGGTTTTAACGTCTTACGGTTTGCATTTTTTTTTTGTCTACACCTCTTTTGGTTATTCCGTCCTCTTATCGTTTCATTTAGACGCCTAACGCTGATACACATTTCTCCTGGTTAATAACAAGTAGGTCGAGGTCTTATGTTGTGTTTGTACAAAGCTTCTATCAACTCACTCTGTCTGGTCAAAGGTTTAAACATATATGTTCTCCCATCTCCCATTCTCGGATGAAGTTGAAACTTTACACAATCATTTATTGTACCTGACAAGACGTGAATCAATTTTACAAAAATTAACCAATTAGTTAATTAATTGTTGGGAATTAATTATTTTAATAACAAAATAAGGGAAATAACTGCTAAGTGAGAGATGTGGATGTCTAAGATCCCCTTATCATGTTGTTCTCCGACTTCTTGGATCAAGTTGAAATCGTGTATAATTAGTCATAGTCGAAGACAATCGAAGAATCAATCCGAAATTTTACCAATCAGTACCAATTATTTATAAGATTAATTATTTTTGTCTTATGTGGAAGAAATGGAGCTACAGCTGAAACGGCTGAAATTGATGTTGTTTTTTTTCACACCTTATGTAATCCACTTTTGCATTTCCAGTAGATATTTTTAAAAATTAAAATATAACTTTATTTTGTTTCTAAAAGAGGTTTTAAAGCTTTTGTTTAAATTTATGTGTGAAGGATAATTTCTAAAAGGTAGGTCTGGAGATACTACCGAACCCACTTACTACTTAACGAAATGTTCCGATATGACCTTGTCTAAAGGAGGTGTTTAGTTCGTATGTTTGTGTGTGTGTACGAAAGAAAAACAGAGATAGAACGAAATTGAAAGAGAGAGAGAGAGAGAGAGAGAGAGAGAGCAGACGTGGCTCAAGGACTCAAGTGTACGAGCTGCATTTAAAAGAAGAAAAAAAAAAGATAGTGACAGCAAATAAACATGCCAGTGAGAGAAACTGCTCAATACTGACAACAAGCTGTCACTGTCACGATGTTCAGCAGGCGACAGTCACAACAAAAAAACCAACACACTGCTACGACACCTGCATCTATTGTATCTCATCTGTGAGTACAGTGCCCACGGGCAGCACATCACGTCTGTGGGTGGTGAAGGGGGGGGGGGGGGGGAAGGGAGCGCCGGCAACAGGGAGTCAAACAAATAGTCAATGGCCGTGACGCAAGTCCACTATTTTTTTTTTTCACTTATTGTTATAGTCACGTAAAAGTGCACGATCAACTTTATGCTTCCAATAGAAACAGTTATTCAGATCCAACCAATCAAAGCGATTCGTTGTTAGACCAATGTCTCATTACGCATAGAGCGCTGTAACTAGCAATAAAGTAAAGCAGATCTAATCAGCGCTATCCTATCGTTACTATACCACCAAAACAGTGATACTAAACATCAAAAATAAATGAAACACTAAACACAATTGAAATCTACTTACATTTATTCTATTGCCAATGGTGGGTGTTTTCTTAGCCTCGTTCTGGTATCGGTCAGCTGGTAGACGAGGTGTTTTTTTTTCCTTCGCGCGGGAGCAGTTATGGCGGTAACGATCGGCAGAAGTAAAGAATGGAAGGGAAAAAAAAGCAGCCGAGAGAGGAGCAGACGCGCGCTGGTAAATATCAAATTGTGACTGGCAGGGGCAGAGAACGATGATTCCATTGGATAAGGAAATGGCGATAACAAATCTAAAGGTAGAGCTTTGATGTGCACGGAACCATTTATAAAATTGTGTGTGCGATCAAACGAAACAATTATTTTTTTTTTAGATGATTGTTCAAATGAAAGAATATATAGATTATAACTTAAGAGAAGATGGCGGCATTACTTCAAAGCAGCCAAATGAATCATAATATTATCTAGATGCATTCATGCAGATTGCAGTACATAGCATCTTCTCGACTTGAAGCCATATGAGATCTTCATTTACCTCATGACACACTGTTATTTGATCAAAGATGTGATCTATTTATTTCTCTCCCAGTTTAAATTCGACTGCAAACATCAAAATAAATCAAACAGATCAATCTAGATCTAGTATCGAAACGAAAATTAGCTTAAATAAAATTGGCGACCTGCCTTTACGCAATATCTTATCACTATCTCGTCATAAAAAGTAAAGTTCCCTTTCAGACCTTGTGGTCTATAGGGCAGATGATGTAAAGGTCGTCTGTTTCTGTGACCTACGGTTAACGTGGGTGTCATGTGGCCAGCACAACGACCAACCGCCTTTACTTTTCCCAACTAATGTCGGGTACCCATTAGAGCTGGATGGACTCAGAAGATCCCGAAATTAAAAATCACAGTCCAACAGGATTCGAACCCCGGACCCAGGTACGGAAGCCAAGCGCTTTGACCGCTCAGCCACCGCGCCTCATACTATCTCGTCATCCCCCGTTTAAATCATCACGAACAACTTCGAAAGCGCTACATCATTATACTAAGGCAAATTTACATTAAGGGATGCAACTTAGGGGGTAGGAGTCCCACTTACTTAGACTTATACTTCCCCGCGCCTTTTGTTGCTTTGGGCGGCAAGCTGTCTCGATAAAAATCTGTCTGGAGCTTCTTCCCACCTGGTGTCCACTGCTCTGTGGTCAAAAACTAATTTGGCAAGAAATCAGATTCTAAACAGTCCCATCTTTTCTAGTTTCAATTAATTATATTTTGTCCTAGAACAAGTAAGAATCACCAAATAGGTAGCCTAGAGCGCAGGTTTTCAGAAAACCATAATAGGAAATATTTTAGCTACTGCAGAAATGCTAATGACCCCCCAACAGCAACAAATCAACAAAAAAAACTACAGATACATCAATAACAAAAAAAAAACACCAACAACCACAACAAACATCTAGTAATCATAGATCGACGGCATTGTAGTAACAACAAAGTAATGAACTAATCACAAACAAGATGAAATATATCTCGAAAAACCAAAATCAAAATCAATAATGCCATCTCTAAATCAAAACGAGATATCAGGTTTTCCAGCTCATTAATTATTTTCCTTTTTCAAACAATAACAAACAATCAACGGACAAAGGTCACTAAATGCCGGTCGTCTAATTTGAAGCACTATTAACTTTAACAGATGAGTTTGCGGTTCTCGTGCCTTTGTAAGACTAACTTACCTCAATATACATTGTAGTTGAAATCTTGATTGTTATAAGGCTATTAAACCTAAACTCCTTGCCTATTATATTAAGTGTATACTTTTTATTGTTGCCAGTTTTTGGTTGTTTGTTTTTTGCTGCTGTGTCGTACGATCGTATGCTGATGAGATGTATGGAATTCAAGGCGTTGTTGTGGGATCTAGGGTTAACCTTAACCCTAAACCTGGTTCTGAGCAGCTTTCTTCATCTGCTCAAATGTCATTCCAGTACCCTCAGCTTCACTGATAACTTAACACTTCCAGGTTTGCTTGGGTCTACCCACTTTCCTCTTTCCCTGTAGATTCCAATCAAGTGCCTGCCTTGCAACATTTTATAGCTTATTTTCGCAGGGTGTGTCCTATCCAGCATCATTTTCTTTATATATATATATATCTTTGGCAATGTGTTTTTGTCTAGTTCTCTCCCACAAATTGAGAGTAGTTATCTTTTTGGCCACCTAATTCTTAATAACCGGAGTAGGCATCTGTTAACAAATGTCAGGAGCTTTTCCATTTTTGTCTTAGTGACTCGACGTGTCTATGAACCGAATAGAAAGATAGTGTTAACGTTTGCATTTTAGATTCATATCTTGTTATGTAGAGGTAATGCTTGTTGAAGAGTGGATAAGGCAGACCTAGCTTTATTGGTTCGAATTAGTATATCACCATCGGCTCTGCCGTCTTTACTAACTCTACTTCCCAGATAAGTAAGTGGTCCGTATCAAGGATGTTCTTTACCTGTAGCATGTTGTTTGTTGTTGATCCTCATAACTTCTGTTGATTAAAAGTCCAGTCTTTTTCGCTACTTCTGAGAGCCTGGTCAATTTGGTCTGAGCATTTGGTTGTGTATGGGAGAGGAGGCAGATGTCATCGGCGAAATCCAGGTCCTCTAGATGTTGTTTTAGGGTCCCTTGTATGCCGCCTTTATTATCTAAGACTGTCTGTTTCATGGCCCAATCGATCACCAACAAAAATATCAAGTGTAAAAGCACTCATCCCTGTCTTACCCCTGTCTTGAAATGGGTTGGTCAACTTATCATTGTGTATCACACACACACGCACACTATTATTTCAGAATGATATTGGACCAGAATGAACTGAGTGTTGAAAAAGTGTTTGAGGGAAAGTTCATAATGTTATTTATGAATGATAGTAGTATATCTATTACAGTGTAAATTTGTAAATAATTTTTATGGATGGTAGTTATGAATGACGTGATGTGAAGATATCCAAAGAAACTGTAGCAGTGATTCAAATTTATAAAGTCAATGAACAAAACTAAATGCTCTGGTTTGAACTGAATGAAACAGTGATACAGTGTATAGATAACTTTCTAATTTTAAATGTTCAGAAAACTAAAGAAATGATAATATATTTTAGGAAACATAAAGGCCATACCTTCAAAAATTCAGATAAACAACCAAACCGTAGAGCAAGATCAAGAATATAAATACCTTGGAACAACCATCAACTACAAACTGAGATGAAGTAAACACTGCCAAAACCTTTACACCAACGACTATTCTATCTTATAAAATTAAGAAAATTTAACATCGACAAAACAATAATTAAACTTTTCTATACAGCAACCATCAACAGTCTAATTAGCTTTGCCATCAACTGCTTGTATGGTAATACTTCACTTGCACAAAGACATAGACTAAATAGACTAATTAAAAAAGCATCTTATATCACTCGAAGACAGCTACCATCTCTTGAAGAGCTTTTTCATGAAAGATGCCTTTTTAAATCACTCACGATTCTTAAAGATAACCTGCACCCATTAAACCAGTGTTACATCAGGTCTGAACGAAGTGGTCGTCTCCTTTCCATTAGGACTAAAACAGAAAGATTTAAAAACTCCTTCATCCCACTTTCGGTCGGAGTGTTACAAGATCAGCTGTCGTCATCGAGAAGTACATAGAAGTCAAATTCATAAAGCGCTGGTTGTGAGTGTGTATGTGTTTCGTGTGTGAATGTTGTTCGTATTTGCATCTATATTGTTATTGTACAGTAGCTAGCTGAGGTTGTCAATTGTAGTCAAACTGAATTTCCATGTGATTGGACCAATAAAAATGATCTTATCTTATCTCTTATTTTTGAACGCCAGCGGGTATTGGGAGTGGGGTGGTGAATGATCGAAAGAGTTGTGTAACTGACAGTCCAAACACGATTGGCTACGGCTTAGCCACCTAACAAGAGGTCTTGAATTCTACCCCCAACTCGAGAAGAGTTGTGTTTGCTGAGCGCCTAAGGGCAGCAAAGAAACCTCCCAGAAATCCCTTAACCACTCCCCTCAGGCCCACCAAGGTACAGACCTGTGACGTGGCAACGAGCTATTGGTCTAAACTGCCCACAGGTTGTGACTTTTCAGGTCAATGTTTACGCCTTATTTAACGAGTGGTCTCGACTGAGCTTGCTGTAAGCATGAATGATGCGAGAAGCAACACAAAAAGAAACTTGCTTAGTAATGGGAGACCAACACTGAAGTCTGTTTAAAAGGTATAAACAAGATTGATTATATATTTAAAAAAAGGATAGAAAACGAATGACAATCTAAATTCTAAATAACGCAATCATCATAAGAGTTGCTAGTATGTATTAGAACAGTGTCATCATTAGAGTTGCTAGTATGTATTAGAACAGTGTCATCATAAGAGTTGCTAGTATGTATTAGAACAGTGTCATCATTAGAGTTGCTAGTATGTATTAGAACAGTGTTTCCCAAACTATTTCTTAACTGAACACATAGCACATTCTGAGTATTTAGCAGAATACTTTGTTTATTTTTTATTTTTATTTTTGAGAGATTAATTCACATGGTGGCTTAATAGTTAATTATTTTAGTAGTTCGTGTCACAACTATTGAGGCCTCGTGGAACACTTGGATTTCGCGAAACACAGTTTGGAAACTGTATTAGGAAAAACAAAGATTGTTTACATTCCTACACGGAACGCCAACACTATTTCTTTCCAAATAAAAATATTTTTGCACTCTCTAACCCAAACATATATTCCTATTGTCCCAAGTTCACTAGTCTTTAAAATCTGCTAATGACGTCATAGACCTATATCTAAGGGGGAGATCAATGCACACGTTTCCTGTCTGCCTCAAAGCAAAAGTTAAGCATATGACGGACTGGTCTGGAGAGCCAGATCTAAGATAAAAACTTCCTCTTAACAATAGATATATCAGATTGGACAACCTTTGCTTTCATATTGTAGAGTAGACAAAAAGATCTAAATACTGTCGTGTAATCTATGTAAACATTGAGTTTGATAGAGACAGACTTAAGAACAACTTTAAAATGTCCATTACTTTAATGAATCGCCTTTCCTTACAAGGCTTAGACTGACATATATAAAAGAAAAGTTTATGATGACAGTAACAAAAAAATAATAATTTTTCTCCAGTAAAGTAAGTGTCTTAGTGGCCCTACAGTGTTCCGCTTAGCTATCTAGAGCAGGGCGCTGAAGTTCAAATCCCTAATGAAGCCGAGTTTGTTTTTTTGCTGAACGCCCTGAGACAGCACTGAAACCGTTTCTCCACCAACATGTGAGCCCAATTGGTATTTTTCCCCCAAAGGTATATATATATATATATATATATATATATATCGTCAAATTTCTAGGAAAATCGTTACAGCCGTTTTCGAACTTCCCCCAGTGTTATACTTTTTGAGCCCATGAAGAATGCGCAAGCTGATTGGAGGGATTTTAAAGAGTTGATTAAAATTTCAAAATTCATTTTGCTTAAAACAATAATTGTTATTGTGCGTTAATATAAGAATTAATTAGTTAGTAATAACTAATTGGTTAATTTTTGGATCGATTTATATTGTCATCGACTGTAAATAATTATTATGCAAAATTTCAACTTGATCCGAGGGTGGGAATGGGAGAAAAAACGTGTCCCAACGTAAAAAGAGGAATAAATCCATATATACATCCACATCTCTAAATCGCTATTCCCACTTTCAATCAAAATAATTAATCTACTAATTAATTAGCTCATTGCTTAATTTTTAGCAGCCCCCGAAAGGGGAAAGGACGTTATTAGTTTTGTGTGTCCTGTCCGTCCGTTTGTATGTCCGTCCGTCCCATTTAGATCTCAGATCACCACTACCCCCATCTGTGTCACCACCAGGTTTATTACAGTACATTAAATCATTAGATCAACTGACGTCGAGTCATGTTCTAGGTACAATCTTTCAAAGTGTTGTTGTTTTGTTGTTGTTGTTTTCTTGTTTGTCAAAGGCAACTGCAGTAGAATATTCACCAAAGTTCTTTGTTTAAAGGCTAATACGTTTTTGCCATTGCAAATTCAAAGTCCACCCTTTTTTTTTTCTTACATACAAATTCCTTCGTTCTGTTGATGTCCATTCCATAACAGGCCAGCTACGTGACAGGTCAGTTACAAGACAGGCCAGCTACGTGACAGGTCAGTTACAAGACAGGCCAGCTACGTGACAGGTCAGTTACAAGACAGGCCAGCTACGTGACAGGTCAGTTACAAGACAGGCCAGCTACGTGACAGGTCAGTTACAAGACATGCCAGCTACGTGACAGGTCAGTTACAAGACAGGCCAGCCACAAAACAGGCCAGCCACAAAACAGACCAGCCACAAGACAGGCCAGCTACAACACAGGCCAGCTACAAGACAAGCTAGCTACAAGACTGGCCAGCCACAAGACAGGCCAGCTACATGACAGGTCAGTTACAAGGCAGGCCAGCCACAAAACAGACCAGCCACAAGACAGGCCAGCTACAACACAGGCCAGCTACAAGACTGGCCAGCTACATGACAGGTCAGTTACAAGACAAGCCAGCTACAACACAGGCCAGCTACAACAAAGGCCAGCTACAAAACAGGACAGACTGAAGACAGGCCACCTACAAGACAGGCCAGCTACAAGACGTCTTTTTGAACATTTGGATAATCTTACAAGGATAAAGTTTATTACAATTGGACATTATCTAATGCACTCACACAGGAGGTTAGGCCCGCCCCATCCCTAATAAATTTGACTATGTCAGGCATACACTCTTAACTACTTGGAGAAATAGTACTTTGTAGACGCCAGGAGAATGACTTCCTAAAGATCTAAATAAAAATTTCTCGGGGACCTTACAACGCTCCCTTCCCCCCCCCCCTTGGATAAAGAAGAGGGGACAGTTGTTTTGTTTGTTTTGTTTTTGCTTAGGGGGACGTCACTTGTACAAGTTTGAGAAAGTCAGCTTTTCAATAAGGCTGTTTCGCCAGGTAACAAAGTATTACGTCAAGTATTCCAAACAAGTCTAATGACGCCAATAGTTGATCTGTCTAAATTTAGATCAATAACTACCGCAGAACATTGAAAATGTTATTCCCATTTCTAGACCTAGTGAACATCAGGGATAAGATGCCAACTTACTTTTTTTTTTCTAAGCTCTCTTGCCACCACAAAAGAAACAATCACCTTTAGTGTCCACAGATGTGGTAACGTGACTATCTAGTCCAGACCTTCAATAAAACTTGAGCCCATGTCCTTGGATCGGCTAACACTATTATTACTTCAGCACCGTCTTGCCAGAGATAATCCGGATCAGGATAATACCTTTAAGAAAGCCCAATAGAAAAAGAAAGAAGATGATTTGTCCAGGAATTAAAGAATCTCTATTTGAAGGTCACCCATCAACAGTATCACTTAATCACATCCGTTATTTATTCGAAGGCCGCGTCCCACGAGGGATCCCTTCGTATTGCTAATCTTTACTGTCACTTAATAATGAGAGGACCGCAACAGTGCGAACAATATAAGGAATGGTGTCGTGGATGAATCATGGCTTAGCGAGTCTTGCAACATTCCTATTGGAAGCGAGGGTTCTTTTTCCTTTTACGGACTTTTCCATAAGACTGTAAAGCAGGGGCGGTAAACACGAGCACCCTCGCGAAACAGCTTTTAAAACTTTAGAACAATGTTATTTTCGTACTACCCTCTACCCTACCTGTTAGTTTCTTTCCAGTGTCCCACATATTTCACCTGCGCCGCCTCAGCTCACTCATTCTACACCTGGGCATTCCAGCGGCGTAATTAACTTTTATCATTCAACTGGATTCTTGTTTTTGATAAACGCGCTCAAATTGTGTTGCGCGAGCCCAAACACACACACACACACACAGACTTTACTAATTAATCTTTCCTGATATCGTAAACTTAATTATAGCCAGAAGCTTTCATCTCATATTCATATTTGTTTTCCACACGTACACAGTTCTATTGATATATCAGAGTTATCCTCACCATCGACCTCATCTTTACACAAAGTTCTTGATGTAAGTATTCATTAGGACTACTGCCAAAACGTTTGAGCTAAGATTTCGATTCTCTTAGATATCAGAAATGCCGTATTCACGACCCTCGGGCCGAATCCTGTCCGGGTCTTGATGCTAACCAACTCTCAAGAGGGCTCCATCGCATTGTGGAATCAAAGAAAACGGGAAGGCAGACAGTTTGGCGTATCTAGTAACGCTTTTAGAACCACCAGGGGAGCTGCAAACATACAAGATTGGACAAGCGAAGATTTGTGAATGGATCAAGCCCAAATGGTAAGACATCTTGGACCATTGTATTTCGTTACGGGAAGTCTGGCATTTTCTCAAACTCCAAAAACAGAAAGGTCGAGTGGTGGCAGCTAGACAGAAAGGATCAGGCAAATTTTAGAACCTTTTTGTACTGGACACTGTGCGATTTGGAGCCTATTATACAGGGAACAGAGAGAACCACGACCCCAAATGTCAACAGCCACATGGAAAAACGAGATAGAGCGTATTCTCAACGACTGTAAGATGCTCAGAAGCGTTTTCGAATATACGAATAGTCTTGCAACAGATAGAACTGGTGCATGCGGGCCATTGCGGGCCCAGTACATAGACATGCAAACTCTACGAAACACTGTCAGATACCCGAACAGTGCTATAAAGGAATGATCTCAACACGGAGCTAAAGTGCATGGAGGCTTACAAATACAACTCTCAAGAAGCTAAAACGTAGAGCTAAGATTTCAATTCTCCTAGAGATCAGTGATGCATGAACTATGGCCCTCGGGCTTATCCGGTCATGTCGCGATTTTATCCAGTCCCAAGAAGACTCTGCCCAAAGTACATAATAAAGCCACAGAGGATGGGTTCTATTGGACATGGCAACTATTATTATTTGGTGAGTTGGGTGGAGGGTGGGCGGCTGCACATATAGACTCTAAGCCGACAAATGCTTGAGCATCACTGTTCTAGACCTTTCTATTTTAAAAATTGAGTTCGTGGCTTTCAGAATAGATTCCCTTTGTTGTTGTTCCTAGACGTAGCAAAGATATAGAGATAATATATTAGTTCTCTTATATAGGTTTGGGGGTTAGGGTTATATATTACAAGGGAGGGCAACTTTTGCTGACTCAACGAAAACATAACCTGTACATTAAAAAGTAGGACTACAATATTGATGAGACTCGAAGAAGATTTCGCAAGGTAAGGAAGAACTTTAACTTCAATTTATCATGGAACGTTCCCTCGTGACAAATGTTTGCTAGGCACTTTCCTGAGAATGTCATTAATTATTGTTAATGCAGATAGAAAGTGAAACATGAAAGAGGAATAGCAAGTTTCAATAAAGCAATGAGAGCAAGGGTGAGTAAATAGTGAGAAAATAGTGAGAAAATAGTGAGAAAATAGTGAGAAAATAATACTAATCAATGAAATACAAAAAAATTAGTGAGAAAATAGAGGAGTTGTGATAAAGTGTGGTGCCCCAATTTTAAAAAATTGACACAATTAGACAATGAATTATTGGTAATTAATTATTATGTTTGATATCTAAAAAGGGGGAATAACTGTACATTCATGAGTGATATAGTTGTAAATGCTGAGCCCTTCCTTTGCTGTTGTTGTTTTTTTGATAGGATTTTTTGGTTATATTTTGCTTGTAAATTAATCTTACTGAACAGTACACAAGCTCTAGTATATCGTGGTCCATCCGCCATATTTCTATTTGAAATAAAAATGGAGTAGCCCCATTACGGCAAACGAAAAAAAATTAATATTTACTTAAAATTAAAAAAAAAAAAGTTTTGCTTTTGTCTGCGAATGGACACGACAAATCTGTAGACTTAGTTCTATGAATGGAATGGGATTATCCAGGTTTAATCACTTTTCTCTCATCAGAAATATAAAAAAACTAGATTTGAATCGACCGGAAGTGAAACAGTGGTAAAGAAATGTGGAAGAAAAGGCCGAGAGTATTTGAGGAGAGATAAGAACGGTCTGACCGGTGCATTGGATCAGGGCCGCCGCGAGGGTTGTGGCCGCCTGCGTGCGAAATTTTGAAATGACGCCTTCCCCCCCCCCCCCCCACTCCCTTTTTTTTTCTAGAAAAACACAATTTCATTAAGACTGAGCTGGATACTGTTCCAAAAAATGACCTTTGATTTCAATCCTTTTTTTTTTTGTAGACCATTCCATTTTTTTTTCCTTTCATATTCGCGCCGTTGTTGTACCCCTCATGTACCCCTCATGTACCCCTCATGTACCCCTCATGTACCCCTCATGTACCCCTCAGAACCATGTACTATGAACGATTTCGGGTTTAAGTGTCTTCAGAAATCTGACATTTTGGTTCTTTGTGATAAGCATTCAAAACTGATCTCGTTCTTACCATGGGACTATATAGTTCCATGTTCTGACTACTCGCGTATGCTCCTGTATTTGTGAAGATTATATATAATTAATGTGCTACGGCAGGTATATTGCAAATGAATAGTGTAAATAATTGCGATCTATTTACAATTTCTCGATAACCCTGACGTCTCAACAGGGTTATAGGGTTAGAAAAGTAAAGTTCCCCTTTCAGACCTTGTGGTCTATAGGGCAGATGATGTAAAAGTCATCTATTTCTGTGTCCTACGATTTAACGAGGGTGTCATGTGGCCAGCACAACGACCAACCGCCTTTACATTTTCTCCAACTAATGTCAGGTACCCATTATCACGATTGTATTTTGGAGAGATGTGCATTGTATCCACAATCCTCTGACATAAGGGGATTCAGAGTTGACTACAAATGTATCCAAGAAATGAAGCAGCTCAGCGCTGAATATTTGTATTGATACAAACTAAAGAATCCAAAGTACAAGTCACTAATACAATGACTTGAAATAAAACTTTGCCAGTTTTTCTGACATTCTCGGGTGACGAATCAAAAGATAACAACATTTCCGTTCGAGCCCCCTTTAGAAGCTGGAGTCTTGAGGAGCGATGTAGGCTTCCACAGTGAGACCGTGAGGTTTTTTAAAGAATGTAATAAAAGGAAAAGAAATTTAAAAAAAAATTTTTTTTTTCATTTACCCTATTTAACACTATGAAAATTCACTAAAACGTTTTAATTTTTTTTTTTTGTGGGACATTGTGTTAATTTTTAAGCGTTGTAAAAGTTCTTCCTGGAGGTAGAATTGAAGATACGGCAGGTTTCAGTTCAAGTCGGCAATTTTTTTTCGCTTAACTTCTTCTCACCGCTGCTTAGGAAACATAACACACAATCCATAACACCCATTTTTTGTCAGGACGTTGTGCCCCCTCCCCATGAGAGGAACTATAGCGCTCCCCTCCCAGTGAAAAGGTTTTTAAAATTGACTATTAATTTTCAGTAATAGATCTACTTAAAAATAATACAAACAACCCGCGAAAATTCTAGGCCAGGAATGAGTAGGCGCTTCTGGAAAATCGTGGGGATCCCTCGCATGCTGCTCTATTTTTTTGTTCAAGTTTCCAAAATAATTTTGTATGTACGAATTTCGTTATTTTCAAAGGATAATGAAATAATTAAAATTTATATAAAATATTTGAGTCATTTTTTTTATTTAAATATTTTTTAAATTAAATTGGAATAATGATTTGGCCGCCCCCTAAAGTTGGCCGCCTGCGTGCAATACACACATTGCATAATAGGTAGCGGCGGACCTGCATTGGATACACAAATTGCCCCCCGCCCCCCAAAGAAAAATTATTTGCTCTATTTATGTATGTATGTATGAATGTGTACCCTGTGACGAGACTTTCTTTTATTATTAACATTGTATTTGTTTCTTGTGATGCTTCATTACTGCAAGGAGTTTTTTCATGTCAGATTTGCGCAGTAAATTAATAGTCCAGCTAATGATTTCAACATAAGATGGTGCGTAGAATTTTCATGTACATCTATTTATTGATCCAACTCATTGAATACAAGGAAACATTGGAGTCCATGGAGTGATGGTGTTTTCCGTTGGTGCCATGTGACGTAATGTGTCACAATGTTTTTCTTTCTGTTGTCGTCTGGAACTGTTTCAATGATAAAAAGACTTAAACCAAATTTAATTTTAAGATGATTTAATAATTCTGAAAAAAAATATAACTGTCAAATCAGAGTTTTCACAGTATGGCCAATTAGCTAGTAACTTTTGTTTCACCCAAAATATATATAAAGTATCAAATTTCTAGCAAAATATTAAGAGCGATTTTCAATTTTTTTTCTTCCCACGAAGTTGAAATTTTGATCTCCCATCGAGCGCCTCCCCAGGTGCCCTCCAGATATGGTGGGTACCGTGGAAATAAAATACCCTGGGTGGACCAAAATCTAACCTGCTGCCTTGCAGGAAGTGGAGGGATCCACCAAGGCTAGGGCACCTTACCCGAAAATAAAGGCAGCTATCCAGAGAGCTGAAAGGGGCAGCTCCCCCAGATGGTTGTGTGTAGGGCTAATAACCCTGTCATAAAAAATACGGTCAGGAAGGCTTTTACACACAAGAAAATACGGACAGATCTCAATGGATAACGACCTAGTCATGGAAAAGGGCGAATGGCCCAGGAGCGATTGGAATGGAAGGATGTGTTGAAGCATGTCAAAGCCCTTCATAGGATGTAGCTCCACTGTGGGGTGGGGGTGGATGGACGTACCCACGAAGAGAATGCAAGCTAGTTAAAGAATTTAAAAAAAAATACTTTGCTAAAGAAAAAAGTGTAAATACATATTTTATGTAGAAAAATTTTAATTTTAAAAGATTTATATTATACAGGCTGAGTATGTCTCGACCTTCTATACGCCTATCGATTTTCTAGTATATGTTGCAAATAAACAAATTATAACATACCAAGTAGGCATACATTTCTATTCGGACACAGCCTTTCTGTTTTTTGGGTTGAACTTAGTATTTCAGTTTTTCGTTTTTCTAGCACAGTAAAAAACCTAGAAATACAAAATAACTTTTGATCGATACGAATATTTATTTTACGTTTGTCAGTTTTCTGACTGCACTGTTGTGGCTTCCGGTTAGAGTTACAGTTATGGTGTCTCTATGAATCATCATATACAGACGTCATATATCACGCCACGTAACTCTGTCACGAGCGTTGTAGAAAAAATAATAATTATCAACAAAACAATTGAGGGTCCCAATTAAAGTGATGCTTGCTAGGCCCCTATTCTTATCTTTTTTTGTTACACTAGCAACAGTTAGCCTACTATTAACTCTTTCTCTCCTAACGGACGATACCAGCGTTGATTCCATCAGAATGTGGTAAATAATTACGGAGAGAAAGAGTTAATTACATCATTATATCAACTTCTGTTATACAACTTGCATAGGAAGTTATTTAAATGCAATAGGCGCAAGAGGGTTAATTAAAGTTACTGTATACACTAAATATGTTAACCCTTTAAGTCCTACATCTTTAATAAAAATATTCGATAAGATCCATGACTGATAGGGATAAGCTCAAGGTAAATCGCGGGGCCCCTGCCAGGCAGGGGGGCCGAATTAGGAACTATCGATCAAATTGGTATAAGGCGGCTCTGTTCTTTCTAAATATTCTAATATAAATTAGACTTTAAAGAAAAAATATTACAGTCAGGGGAATACATGAAACCATCTTTAATGCATTAAAATATGTTTTTTAATCAATTTTTAAGCTTTGTGTGCTAACATGCACACAGTCGTCTCCACAGTTCCATAGAGTGCTTTGAAACGCTTTGAGTATTAATGAAGTGCTTTTCACACATAAAGTCGTTAAGCACTTCATCATTTTATATAATGGATCGTGAAACCCCAGTGTTCCTAAGTTCTAAGGACTCAGTGAAACTAACCTTAGTATTATATTTTTTCTCTATGCTTAGCATCACTAATATAATTTTTGTGTATGGCCGCCCCCCTCCCATGTAAACATAAGACACAATATGTATAGTATTAGTGAATGATATAGTGTAGCATCAGTTGAGTACAATCTGGAAAGGCAAAGGCGTAGCCAGGGGCGGACTGGGTGTCTAAATCGGCCCAGGAATTACTATACAATGCGGCCCTTAAATTGTATGCCATATGATGGACATCCAATCATATCGGTCTTCAAAAGCATTGTGTAAAGTGTAATAATGTATTGAAAGTATTTTTATATATAAATAATTTATTAGATTATTTTTTAAACTATCTGACAGGAATTATGACTAAAGGAATAAAGTATAACACTTGGAATGGTAAATCTCTCATTTTGAAAAAATTTCTGCTGCCATATACATTAATGTATACATGTACTTGACATTGAAATTCAAGGCATTCCAAGCTGGTTCAGTCTTTTTGTTTGACACGACTCGCTGTCAAAATCATCTATAATAAGGGTACAAAATTAATACAATTACAACATCAAACAAAATATATTGCAATTTGTAATTATTTATTAATAAACAAATAAGAATAAAAAACTTACTGTAAATCGCTACAAAGAATCGAACTCCGTACCATTAGTATGAAAGGCCAACTTTCTACGCAAGTGCCACTGTACAATTAAAGTCAAAGATATTTGTGGTTATTTTTACGTACTTTGAATTAAATTCCTCTCTGAAAGATAAATCTACAATTTGTAATTACGTAGTCTGCAACTATTGCTTTAAAATGTTAAACCTTACATGAATTAAAACATTTTATATGCTTTTAAACACTAGTGGTAAAAAGAAAGAATACATTCAACACTAACACTAGATATGACATTAAAATTCTAAATTTAGTGATACTTTAATTTTTTTTAAAGTTGATATCCTTTCCACAGTTTGAAAGAATAACCTTTCGGTTTTTTATTTTCATAGTACAACGACATAGAGAAGAACTCTTTTTAGGTGTTTTCATAAGAAAAGTTTGAATTTTATTTGACAATAATTTTTTTTATGGTGAATAGTCAAAGTAACAAAATGTTGCTATAATGTTTTTTAATTTAATCATTACAAACATTTTACAAGAAAAAATATTTATTTTGTGTATTTAATTGTAATAAAATTAAGATTTTGGGAATGCAGTACGTTTCTTTGAAACCAGTATTACTTTAAATATTTTATTTATATTATATAAGAAGAAAAAGTCAGCACAGCAAGGCTGTCCATCATATAGTATACATGACTTATTTTAAAACTCAGAATTTAATTCCAAAAAAAAAGGATTTCCCTAACCTTCTTAATATTCACGGAAGTTTGGAAGACAATTTATAAATTGTAGTTTGAACTTCGGGATCTTTAGGGCGCCCTTTAGTCCAGCCAACCGTAACGTGTACCTGACTTGGTGGAAAGTAAGGGAGGTTGGTCGTTGTGCTGCTCGTTAACCACTGGCCAAACAAACAGATGACCTTAAGATCAACTGCCCTGTAGATCGCAAGGTCTGAAAGGGGAGTTTTACTTTACTCACAAGGTCAAATACTGCTTTCTCAATAACTTGGAAACCTAGGTTTGACTGTCTGCATCTTAGACACACAACAGAACATCAAGTCCACTTGTTTGACGGTGATTTAATATCCTTAAGTTCAGTAAAACTAATGCTGTCAAGATTATTTCATACTTCAGCAAGGCCTCTATGTATTTCGACCTAAGTCTATAGCTTTGTAACGTTGTTGAATGCTTGCGAGAAAACATTAATAGTTGCTTTGTATCTGTTCCTTTCTCGATTCTTTAGACTTCTTTAGACTTAGAAGTGTCAAATTGTGGGAAGCGTGGTCGAGAGGCCAAGTGCGCTTGAACTTGGCTTGGCTTGGCTACCTAGAAGGGGGCTCGAGGTTCGACACCCGACTCGGGAAGAGCTGTGTTTACTGAGCACCTAAGGGCAGCACGGAAAACCAACTCCTAGATACCCCCCTCACTGGTCCACAAATGAGATTGGACCAAAAGCGCTCTGAGCATGCTATAAGCATGAAAGTAGCGCTATATAAAAGCTATAATACTAAATTTTTTTTTAAAATCAGGATGCTCATATTAAATGGATATTTAATTTGCATTTAAAGAGAATATTATAAAATCTTAAACATTTTACTGGCATAAATGCGGCCCTTTCAGTCAATTTGGGTACCGGCCCGAATGCCCCTATAGCCAGTCCACCAGATAGTGTCACGTTCCCAGCACAGTAACCAATTACCTTGAAATTCACTGGACCTCATTCACCAATCGTAAACAAACAAAATTTAGCCACGTGATAATATTGATAAAACAATGAAAAAAAAAGCGCATCACGTGACAGCCTTTATGGATTACGTATTTTGTATAGAAGTGATAGCTAACAACAAGGCTAAATGTTGTCTGTTTACGATTGGTGAATGAGGTCCATTCTCCTGCTTTGAGACTAGTGAACTGTGAGATATCAATTTAATAAGAGATTTTGAAAGACACCCTTTACAGAGATTCGAACTGGAGACATTTGTTTTTAAAAGATTCATCTTTTTCTTTACTGTTTTTCATCAACTATCAGAACCCTTTACATTTCAATTGGTCACTGTAATGAAAAAAATATAATTTAACTATAAAGGATTAAACAAGTAATCAAACTTCCTGACAAATAACCTTTGTATTCTTTTCAACATTATTAGTACGATACATACACACACACAGACAGACAACACAGAAGAAGAGAATGTACCCACACACTCTACGCTAAGATTAAACATTGCGATCCGGAGATAATCTCGGACTACTAAGAACGAAAACTCTTGAAACAGTGTAGCTTTATTATGAAAAGGATACGAGGTCCACAAACACCGCTACCAGGGACGCACAATGAAATAAAGAGAAAAGTGATGAATAAAGCATTGTGATTTCGATATAATAACATCCGATTGGCGTGCCGAGTGGTGAAGCGCTTGGATTGCCGACCGAGGGGTCCCGGGTTCTAATCTCTATGAAGACTGTGATTATTAATTTCGGGATTTTGACGGCATCCCTTAATCCAACCGAATCTAATTAGTTAGGGTGGTGTGTTGTTGTGTTGTTGTGTTGTTGTGTTGTTGTGTTGTTGTGTTGTTCACAGCCCCGTTAACTTTGCGAAACAGAAACAGATAGCCTACATACTATACTAGTGATGCCCAAAATACGGCCCGCCTGCCCGCGGGCCACATTCGGCCTATCAGACTTTAAGATTCTTACGTTACGTTTCTTAAATGGGACTCTGAATGTGGAATTTACCTGGAAACGTGAGCAGGTCATTTTTTTTTTTTTTTTTTTTTTTTGTGGAACATGATAATAAGAAAATATGTTCAATTTTTAAAGAAAGTATGACTGTTAAAAAAAGCAACTACATACGAAACAAATATAACATCATTTTTGGTTAGAGCCGCAATTAAAGGATTGTTAATCTACGCCTACAGATGGGAGGATTTATGAGAATATTCACCAAAACGAGACAATATTGGAAGTTAGTTGTAAGAGCTCGATAGAACTATCTACTTTGTTGCTCACATATTTAAGTAAAGATGTTAAACCATTTTCCGACGACTAAAAAATACACTTCCAATGTCTCATTAATTAGTGTAGTTTTCTAATCAAATAGTTTCAGGTCCATTTCATATCGTTTTTTTTTTTACCTTTTCGGTCATGTGGCCCGTGACACGAATGCTGGAAATTAAAGTGGTCCCGAGGTTGAATTGAATTACGTATTAATATTCCATATATATATTTGTATATAGGGTGGTGTAGTAATATCCACATCCATAACTATTTTTTTATTTATTTCTAAGATAAAACTCCATGTGTCAGATTGATGGCAATCGAAGAGAAGCCTTGAAATATATAAAAAAAAAATATTTATTTCATTTAGATATGATAGGGTTAAACAAAATCACACACACACACAAATACACACACATTTAATAAATGTATACCGGGGTCGACGAATAACTAGGTTTTTATTTTTATTCTTTTTATTTTAGCTGTCTTCTTGTTGTCATATTACGTCCCCTTGAGACTAACTTTTTTAATGATAATGGCAAATGCATTATTTAGTTGTAGGCTTAATTTCGCACCTAGAGACATTGTGTTGAATAATGCTTTTGAAGTGTGTGCTGCACAGATACTGTGGCAACGACAAAAGCAAAATCATGTGTCTTGAATGTAGTTTTCATAATGTTGCTTCATGTAGCGTGACGCTATTGAATGCTACCTCGATACTGACACAAAAAAACAGCCTGCGTGTTATGGAAAGTTTCCCTTTCAGACCTTGTGGTCTATAGGGCAGATGATGTAAAGGTCATCTGTTTTTATCGAGCGTGTCATGTGGCCAGAACAACGACCAACCGTCTTTACTTTCCCCCGATTAGCGTCAGGTACCCATTTGAGCTGGGTGGACTCAGAGGCGCCCAATAATCCCGAATTTAGAATCCTAGTCCACCAGGATTCGAACCGGGCACCTCCGGTTTGAAAGCCAAGTGCTTTACTGCTCAGTTACCGCTCCTCCCGGGCTACTTCAATACTAACACAAAAACAGCCTGTGCGATATATGCTTAATCTCTGACATCAAGAAATAAACAAAAAATTATTACGGAACGTTCAAATATTATGTAAGACCGATAATCCCGATATACCTTTGAAACCAATTGTAACAAGACCCAAAATTATTTCCCCCCCCCCCACAACCCCACACCCTGGTAGAGGCATTACAAAAAATATTCGAACTTTTCAAAATATTTATTTATTAATTATTATTTTTCCAAAATACATTTTTCATTTTGGAGTCTATAGAAACAATGGGAAAATTTACCGACTTCTGTCGGCGCTTCGATCCCGTATTCAATTTGTTTCACCAATACTGTACACATATATCGGGCGGCCGCCTAAAAGAAACCCGTGTTGTTGAAAAAAAAATTAATAAAAAAAACGCAGGGTATTTTTTTTTAAAACGCGTAGAAAGTGAAAGTCGGACCCGCGAAAGTCAAGGGATTATAAATCTGTACATAATAATTATTCAATTTCTTGAGCGCTGTTATCAAACAGAATGTAAGCTCATGACATTTGGATAACAACGTAACAAGCATGACCACAACAATTGAAATGACAGACAAACACGGGAGTTAAAAGGACAGACAAACACGAGAGTTAACATGACAGACAAACACGAGAGTTAAAATGACACACAAACACGAGAGTTAAAATGACAGACAAACACGAGAGTTAAAATGACAAACAAACACGAGAGTTAAAATGACAGACTGAGCTTAACAAGTTTTTTTTACATTTAAATATTTTGTTTTGCTTTGTTATGTAACAAATCTTCAGAAACACCCCCCCCCCCAGCTCAAACCTCTTGTGTAACAGTAGCAAATTGTAACAAATTTATATAAATTCCTCCCCCCCCCCCACCCCCCTCCCTGTAACCGTTACGTAATATTCGAACGTTCGACCTTAGACCAGTCATGACCAGTGGTTCCCAAACTCTTACGGAACGGAATCCTTTGCTTCATATTTACGTTGAATTAGTTCACATTTGTTTGAAATTAAAAATAGCTAGTCGACCCACGGCGTAGCATACGCCGCTATTTTGCAGGGCCGGCCTTAGGCCAATGCAGCCTATGCGACCGCAGTGGGCCCCGCACTTTCAAAGGACCCGCGCTAATTCTAGGTCTCTTTTTCTTTTCATGGGATAACTCTAGTGCAGAAATAAAAGAGTGATCTTTCCTTCACTCTTTGGTGTCCAAACTGTTGAACCATGGAGAGAATTATATATATATATATATATATAGATTTAAACCCGTACTCTAAAATTGTATTTTTTCAAATTATTCTCAAGTAGAAATTTATAATAGAATATACAGACACAGGCATCAGAAAAAAATGAAGGTTTATTGACTTTATAGGTAGGCCAACTGTCTTCTTGAAGAGCTTAACTTCTTTTAGTTTTTTGATAAGCTCAGACTACTCTGTGGTGTAACAATGAATTCCCTCACACTGTGAAATCAGAGAAAACGAGAAGGCCGACAGTTTGTCGAAGCTAAGAACAATTTTAGACCCAGCAGAGGAGCCGCAAACATATGAGAGTGCATAAGAGAAGATTTGTGAATGGATCAAGTTAATATGGTACGAAAATTAAGAGCATTGTAGCACAGGACATGAAGTCTGGATGGTTCTCAAACGCCCAAACAGGAAGGACGAATGGTGGCGGCTAGACAAAGGATCAAGCACGATTTCGCACTAAACATTGTCCGATAACAGCCTACTTCGCTAGGAACCGGGAGAACCACGATCCCAGAAGTCAACACTGTCATAAGGAAGACGAGACAGTAGAACACATCCTCTACGACTGCAGGGTGCTCAGAAACACAATCAAAGATACGACTAGTCTTAGAACAGATAGAACTGGTGCATGTTGGGGTCTCGCTCTGTACGGAGACAGGCAGACCCTACAAAACACTGACAGATACCTGGACCGTGCTGTAAGGGATTAATCCCAGTACGGAGCATCAGTGTATGGAGGCTTTTTAAATGGTGGAACATCAAGCCACCTGTTTCTGGATTTATACTTTGACTTAGCGGCAATGAAAGAATAATCCTGCTTTTCACGGACAGAAGTAAAATAACGTTAATCTCATTTTGAAATAGTAAAGTTCTCTTAAGATAAACTTAACGTTTAATGGTTGATCTTTGCATATTTGTTTCATATTAGAGTCAGAATGTAGGTCAGTTCAAAGTTTATACTGATATTGTTATAGCTATTTTTTCTTTACCGATAAGATTTAATGAAATCTTTTTTTTTTCATTTACTAAGGACCAATTCATGTGTAGACCTACTAGTTAGTTGCTCCAAAAGTTCATGGAACACTTATTCAAGACTCACGGAATCCTGGTGCTCCACGGAACACAGTTTGGAAAACACTGATGTTCCTATCCAGCGAGGGTGTCCCGTGAGATCCAACAAACTAGATCTGTCCAGTTGTCAATGTGGTCAGTAGTCTGGAGAGTGCACACCATCTGCGTGACTAAGTTCGTGCCGGACATTCATAAGAATTGATTTAATGTAAATTGAGTGTACGGGAAAGTGTCAAGTCCTGAAGGACGAAGTGATGGGAAACTTAATCATGATGACATTAACAGATGATTAACAGAATGCCACACATCTTGGACAAATAAAGGTAGCTAACTCTAGTTATTTCCTGTAAATATTTTTATGAATAATGTCCCTTAGTGTATCGCAACATTGATACGTTAAAATAGTTTAGTTTCTGGACACGGGAAATGAGCAAATCGCAAGCGAAAGCTAGAAAGAAAGTTAATTATCGATATTAAAAGCATTAGTCAAACTAGGGACACGTTTACAGGCATCATCTTCGTCTTCAAATATCCCTTAGTATGTTGGATCGTTGGGGCACCACCCATGATCCTTTGATCGTCTTTCTCCATTCCTCTTCTTTTTTTTTCTTAGGATAGAAACTCTTCCGAAGACAGGCCCGCCCATTCTTTTATGTTGTCTATCCATCGCTTTCTCTGTCTGCCTCTTTTTTTTTTCTTGGTACTGTTACCTGAAGGAAGGTCTTTGAGAGCCATGAGGAGCTTTTGATAGAGCTTGTGTTTTTGGACAGTAGTTAGCAGGTCATCGTGGGGTCAGCGATAAAAACCAATCGCTAAATAAATCCTGTTTCTAATCTCTTCGTTTGTTATGCGGTCATTTGTATGTGATACCCAGGATCTTTCTGTGGCATCTCCATATCTTCTCTTCTCAATTCTGGATTCAGCGTCCTTGATTCGCAAGCATATAAGATTTTGGCGATGAACATTGAGCGCGTCGTCAGATTTTAATGTCAAGGCTAGGCTTTCGCCTGTGGAGATTGGTTTGAGTTTTAGAAGTGCTGGTGTGGACTGTGCAATTGACCTCATTCACCAATCGTAAACAAACAACATTTAGCCACGTGGTGCTCTATCTCTTCTACATAATTTACGATCTAATGTTTAATTCATGATGGCTGTCACGTGACATTTTTTTCCTCGTTGTTTTATCAATATGATCACGTGACTAAATGTTGTTTGTTTACGATTGGTTGATGAGGTCCATTGTGGCCAGTAGTTCAGGGTTGGTTGTTTCATCTGAGACGATAGCTCCGAAGTCTTTGAAACTAGTGACACTTGTCAGCATATGACTAACAAAACAAAAAACCCTGTAAAAATACGAACTAACATCGAAACAGTAAAACGTTGACGACCGTTGTAATTTTAATCTATGGCGGGTTTATCTAAGATCTACGTATTTCCCAATTAGTTCTTCGCTCCTGTCGTGTCGCGTGCGCTGATACATTTATAAAGCTTGCCACTGCTGAACCCTCACCGCGCATGTCAATCGCAGTCTCTTGTCATTGACACATCCGGTCATGGCCTGAACCCACTGGACTTCCCCCCCCCAGTCCGTCTGTCACTCTTTTTTCCCATCAGGTTTAGGACGTTGAGAACTGATGACCTTTCTAACCTCTCCCCTGTTGTGTCCCTCCTACCATCTTAGTTTTTCGAGGAACGGTCAGAGTTTTGTCTTCAACGCCCGATCCATGGACAATTAAAATCTGTGTTAAGTAACAGCTAATCAGGTGCCAAACCTAACAGCAGGAATGTCCAGTTCATATTGCGTCAGGCGCTGCTCTGCCTTGACTGCCAGTATAACTAATCAATTATCATTATTTGACTGTTCTCAAGAAATCCGTCCTAGTCACATCATTGTCACAAAGCAAAAAAAAAAATGAATATCACTTTCTGCTGTAATGTTTAGACAAAAATACCTGCAAAGTTGTCAGACTTAATTAATGAAGAAAAAATCTGAACTAGTAACTCCAGACATTATTCATTTTTGGCATTTTTTTTCCGGTGTATGTGAACTATTATATATTTATATATCAATATGACCTCACGATGACCTGCTAACCACTGTCAAAATTAAACTCAAACTCTATGGCCAAATCACAAGGTCATCAGGGCTTGCAAAGACCTTCCTTCAGGGAACAGTACCAGAATGAAGAAGAAGAGGAAGACAGAGAAAGCGATGGGAAGACAACATCAAATAAAGGACAGGTCTGTCAGTGAATGGCATTCTATCCAAAGCAAAGGACAGAGAGAAAGATGGTTGACAGATCTTGTGTGGTACCCCAACGGTCAAAAGGTATAGGTGAAGGTTATATATAAATATATTCATTTTCAAACGTTTCTCTATATCTTCCATTATATCGGCACCCTATTTCTATATACTGATTCTTCTTCTTTTTTTTTCTTACTGTATTGTTGTAACCCTGTTCCTCCCTGACTAACCATTTTTACTTAGCACTGGGACGTATTACTTAACACTGGGACGTATTACTTAACACTGGGACGTATTATTTAACACTGGGACGTATTATTTAACTGGGACGTATTACTTAGCACTGGGATGTATTATTTAGCACTGGGACGTATGACTGAGCACTAGAACGTATTTCTTAGCACTGGGACGTATTACTTAGCACTGGGACGTATTACTTAGCACTGGGACGTATTACTTAGCACTGGGACGTATTAATTAGCACTGAGGCGTATTACTTAGCACTGGGACGTATTAATTAGCACTGATGCGTATTACTTAGCACTAGGACGCATTACTTAACACTGGGATTAATTATTTAGCACTGGGACGTATTACTTAGCACTGGGACGTATTACTTAGCACTGTGACATATTACTTAGCACTGGGATTAATTATTTAGCACTGGGACGTATTACTTAGCACTGGGGCGTATTGCTTAGCACTGGGATGTATTACTTAGCACTGGGACGTATTACTTGCACTGGGACTTATTACTTAGCACTTGGACGTATTACTTAGCACTGGGACGTATTACTTATCACTAGGACGTATTACTTAGCACTGGGATTAATTATTTAGCACTGGGACGTATTACTTAGCACTGGGACGTATTACTTAGCACTGTGACATATTACTTAGCACTGGGATTAATTATTTAGCACTGGGACGTATTACTTAGCACTGGGACGTATTACTTAGCACTGGGACGTATTACTTAGCACTGGGACGTATTACTTATCACTAGGACGTATTACTTAGCACTGGGATTAATTATTTAGCACTGGGACGTATTACTTAGCACTGGGACGTATTACTTAGCACTGTGACATATTACTTAGCACTGGGATTAATTATTTTGCACTGGGACGTATTACTTAGCACTGGGATTAATTATTTAGCACTGGGACGTATTACTTAGCACTGGGACGTATTACTTAGCACTGGGACGTATTACTTGCACTGGGACTTATTACTTAGCACTGGGACGTATTACTTAGCATTGGGACGTATTACTTAGCACTGGGATGTATTACTAAGCACTGGGACGTATTACTGAGAGATTGAAAGTTTTGGACTCTTTTTTTTTTTTGGAACTAGTAATTGGTCTAATTTTGAGAATAGTCCCTGCGATGACCTGGCTACAAAATCAGTTGAACTTAATGGACCTGAACCGAGGTTTCGCCTGAACTCACGTGCTACACAGACTTTCCGGATTCAACAATGATGTTAACTAAGCTGAGCTGGACCTAAGACTGTACAATGATCACTCACCAACCCCTCCCCCGCCCCAACCAGAAACTAGAAGACGGAGTAAAAAGACTTTGTGCCATCGGCAAAATATGGAGTCTAGTAAATAGTCTTGTTAGTACCACGCACTGATCTAGTATGCCTGTTAGTCCAATTTGTTCTGAAATAATTACTTTATGGGGAACAATTAAAAGAGAATCCCCTAAACTGTACAAATATGACAATCACTTAGGTTTTTAATTTATTTTTCGTTAGCAGAAGGCAATAGAAATACCAAAGACATTCTATATGTTGAAAAAACAATGACCGTGAAGATCCTTTTAATTCAGATATAGTGACTTATTCACTTCTACTATCTTCCAGTCTCTAAAACAGTGCTTTTTTTGTGTGTGACGTTTCCCACCGGTACGGCGTACCGGCAACTTTTTCAATATGGGGAAAAATGATTACTTTTCTTGTATTTTAACGTTTATTATTAATTTATTAGTAGTTAAAAGTTAGGCAATCCATCACTGAGTACCGGCACCTATTTTTTTTTACAGAAAGAGCACTGCAGTCTAATCACTCTCTCTCTCTCACTCTCTCTCTCTCTCTCTCACTCTCTCTCTCTCTCTCACTCTCTCTCTCTCTCTCTCTCTCACTCTCTCTCTCTCTCTCTCACTTTCTCTCTCTCACTCTCTCCTCTCTCTCTCTCTCTCTCTCTCACTCTCTCTCTCTCTCTCACTCTCTCTCTCTCTCTCTCACTCTCTCTCTCTCTCTCACTCTCTCTCTCTCTCTCTCACTTTCTCTCTCTCTCTCTCACTTTCTCTCTCTCACTCTCTCCTCTCTCTCTCTCTCTCTCTCTCACTCTCTCTCTCTCTCTGTCTACTTCACTATCTTTGTCGCTCTCTCTTTCTTTTTTTTTTCTTGTCACTTTCTGTTCATGTATTTGCTAGTTTCCTAATCGGACAATTCAATTCGATCTAAATTCACATTCAAGCTTTACTTAGCGTGTAACATAAAGAATAACACTTATTGTTTTATTTACAAAATACTTCTTTTAAAAAAAAAAACAATATACTTATTATATACAGAGTTTACATTGTAAGACGGGAACTATATGATACAGTTATCCATAATATTTATAGTACATAAGGGTTTGTACCAAGACATTATAAAACTGGGGGTGTTCACATTACATTGGCATTTGGTCTTGTAAGTCCGTGAACACTGGCGTAATGAATAATACGAATAGTTACGAACTATACATGAGGATATTGAATGAGATGTTCCATTCATGTTCGGAGATCACTCACAAAGGCTGCGGGATACACATTTGAGACCGAAAGAAAATCCGCTGCCGAGGACTGACGCAGACGGCGAAAGAAAATCTTTATCGACCACCGGCGGACAATGCTTATGCTGCCCTTGGATGTGGCGAAATGTGTATGTCACAGATGGGACTGCGTAGCCACGGGAAATACTGTATTCCTCATTAATCTTCGGACTCGATTACAAGCCTTATTTTGATGTTTAAAGTGAAATAATTATATCATAGCGGTCATCACAAAAGGCTATACCAATAGGTAATACCGAGGACAATAACAGTGGTATACTAGGCTGTCTATCAGTTTCTTTAGGCCTACCAAGTGCTATGCTAAGTATTTTACCAAGTGTTATACCAAGTGTTTCACTAAGGTATATGCCAGTTGCTCAACCAAGTGCTACTTCAAGCACCAAGTCAAGAGCTATACCAAGTGCTAAACCAAGTTTTATGTTATGTGTTATTCCAAGTGCTTTAAGGGTTCTACACCAAGTGTTATAACAGATGATATGAGAAGTGCTATGACAATGCAATACCAAGTGCTACAACGGACGTCATGCCAAGTGCTAAAACATGCTTATACTAAGTGCTAAAACCGATACTGTGCTGCAGCTACAACAAGTGTTAGTGAAAATGTTATGCCAAGTGTTGTGCTTAGATGAATATATTAAAATGTCGTTCGTTTTTACAATACCTCTATTCAACCTGCAGCTTCGTAGAAACCTCTGGGTGGGAAAGACCTTCTTGGTGGAGCCTGGACACGGATCTCGAAAACGGCTCTAAATATTTTCCTTAAAATTTGACTGTTGATGCATATCGTTAGGAAAAGAAAATACTACCTCAGTGACCACACTGGGAAAACTCTAGACTGACCGTTATAGTTTTTCAAAGTAAAAAAAAATATAATAATTTAGCTACAGAATGACAAAATATTAACATCCGCTTAACCAGGATTATTTATCGGTAGGAAAAACAAAGGGTGGGGGGAGGGTGATAGGGCCTAGGTAGAAAATGTCTCATTGTTTTTTGTCTTTAATCTATGGTGTACACGTTATTAAGTGAAAAACACTCGTACTGTAAGTTGAATAAGGAGATACTGTCTTCATTTTTTTTTAATAAACCATTTGTTGATTTTCTTGTTTCTTCTATTTTTAGAACACATAACATTAAAATTTTTTTATTTTTTTTTGCTGGGCAACTCGTGTCACATTGTAGGCTCCAGAGACACCGAAATTAAGATTTCTATTTCAAGTTTTACAGTTTTGTTATTTGGTCTGGCTTTTTTTTTTTTTTTAACCAGGGTTTTCCCCATTCCCGAAACCTCAACAAGCGTTTGAGTCTGAGTCGTCAACAAACGTAGCTGATTGCATTAACTCCCCTTTGTCGCCGTACTGACGATTGAAAAGGCTAGGGGCAGAGAACTGTGTCGTTGGGCGTTTTTGTAACACTGCCATTGTATGTGAGATGGAGTCCGAGATACAGGTCATATGTAACTAGTTACGTATAGATACCATCTAAGATAAGCTACAACTGGTATCAGAGATTGTTTGTTGATATAAGAAAGGTCGATAAATCGTAAAGTATTTAGAGAATTTTATGGTAAAAGAGGTTGTCATTATAACACGATAAGAAACGATACAAACAATAAAACCATAACAGTAGGCTAATGATGATAGTTTTCATATGCATAATCTAGCATAAGGATTAGTTCAATGATTAGTGTTACCTAATAATAACTATATTCAATAATAAAGTTTATCCTACCCGCAACTGAAATTTAATGATACAATTAATGATCAGAACAGGGCCTTAAAAGGGGCATCAGGTTTGGAGGGGAAAAGCTGACTAGTGTCAGTAGTTGTAAATTCCTCGGAACCATCGTCTCAGATCAGGGAACCAAACCCGAACTACTGGGCAGAATTGCACAGTCCGCAGCAGCACTTGGAAGAGCAATGGCTGAGTGGTAAAGCGCTAGGCTTCTGAGCCGGGGTCCGGGGTTCGAATGCTGGTGAAGACTGGGATTTTTAACTTTGGGATCTTCGGGCGCCTCTGAGTCCACCCAGCTCTAACGGGTACCTGACAATAGTTGGGGAAAAGTAAAAGCGGTTGGTTGTTGTGCTGGCCACATGACACCCTCGTTAACCGTACGCCACAGAAAAAGATGACCTTTACATCATCTGCCCTGTAGACCCCAAGGTCTTAAAGGGAACTTTTTGTTTTTACAACAGCACTTGCTAGACTGAAAAAAATACGGAAGGACAAAGGTATAACCCCAAAGTGAGACTGATGCGCTCCCTGGTCATGGCCACATTTGCATATGCTTTGTGAGTCTTGGACGCTGACTGCAGAACTATAGAGGAGGATCCTAGCAATGGAACTTGAGATGCTACAGAGAGATCCTAAGTATCACATTTAAAGACCGCATCACAAACGAAGAGATTAGAGACAGAGCTACTGCACCGATTGGACCCCAGGATGACCTGCTAACAATTTGCAAAAAACAAACGCAAACCAAAACTCTATGACCTTTCTACAAGGTCTTCGGGGCTTGCAAGACCTTCCTTCAGGGAACAGTACCAGGAAAGGGAAGAAGCAGACAGTGAACGCAATGGGAAACCAACATTAAAGAATGGACAAGCCTGAATGGTTTTTGGTGTACTTTTTGGCTACGTAAAAACTAGAAATAACTGTTGCTAATTAGGGGCCTATGAGTGTGTTTGTTGTTGTTTCTTTTAATAAGAACTGTTTATAATAATGGACCCCAGTCACTAAACTGAACGATCACGATCACGTATTGATAAAGCTAGGGTTAAAAAAAGTCACGTGATAACCATTGTTGAATAAAATTAGATCGTAATTTGTACAGTAGAACGTCGTTTATCCGACTCAATTGGGACCGGACACCGTTCGGATACGCGATTGTTCGGATAACCGAAAACTGAAGCGATCCATGCAGTATACACTATACGAATATTGAAAATCATCACATGCGGGACACGTGCGTGAAGAACGAGCAAAATAGGTGACAAATGTCGCAATTTTACCTTTATTGTGGAAAATAATCACTTATTTTTCGTATTCATACAGTATATGTGCATCACAGTACATGTGGTTGATAAAAAAAAAAAAAAAAAAAAACTGGTCCGGATATTTGACGCTCCGGATAATAAACGTTCGGATAAACGACGTTCTACTGTATAGAAGAGATAGAGAAGCACCTGACTCAATGTCGTTTGTTTACGATTGTTGAATGAGGTCCATTGTAACATAATAAGTAGTGTATACTAATGGCTAAATGTAGGAAAATGATAAATTTCACGAATTTAAATCGAAATTGAAACGAATGTTTTTCCTTGTTGATTTGTAATTTAATTAATGAATATGTTCTTGTAGTTTTTATTTTATGTTGACATTTGGGATGTCCCTCATCTTCAACTTTAGTTAGATCTAATTAGATTATTATTAACTACTTTTTTTAAGTTCGTGAAGAAATCAAAGTTCTTAATTTTGAAATGAAAGGCGAAGGAAAGTTTTTAACATAGAAAATAAATAACTTATTTCTTAATAAATTTCTCATAGTATCATAAGGAATTTGATTATCTCCCATTATGAATACATTTTTTGTTATTTAAAAACAGTTTATACTTCTTTGCATTCTTTTGCATACCTAACTTTGTATAACTAGCGCGCTTTGAGTGATCCATCGAGGAGTTTGCAGCTTTTTCATGTACGATAAGAGAAAAAATATTGTTCGTTCCGCTTTTCATTTTAAAGATAGGAACGTGACGGAAGGACAGAAAAAGGTACAGAAAGATGGCTGCTTAGAGAAAAAAAAAGCACATCGTAAATCAAACATTGCTAAGACCGTCTGCTACATCTATTCGCACCGCATCTCATTAAGTGCAAATGTTGTAGCGCCTCTATGAGTGTGTGGGTGGCGTCTAGGAATTGCTTATGGATTTTTTTTTTTAACTTTATCATCCTAAGTTTATGTCCATAACTCTCTAATCGTCTGCGAAGCGGACACCAAATGCAGCGTTTAGCAAAGGCATTTTTTACTAAGGATTTTGTTATTGATGTTGAACTGTTTTGTTATTTATTTAGCTACACATTCTCCCCCTAATGACTATAACCGTACCATTTATGTCAATTATATGAATTTGTTATATTTTCTGTATGCAAAATTTGCATAGAAAAGTAAATTTATGAGCGAAGAAAGCGATATTCTTCCATTGTTCGTGTAATTGTCCTGGGAACAGAGTTGCCTACTAGTACGCATCTTGCGTATTTTGTACGCAAATGGACTCGAAAATACGCGAGTACGGTTTATCATCTGAAAATATGCATTTCCCCCTCTAAAGCAGAAAAAAAAATTCATTACAAAAAACAACAACAAAAAACAAGTAGTTCTTGCTAAACATATATATAGATCAGTGCGTCAATGCATGGAAATGGAGTATTCATATCTACCACGAGATAGATCTAGATCTAGTGGGGGTTTTTTTCGCCAGCGCTGACGCGCGAAGATTTAAATATAAAAAAATGTAAATATTTATTAGGTCTAGATCTTACCGGTCTAAATAAAGTTGAGTTCTTTTCAATGTGTCAGCTTAAATAAAGTCTTCAAACTAATTGGGATTTAATTGATTGATTAGTTCTAATTCATCAAGACTGCATCTAGAACCAGAGATATGTCAGGCACCTATAATACAATGTACGTGAATCTAGATTTTGAATTGAGATCTAGATCTAGATCTAATTGTGTAATATAAATATTGATCTAGATTTTTCTAGATTTAGATATAAATCTAGATTTCTTCCCTAGTGCTATTAGAGCATGGAATGGGTTGCCTGAGCTAGCCAGGAAAACCAGTGACTTGGCAGAATTTAAGTCATTGGTTAATATGCATGACTAAATGCATGACGCGTAGGACGTAATCATCTTCTTTTTTGAAGTAACGTCTGTATTATATAAGAAGAATGTATCTTCTTTGGTAGCTACTGTTATAGTCACTAGCGACTAGCTAGGTTCCATTACTTATGAAGGCCTAAGTTCAAAGAATAAAATCAGGGGCATTTAAGGCAGACTCAATAGCAAAGCTTTTTTTATATTAGAAACAAGTTCAATGACTAATAAGGATTATCTGCCTAAAAACAAATATTTAAAATATTTGTTATAAGTAATTGTAGAGGAGGCCAAAGCTTTCATAGCTAACTCTGCAAAAAAGGTCTGGAAGAAGAAAATCTGAATGCTGGCTGGATACCTTGTAAAGAAATTGCCTATAAACAAAATTACTTTTATAAAACTAGATGTCACTGATCCAGCTAAATGTTCTGTTGCCGCTATTGTAAAGTACACAATAGGCATTATGATCATAGCTATTGAAATATAAATCAGTATAGAGATTTTTATTTAGCATTTATATGATATCTACATTAAAAAACAAGAACAACATATTATTGATCATGTGTTTTGCAACTTTTAAGCATGGAAATTAAACGTAATATAGATTAGAAGAGCAAACAAACATTGGTTGGCATTAAAAAAAATTTTCACAAAAACATCCGGAACAATCTATTATATATACTTAAAACTTTTGAGATGTTCCGGAAGGAACATTAAAGGTTAAATCAAATTTTGAATAGCTTTTAGAGTTGTTTTTGTTATCTAAACGTGACAGACAGACCGACTGGCAAACAAAACGCAAAAAATAAGCGTCTTTTATCCTGATGTGGGCACTAAACAAAATTAAAATAAAATCTGATTATTTAAAAAATTTTGAGGAAACTGATTAGTACCGTCATTGTCATGAACACTTGAAGTCAAACTTTGATGTTCAGAGAATAGCATTGCCCTCTGTCCTTATTCTTTTATATATAGATCTAGAGAGAAGAGTCCCATAAAATCCGCTGTGTTATCAGCAGCAGACGCCTTGGATGGCTTGGCCACATTCATAGAATGCAAGTAGGTCGACTTTCACAAGTCATTCTGTATACAGCATGGTGATCTAACAGAAAGACATTAGAGCCGCTGGTCTTTACCTTTTACGGAATATGGATATATCCAAAAGCGACATGAATACACATGCCGCGGGATACACATTAGAGACCAAAAGAAAATCTGCTGTTAAGGATGGACACAACGGGCGAAAAGAAAATCTAAATCGACCACCTGCGGACAATGGTTATGCTTGCTCTGGATGTGGCAAAATATGTAGGTCTCAGCTGGGACTGCGCAGCCACGAGAAATACTGCATTCCTCACTACTCTTCGGACTCGAAGACTAGCCTTATAAAGGGCCGGGAGGGATGTTTGCATTTTTTGCCTCATTGTGATTTAAATTTTTGTGGCGTGTTCATACCCAGTTAACTTGAAACTTGTAGGCAAAATAGAAAACGCCAGATTCGCAATTAGTAGACGACACAATATTTTTTTAAAATTATATATATTTTTTTTTTTCATAACACCCCAGGGCTCGCGAAGATATCTCTGCAGGGAAATTATCCAGGGAAAAGAGAGACAGAAAAAGAAGCAATGGAAAGACATCATCAAGTATTGGACGGGCCTAACAATGAAAGATACTCTAATCCTGGCCAAAGACAAAGAAAAATGGAGCGAGGTGGTCGGTAGATCATCTGTGGTGCCCCAACAGACAATGGGACCTGTGAATGTTAAAGCAATGTCACTAACAAAAGGAATTTTAAATGCCTAGAATAGTCTGAAAAATTTAGACTTCAAACAAGTAAAATATTTTTAAAATCCTTTAAAATGAAAAGCGTACCTAAAGGGTATATCAGGTAAACTAATTAATTACCAATAATTAATTGACTAGTTTGAGAATTTTTGTTTAATGATTCATGTTTAGTTATGTAAAATAAATCATTGTTTGAAGAATCAACGTGATCGGAGAATGCGCGCTATCAATTATTTAAGACTAAACCCAACAAATTTAGCCCAATCTGTGAATACTGAAGTGTTGTTTTCCCTTGTTGATATTTTTATCATAATGATTAATTACCAGTCTAACAATTGTCTAATTGGTCACCCTTTTTTTATTGATTCATGTCTTGTCTTTGTCAATAAATAATTGTGCGATTTCTAAGCATAATCCGAGAATAGGTGTGGGGAAAATAATAATAAGGTGTACACACTTTTTACAAGACAGACAGACAGACAGCTTTGTAAAAAATTATTTTAAAATTTAAAAATCAGGTCAATATTTAGATTGTCCTCTTGTATATAAATTAATGCACCTGCTAAAACGTTTTGTTCTATGTTTAAAAAAAAGTTGAATCCACATGTAAAGGTAAGAAATGAACACAGTACTGATGTAACGTTGAAGCCTACCTGTGAAGTATCCTTTTGGCCTTTACAAGTATCTAACAGCCTGTATTCGTCTGCTCTTGTAGTCGACGGTGATTCTCTCCCCTTATTGTTGATACACCGCGCGCTCAAGACGTACGCTAGGGATGTGAAGACCCAAAATACAAAGAGTACTCTCTTATAACAGAATCAGCGGTGGGGGGGGGGGGGGAAAGGAGGAGAGGAAGTGGATTGTCTGTAGAGACCAAGGAAGAAGATGGACATGTAAAAAAAAAAAAAAGAACAAAAACCAAGATGAACTCGTCTGCAGACGATACGGTTAGTGTGACACTGAGTTGCCGCCCTTAGACATTTCTGTTCCATCTCGCGTTAAGTAAGTGTATCTGAATATATATGTGTGTTTTTTTTTATGCTTGTCTGTGTGGCTGTCTTGATCACGTTGACCTAAACCTGTAAATTTTCATCTTATGATTATACCAATAACTAATTAAACATCGATTTTTTTTCTTTTTCTATGGCTTGCATAATTGCAAGGGTTCCCATGAAGCACGTACGCAAGTCGACTTGCTAATTAAATTCAACAACCAAAATATAAATATGAAAGAAATAAAAACAAAGCTTATTAAAGGGAAAAAATTCCACGTTTACAAATACCTCTCTCAATAATGTAGAATTATTTCCCTTTTTCGATCTCAAACAAAATAGATAATTACCAATAATTAATTTACTGATTGGTTAATTTTGTGAAAAAAAATAGATTCATGTTTTGTAATTGTAAAAAGTTTCAACTTAATCTTAGAATGGGTGTGGGTGAAATAATACGTTGAAAATATGGTGCAGACAGACAAGAGTTAATATACGCTTTGTAAAAATGTATTCTTTTTTTATCACAATGTTTACGGTGTACAACATTGAAGAGTATCGCTGATTTTGAAGGGCTAAGAAATAGTAATGAGATGAGAACAAATGATCTGAAAGTGTTTACTAAACAGTTTGAGAATCACTGCATTGAAATTACGTACATCCCTTTTATTAAGTAAAATAAATATTTTGTAATCAGTGGATAGTCAATAATTTCAGTTTACTCGCTGTGATGATTTGAGAGAGGACTTGAGACATGGTTTGAGAACTGGCGTAACAAGTAATTTAAGATAATTTGAGAGGTGATTTAGGAGACAAATAGAGGTGATTTAGGAGATAAATAGAGGTGATTTAGGAGACAAATAGAGGTGATTTAGGAGACAAATAGAGGTGATTTAGGAGACGAATAGAGGTGATTTAGGAGACAAATAGAGGTGATTTGGAGGTGATTCGATGGATGATTTGAGAGGTGTCTTGTGCAATCTGTCTAATCTGGATCTGTAGACTTAGTGTTGATCATTCTTCTTCCTCTTCTCTGTGTTAATCAGAAGATTGTTTCTGTACGCGTAGTATTCTCTGAGTTCTTATTAACAGGCTTACAGATCATGACATATACAATAGAGTAAATCAACAGGGGCGTAGCTCAAAGTTGAATGTTTAATCCAGAACGGGAACAGTTTAGTCTCAGTCACGATAACAAATATGTCTCTCCTAGTTAAGAAGAAAAAGATGCTGCCTAGACGTACTCCAATAAGAGCCAATAATTTGGTCAATAATCAAGTATGTGGTCAATAATAATAAGGTCAAAGATGGTGTCAACAATAAGATCAGTTCTAAAGTAAGAAATGTGTGGGATGTGGTCTAAGATGATGTCAACAATAAGATCAGTTCTGAAGTAACAAATGTGTGGGATGTGGTCTAAGATGATGTCAACAATAAGATCAGTTCTGAAGTAACAAATGTGTGGGATGTGGTCTAAGATGATGTCAACAATAAGATCAGTTCTGAAGTAACAAATGTGTGGGATGTGGTCTAAAATGGTGTCAACAAAAAGATCAGTTCTGAAGTAACAAATGTGTGGGATGTGGTCTAAGATGATGTCAACAATAAGATCAGTTCTGAAGTAACAAATGTGTGGGGTGTGGTCTAAGATGATGTCAACAATAAGATCAGTTCTGAAGTAACAAATGTGTGGGATGTGGTCTAAGATGATGTCAACAATAAGATCAGTTCTGAAGTAACAAATGTGTGGGATGTGGTCTAAGATGGTGTCAACAATAAGATCAGTTCTGAAGTAACAAATGTGTGGGATGTGGTCTAAGATGATGTCAACAATAAGATCAGTTCTGAAGTAACAAATGTGTGAAATGTGGTCTAAGATGATGTCAACAATAAGATCAGTTCTGAAGTAACAAATGTGTGGGATGTGGTCTAAGATGGTGTCAACAATAAGATCAGTTCTGAAGTAACAAATGTGTGAGATGTGGTCTAAGATGGTGTCAACAATAAGATCAGTTATGAAGTAACAAATGTGTGGGATGTGGTCTATGATGATGTCAACAATAAGATCAGTTCTGAAGTAACAAATGTGTGGGATGTGGTCTAAGATGACGTCAACAATAAGATCAGTTCTGAAGTAACAAATGTGTGGGATGTGGTCTAAGATGATGTCAACAATAAGATCAGTTCTGAAGTAACAAATGTGTGGCATGTGGTCTAAGATGATGTCAACAATAAGATCAGTTCTGAAGTAACAAATGTGTGGGATGTGGTCTAAGATGATGTCAACAATAAGATCAGTTCTGAAGTAACAAATGTGTGGGATGTGGTCTAAGATGATGTCAACAATAAGATCAGTTCTGAAGTAACAAATGTGTGGGATGTGGTCTAAGATGATGTCAACAATAAGATCAGTTCTGAAGTAACAAATGTGTGGGATGTGGTCTAAGATGACGTCAACAATAAGATCAGTTCTGAAGTAACAAATGTGTGGGATGTGGTCTAAGATGATGTCAACAATAAGATCAGTTCTGAAGTAACAAATGTGTGGCATGTGGTCTAAGATGGTGTCAACAATAAGATTAGTTCTGAAGTAACAAATGTGTGGGATGTGGTCTAAGATGGTGTCAACAATAAGATCATTTATGAAGTAACAAATGTGTGGGATGTGGTCTAAGATGATGTCAACAATAAGATCAATTCTGAAGTAACAAATGTGTGGGATGTGGTCTAAGATGACGTCAACAATAAGATCAGTTCTGAAGTAACAAATGTGTGGGATTTTGTCTAAGATGACGTCAACAATAAGATCAGTTCTGAAGTAACAAATGTGTGGCATGTGGTCTAAGATGATGTCAACAATAAGATCAGTTGTGAAGTAACAAATGTGTGGGATGTGGTCTAAGATGATGTCAACAATAAGATCAGTTCTGAAGTAACAAATGTGTGGGATGTGGTCTAAGATGATGTCAACAATAAGATCAGTTCTGAAGTAACAAATGTGTGGGATGTGGTCTAAGATGATGTCAACAATAAGAACAGTTCTGAAGTAACAAATGTGTGGGATGTGGTCTAAGATTGTGTAAACAATAAGATCAGTTCTGAAGTAACAAATGTGTGGGATGTGGTCTAAGATGATGTCAACAATAAGATCAGTTCTGAAGTAACAAATGTGTGGAATGTGGTCTAAGATGATGTCAACAATAAGATCAGTTCTGAAGTAACAAATGTGTGGCATGTGGTCTAAGATGGTGTCAACAATAAGATCAGTTCTGAAGTAACAAATGTGTGGGATGTGGTCTAAGATGGTGTCAACAATGAGATCAGTTATGAAGTAACAAATGTGTGGGATGTGGTCTGAGATGATGTCAACAATAAGATCAGTTCTGAAGTAACAAATGTGTGTGATGTGGTCTAAGATGACGTCAACAATAAGATCAGTTCTGAAGTAACAAATGTGTGGGATGTGGTCTAAGATGATGTCAACAATAAGATCAGTTCTGAAGTAACAAATGTGTGGGATGTGGTCTAAGATGGTGTCGACAATAAGATCAGTTATGAAGTAACAAATGTGTGGGATGTGGTCTGAGATGATGTCACCAATAAGATCAGTTCTGAAGTAACAAATGTGTGTGATGTGGTCTAAGATGACGTCAACAATAAGATCAGTTCTGAAGTAACAAATGTGTGGGATGTGGTCTAAGATGATGTCAACAATAAGATCAGTTCTTAAGTAACAAATGTGTGGATGTGGTCTAAGATGATGTCAACAATAAGATCAGTTCTGAAGTAACAAATGTGTGGGATGTGGTCTAAGATGGTGTCAACAATAAGATCAGTTCTGAAGTAACAAATGTGTGGGATGTGGTCTAATATGATGTCAACAATAAGATCAGTTCTGAAGTAACAAATGTGTGGGATGTGGTCTAAGATGATCTCAACAGTAAGATCAGTTCTGAAGTAACAAATGTGTGGGATGTGGTCTAAGATGATGTCAACAATAAGATCAGTTCTGAAGTAACAAATGTGTGGGATGTGGTCTAAGATGATGTCAACAATAAGATCAGTTCTGAAGTAACAAATGTGTGGGATGTGGTCTAAGATGACGTCAACAATAAGATCAGTTCTGAAGTAACAAATGTGTGGGATGTGGTCTAAGATGATGTCAACAATAAGATCAGTTCTGAAGTAACAAATGTGTTGCATGTGGTCTAAGAAGGTGTCAACAATAAGATCAGTTATGAAGTAACAAATGTGTGGGATGTGGTCTAAGATGATGTCAACAATAAGATCAGTTCTGAAGTAACAAATGTGTGGGATGTGGTCTAAGATGATGTCAACAATAAGATCAGTTCTGAAGTAACAAATGTGTGGCATGTGGTCTAAGATGATGTCAACAATAAGATCAGTTCTGAAGTAATAAATGTGTGGGATGTGGTCTAAGATGATGTCAACAATAAGATCAGTTCTGAAGTAACAAATGTGTGGGATGTGGTCTAAGATGGTGTCAACAATAAGATCAGTTCTGAAGTAACAAATGTGTGGGATGTGGTCTAAGATGATGTCAACAATAAGATCAGTTCTGAAGTAACAAATGTGTGGGATGTGGTCTAAGATGATGTCAACAATAAGATCAGTTCTGAAGTAACAAATGTGTGGGATGTGGTCTAAGATGATCTCAACAATAAGATTAGTTCTGAAGTAACAAATGTGTGGGATGTGGTCTATGATGATGTCGAAAATGCGATCAACGATGAGGTTAAAGACATTGTCTAGGATCCTATAATAAATTAGTTAAATAATTAGTTTGATTAAAAGTCAAAGATTTGATAGATAGATACATAGCGATGTTTGCAATGGCTACTATATTTTTTTATATAGTACGTCATGTGTTCTATGCTATATATATATGCATTTATAGCCAAATATAGTAGTCTTATATGTCTATCGGCGTTTTATACTCTAGCACAGCGGTTCTCATGCTTTTTTGCTCGGCGACCCCTTATTATAATCCCCACTCTGCCGCGACCCCCACCAACACAGCAATAGAAGAATTGACAAAAACAATCCATATTTTCGATGGTCTTAGGCGACCCCTGGCAAATCGTCAATCGACCCCCAAGCTTGTCGCGACCCACAGGTTGAGAACCCCTGCTCTAGCATCACACTTCTGAACACAGAGTTCTTGTCTTACGTATACACTGTGTTAAGAGCTTAAGATCTTCAGAATTTCTGAAGGTCCCATTCGAGTGTCCCATTCGAGTGCCCATAGCCTTCAGGAGAAGCCTACACCGAATAGCATTGCATTTTTCCTTAAAGTAAGGCAAGAATTTTTTTTTTAATTTAAAAATAGAATAAAATAAAGTCGATTGCACAAGCTATTTATTTATAGCTTTTCAAAAGTAATTTTCTCTTTTTAAAAACATGTTAACAAATAATGACAGCTAGCAAGCTGTTAGCAATACAAAATTATAATTATTTTTTGTTTTGTTTTTTAAAAAAAACTCTCCTAAATTTTTTTTTACCTCTGACCTTTACTCTTAAGTAGCCCTTGGAAATGGTTTGACAGGATTGACAATAAAAGTGTTTTGAACTTGATAGCACCGAAAATCTCGATGGTAGTGACTCTCTGAGGAGTTAAAAAAAAGATCAAAGAGTCGTAGAGAGAAATGCTGTAGACGTACACCCCCCGCCTTCTCTTATTTTATTTTTTCCCCCATTCCTTCAAGTTTAATGTCTTCATTTTCTAAACAGAAGACCCTCTGAAAATCAAGGGAAATCATCGATCCAACGGCATGGTTCAAGCACCGATTTTTCGTTTACTGACATTGGGTGAATTTTATTTTTTTTTGTTATCGCCAATTACATTACTGAATACACTATAGGAGATTTTTGAATATGGCGGGAAAACTATGAATATGTAGTAGTTTGGTGTATCCGGTGTACAAAATAAAATACGTGTTGCTTTGTTTGGCGACCGCCAAGGGCGCCTCCTACTGGTGGGGGGGGGGGGCATATCACAAGACTCTTAAACATTTTTTGGAGAAAAAAATAGCAAAATTTGTCCCTAACGTTATTATTAAAGTTTATTAGGTTTTTTAAATAAATTTCGTAATTTTAGTTGTTGTTTTTTTTTTATTTTTCTATTTCATTTGGGGGCCACCAAATGCACTTCGCTTAGGGCCTCCAATTATCTGAGGCCGGCCCTGACGAGACCGTGAAGTCAACAGACCATGATCAACAGTCCAGCGCGCGAGCCGCATGTACCCGTATTCTGCAACGTCTGCTAACTCCTGTTACATCGGCTTATCCCTTTTAGGTCGAAAATCGAAAAGTTCTTTTTTTTAAAATCTTATCTTATATAATACAGAGGTTACTTCAAAACAGATGATTACATCCTTCGCGTCATGCTTTTTGTCATGAATATTAACTAATGACTTAAATTCTGCCAAGTCACTGGTTTTCCTGGCTAGCTCAGGCAACCCATTCCATGCTCTAATAGCACTAGGGAAGAAGGAGCATTTGTACAAATTTGTCCTAGCATATGGGACGAGGAATGTGCCTTTATCTTTGTGTCTTTCTGAGTATTTTATTAAATTTTGTTTTTGTATTTGAAGATTATGGTTCAGTGTTTTATGTATAATTGCTACTTTACTTTTGAGTCTTCTGTCCTGAAGGCTTTCTAAATTTAGTGATTTTACTAAAGGTGTTACTCTAGTCAAATGTGAATATTCGTTTGTTATGAATCTCACCTCTCTATTTTGTGTCTGTTCCAGTTTCTTAATGTTTTCTTGAGTTGAGGGGTCCCAAACGAGGGATGCATATTCTATTATTGGCCTAACCAAGGTTAAATAACAATTTAGTTTTATGTTCTTATTTGATTAATAGAAATTTATTTTAATAAATCCTAATGCTTTGTTTGATTTTTTGATAGTTTCATCAATATGTAAATTCCATGACAGTTTTTCACTTATTGTAACATCTAAGTATATTTCGTTTTTAGTCTGTGTTACTGGTTTACCATGAATAAGATAAGTGGAATTAATTTGTTTTAGTACTCTTAATAACTGCCATTATTCTGGGTGGAAAGGCATGCTTCAATTTGATTCCCATTTCTGTTATTCATCCAATTCTCTTTGTAAAATTTCAGCATCCTATGTTATTTTTATTATTCTATATATAATGCAACCGTCTGCAAATAATCTGACTTTTGTTTCTGAACTAAAGCAATTTGGTAAATCATTTATGTAAATTAAAAATAGTAGTGGACTTAAGACTGTTCCTTGAGATACACCTGAGTTTACTGTTATTGGTGTTGATTTACCGCATACAGTTTGTTCTCTAACTATCAGAAAATCCTTAATCTACTGCTGCAATGGACCATCAATGCCAAAATATATTAATTTTTTAAACAAACTATTGTAGTGGACTTTGTCAAAAGTCTTGGAAAAATCTGATAGGATTATTAGGATAGCATCAATTTGCTCATTATTATCTAAACCTTTTGCAAAATCATCAATTAGTCCTATTAGTTCTGTTTCACATGTGTTACGTATCTAGGCGTTGTTTTTTTTCTTTCGTTGACCTGTTGCGGTCGAGAGACGGGTAGGTTGTCTGCCCCTTGTGTAATAAGTTTTTTTTTCTTTTTTATTCGTCAAGCCACACAGACAGTGACCGGTCCTTGACCTGTGTGTGTACCTCTGGTTGAAAGGAGGGTGTTTTTTTTTCTGCCTCTTTGAAGAGCGTTCTAGATCTGGGTGTTGATGACTTTCTAGAAATTACGAGAGATCGACGCGCGGTAGATTATATAAGACCGCTCGCGTAACGTTGACGGACAGACATACGGAGACAGCCGTGGGACAGAATAGCGGAGACATTGCGCGACCCGTGCGTGGTATACCATTTATCGTGTAAGTTAATATTTTTTTTAAGGCCTTGCTTGCTTGTATTTGTAATTACATTTTCAAACTCTTGTATTGTAATATTTTTACATGTCATTTTTGTAAAAGGGTTTTGGTCAACACATCAATTCTGTATTAGTGTATTGAGTAAATGTTTATTTTTCTTTCTTGTAACTTTATATTTGATTAAACATTAAGTTGATAGTTTACCTTCCGATTTCTTGTGTCATTTTTTTTGTTATTCATTGTAAGTCTTTGATTAAATTCAGACTTAAGATAAGTGACACAACTCCTTTTCTATTGTCACGTTCCCCTAGGCAAGCCATTTAAAAGTAGAATTCAATTCGTAATACGTGACAAAAGAAGTTTGGGGGCTTTCGTCCCGGATATTTTTCTGAACCTATTTTCGTCTTACTTGAGTAATTTTGTAAAGGCGAAGTTGACTTTAACAAAATTTTTTTGTTTGTGTCAAAGAGTCGGAAGTAAAGTATCAATAGTATTGACCAAACTCTCTTAAGGTTTTTTGTTGTACTGATTTTGTACTGTATATTTACATTGTATACATTTTTTGCTTGTAATAGTTGTTAGTTAGTCATGGATATTCAGGTTTTTCTTGCAAATCCCTCTGTGGAAGAGCTTGATGCTTTTACTAGGAAGGAACTGGTCCTTATTTCTAAACATTTAGGGTTAAAAATAAAATCAAATGCCCTTAAACAAGAAATCAGAGATAACATTGTAATCCATTATGTAGACGAGGAAGTGTTTTCTGAAGACCTTTTAGAAACCCTTAGACCCGATGAGGGTAAATCAGATGTAGAACTTCAGATAAAATTAAAACAAATGGAAATAGAAGCCCAGTTAGCTTTAAAAGAGAAGGAAATTATCTTGGGGAAACAAAAAGAATTAGAGCTTGCAGCGGCTAGAGAGCAAGAAATTAAACAAAAAGAATTAGAGCTTGCAGCGGCTAGAGAGCAGAAAGAAATGGAAATAGAAGCCCAGAAGGAAATTAAACAAAAAGAATTAGAGCAGAAAGAAATGGAAATGAAATTACAAATAGAGTTAAAAAAATTAGAGTTAGCTGCTAATGTAAGACCAGATTCTTCCCCTGCCAGTCATACTGCTGAAGCAATAAAATTTTTGAAAATAATTCCACGCTTTAATGAAGCCACAATTGACAATTATTTTCCACAATTTGAACTTGCTGTGAAAAATTTTAATGTACCTGAAACTTTGTGGCCCACTTTGCTGCAAACAGTTTTGACTGGTAGAGCTGCAGAGGTATTTTGTTCTTTGACCATTGAACAACAAAAAGATTATAATGTTGTGAAGGCCTTAATTCTTAAGGCATATGAACTTGTTCCGGAAGCTTACCGAAAGCAGTTCAGGGATTGTCGCAAATCGGATGGCCAAACCCATGTAGAATTCCTGCGGGAAAAGGAGCGACGCTTTGAGAAATGGCTCACTTCCAAGGAAATCGGCACCGACTTTGCCAAATTCAAGAACCTAATGCTGATGGAAGAGTTCAAGAGTTGTGTGCGGCTGGACGTCCGTACGCATATAGCTGATCGTGGCGAGGAAGATGTGCACAAGGCTGCAGTGTTGGCAGACGATTATATAATATCACATCAATTTGCCAAGTATACGACGGATGTCAAGCCAAAACAAGTCAAACAGCCTGAGTCCACTGCTAGCAACTCCATCAAGAACAGCAGTACAAACGACAGAAAACCTACTACAAGTAAAGCTACTTGTTCCTACTGCAAACGAGAAGGCCATAAAATTGACGATTGTTGGAAACTGAGGAAGAGAAACGAAAAAGCTCCTTCAAAAGTCAGCGCTTGCACAGTACAGTGGTCGTCGAGGTTTACTCCCTCATCATCAAGCCATATCAAGAATACCTCGACACCACCTGTTTCAAACGTATTGACTGTACAAGACTCTCCGAAAATGTCTCCACGGTGTTCAAATGACTCAACAGTGAGTTCTTCAAATTCATCTTTACGATGTTCCAATGACTCAAACAAGAGTTTTTCAAATACATCAAGCCGATGTTCCAATGACTCAAACAAGAGTTTTTCAAATACATCAAGCCGATGTTCCAATGACTCAAACAAGAGTTTTTCAAATACATCAAGCCGATGTTCCAATGACTCTATCCAGAGTTCCCATAATACATCACACCGATGTTCCAATGACTCTATCCAGAGTTCCCATAATACATCACCCCGATGTTCCAATGACTCTATCCAGAGTTCCCATAAGACATCACCCCGATGTTCCAATGACTCTATCCCGAGTTCCCATAATACATCATCCCGATGTTCCCATGACTCTATCAAGAGTTCCCATAAGACATCACCCCGATGTTCCAATGACTCCATCAAGAGTTCTCCAAATACATCCACAAGATGTTCTACTGACTCAAAAAAGAGTTTCTCCACTGCGTCTCCTAGAGATGTCAATGACTCCAGCGAGAGTTCGACCCAAGTCCAGTCTGCATCAACCAAAATTGATGTTTTATTAGAGGATTTTAAGCCTTTCATTTCGGAAGGATTCGTATCACTACCCGGTGATTCTACAAGTCTACGACCTATCACCATTTTGAGAGACACAGGTGCCTCACAATCGTTACTTTTAGAGGGTATCTTGCCCTTGTCTAAATCATCATCGACTGGGAAGAGCATCCTGTTACGAGGCGTAGAGCTTGGATGTATAGATGTGCCTCTACATCTAATCGACATAAAGTCAAATATCATTACTGGACCGGTTGTTGTAGGTGTCCGACCAACATTACCATTGGAAGGCATCTCGTTGCTGTTAGGCAATGACTTAGCAGGTGGAAAGGTGATAGCCGAACCCATCGTCACTCAAACACCCGACTTATCTGCCACACCCGAGGAAGACCTAGAGTTATATCCAGCGTGTGCAGTAACAAGGGCAATGAGGTTGAAAGCATCTCAAGAAGAGAACGTCGTCAAAGCCAACAGTAACCAAGATGATGTGGACTTGAGCACCACATTCTTTGCTTCTCTTGAAGAAGAACCAACGCCAAATTCTGAAAAGCCGGCATCAACTCGAAAACAGTTGATTGAGGACCAAAAGAAGGATCCAGAGCTCGCCAAACTCCGAAAAACCGCAATGACATCACAAGAGGCAGAGCTAGCATCAACGTGCTACTACATCCAAGATGATATGCTCTTCAGGAAATGGAAACCTCCAGACGCATCCAACGAAGAAGAATGGAGAATATGCCATCAAATCGTGTTACCAGAAAGATACCGAGCGTACATCATGAATCTGGCTCATGACACACCAATGTCAGGTCATCTCGGCATCCACAAGACATACCACAAGATTATGTCACACTTCTTCTGGCCACGTTTGAAGAAAGATGTCATCCAGTACTGCCGATCCTGTCATGCCTGTCAGATGGTTGGCAAGCCAAATCAAAAGATCCCTGTTGCTCCTCTGAAGCCGATTCCAGCCTTTGAAGAACCTTTCAGCAGAGTACTTATTGACTGTGTTGGTCCTCTCCCAAGGACAAAAGCTGGCAACCAATACCTGTTGACCATTATGTGTGCTTCAACTCGTTTTCCTGAGGCTATTCCTCTAAGGAACATAAAAGCATCAAACATTGTGAAGGCCTTAATCAAGTTCTTTACTCTATTTGGTCTACCAAAGTCCATCCAATCGGACCAAGGAACGAATTTCACGGCCAATCTTTTCAAGCAAGTCATGACTCAGTTGGGCATCAAACACTGCATGTCGAGTGCGTATCATGCCGAGTCGCAAGGCGCTCTTGAGCGATTCCATCAGACTCTCAAGAACATGATCCGAACCTATTGCTTTGAGCACGAAAAAGACTGGGACGAAGGAATCCACATGCTGCTGTTTGCAACCCGTGAATCCGTCCAGGAATCGTTGGGATTCAGCCCTTTTGACTTAGTCTTTGGCCATTCGGTGCGCGGTCCCTTGAAATGTATAAAAGAGACTTTGTTGTCACCAACAGCCACTGAAGGACTTTTAGAATATGTAATTAAGTTTAAAACTAGACTTTATGATGCTTGTGTTCTGGCCAAAAATAACTTACAAAACACCCAATCCAGCATGAAACGCTGGTATGATAGAAAGGCCCGTGTTAGAGAATTTTCTCCCGGGGATAAGGTGCTTGTATTTTTGCCCATACCAGGTCAACCCTTGCAAGCCAGATATTTTGGTCCCTATGAAATTGAGACCAAAATTAGTGACCTCAATTACACAATCAAAACCCCTGACCGTAGGAAAAAGACTCAGCTATGTCATATAAACATGCTGAAGCCTTATGTATCTCGGCCAGATCACTCAGATAAGAGTAATTGTGTTTTAAATACAGTCAAAAGTTGTTCAAATAGCCATGTTTCTCCTATTGATGATGATATTGTAAAGGAGAAATTTGGACAATACAAAATCCCTAATTCTTTTGTATTACAGAATTTGGATGTAAAACTGTCTCATCTGTCTTCGACAGAAAGGCCAGTTATCCTGAAGCTCATTAATGAATTTAATGACATTTTTTCTGATGTACCAAAACAGACTAATGTTATAATGCATGATGTAGATGTTGGCGAGGCTACTCCAGTCAAGCAGCATCCTTACAGGGTTAACCCTGAAAAACTTGCCATACTTAGGTCAGAAATCAAGTATATGCTTGAAAATGACCTCATTGAACCAAGTTCCAGTAGCTGGAGCTCCCCATGTGTCTTGATACCTAAACAGGACAAGACTTATCGTTTTTGTACAGACTACCGTAAGGTAAATGCTGTCACAAAGACCGATTCGTTTCCTATCCCTAGGATAGACGATCTCATAGATCGTATTGGTGACGCTAAGTACATCACCAAAATAGACCTACTTTCAGGTTATTGGCAGGTTCCCCTGACTGATAGGGCAAAGGAAATCTCCGCCTTTGTCACCCCTGATGGTCTGTACCAATACAAAGTGATGCCATTTGGCATGAAGAATGCTCCTGCCACTTTCCAGAGAATGATAAATGCCCTGCTTGCTGACATGGAGAATTGCCACGCATACATAGACGATGTAGTGATTTTTAGCCAAGATTTTTCTAGCCATTGTAAACAACTGCATTGTCTTTTTACTAAACTGTTACATGCAAAAATTACTGTAAACCTGAGTAAGAGTGATTTTTGCCAGGCTTCAATCCAATACTTAGGCCATATTGTAGGACAAGGCCAGGTGAAACCTGTAATGGCCAAAGTAGAAGCTATCCAAGCTTTCCCTATCCCTGCTGATCGGAAACAACTCCGAAGATTTTTGGGAATGTCTGGATATTATAGAAAATTTTGCGAAAATTTTTCTGTCATTGCCAGTCCTTTAACAAACCTCCTGAGAAAGAATGTCCGATTTACTTGGACGGATGAATGTCAGAAAGCCTTTAACCAGATCAAGCAGATATTATCTAGCTCTCCCATTTTGATGGCTCCTGACTTCGGAAAACCTTTTAGGTTAGCTATTGACGCCAGTGACACAGGTGTTGGGTCAGTCCTTTACCAAGAAGATAATTTCCAAGTAGAGCATCCTATTTGTTTCTTTTCCAAGAAATTTAATAGACATCAAAGAAATTATTCTACTGTGGAAAAAGAATGTCTTGGGTTGATTCTTTCTATACAACACTTTGATTTTTATATCAGTGGGTCCAGATGGCCACTGGTTGTATTTACTGACCACAATCCCCTTACATTTATCCACAAAATGTCTGGCAAGAACCAACGACTTCTCAGGTGGAGTTTATTTTTACAAGAGTACAACCTAGATCTTAAACACATAAAAGGCAGCGAAAATGTTATCGCCGATGCCTTGTCTAGATTGTAAAAAGTATTTTGATGTATATTTTTTTTTTATATATATATCATGATAAATACATTCTGTAATGTAAATATTTTTTTTTTATTCTAAAAAGATTTCCATTTCGTGGAAATGTAAACTTTTTATTTTTAGGGGGGAGGTGTTACGTATCTAGGCGTTGTTTTTTTTCTTTCGTTGACCTGTTGCGGTCGAGAGACGGGTAGGTTGTCTGCCCCTTGTGTAATAAGTTTTTTTTTCTTTTTTATTCGTCAAGCCACACAGACAGTGACCGGTCCTTGACCTGTGTGTGTACCTCTGGTTGAAAGGAGGGTGTTTTTTTTTTCTGCCTCTTTGAAGAGCGTTCTAGATCTGGGTGTTGATGACTTTCTAGAAATTACGAGAGATCGACGCGCGGTAGATTATATAAGACCGCTCGCGTAACGTTGACGGACAGACATACGGAGACAGCCGTGGGACAGAATAGCGGAGACATTGCGCGACCCGTGCGTGGTATACCATTTATCGTGTAAGTTAATATTTTTTTTAAGGCCTTGCTTGCTTGTATTTGTAATTACATTTTCAAACTCTTGTATTGTAATATTTTTACATGTCATTTTTGTAAAAGGGTTTTGGTCAACACATCATTTCTGTATTAGTGTATTGAGTAAATGTTTATTTTTCTTTCTTGTAACTTTATATTTGATTAAACATTAAGTTGATAGTTTACCTTCCGATTTCTTGTGTCATTTTTTTTGTTATTCATTGTAAGTCTTTGATTAAATTCAGACTTAAGATAAGTGACACAACTCCTTTTCTATTGTCACGTTCCCCTAGGCAAGCCATTTAAAAGTAGAATTCAATTCGTAATACGTGACACATGATTTATATTTCCTAAGCCCATGTTGGTATGGCATAAGGACAATATGTTTGTCTGAGTGGTTTATGATGTTGGTACATATAATGTTGTAGGATTTTACATGTATTGCTGGTTAGAGCTACTGGTCTGTAATTTTCTGGGTCACATTTTTAATTTAGGGGTGCACCGGATAGTCGCTCCGGCTCCGGCTTCTGCCGGTTGGATTTCACTACCGGATAGTAAAAGCTACACCTTTATTTCTATTAATATTGTTATGCGCCTCCGCGCTAAGTCTTTTCCAGATACGCCAAACGGAGGTAACACTTTAATATCGAAACAACACAGGCGAAAGGCAAACACTCTAAAGGTAGTCGACGCTGATAAACGATGTCCAGCAAGAAGTTGAAACTAAATCTCCATCTTAATAAAAATATACCAATACTCATAAAGTGGACATGATTCAATAATCTCAGTTCTGAAATACATCAACGTTTTTGTTTGAAATACAAGAATTTGTTTTTAAAACTGTAAACTATGACTATACACCAAATATTTTTTAGTACAAAGACAAGGCGTGTTAATCTAAAAGAAATAACACCGCACATTATAAATTCGCATTACATACATAGCAGCAATGTCTGGCACATTTTAAAAGCTTGTCTTGACCTTTGAGTGGTCTAGTAAACATGTCATATTTCTTAAATACGTCACGCTGATAATCTGTCTAGATGTGCGGGTATATCTCCAGAGGTAGAGATGAGCAACCCCCACCTCCTTTTGTTTGTTTGGTCCATAAAATTGAGTTCACAGATAGACAGCTGACCACATTAAGCCAGATGTCAACGTGTTGACACTGTCTAGAGGTCACATCTTATGAGGGAATTTAGTTTGTTTACTTTGAGAAGAATTTTTTACTAGGGGCGGGACTACAAGCCAAATCTCTATAAGGTTAATCTGGTATGAGTTTGTTTATTATGAGATAGGTTGTCAATCAAGGGTCTGGACCACAAGCCACACCTTTTATACTATTGGCCGGGACAATAAGTTTGTTTACTTTAGTCTCAATTAGGAGGCTGGACTACAAGCCAAATAGACACTGAATAGGGGTATCTTTAAAGGGAGGGCTCAAGAGACTCAACATCCAGGGCCGCCGCTACCTATTGTGCAATGTGTGCATTGCACGCAGGCGGCCGAATGTAAGGGGCGGCCAAATCGATGTTCCTATTATAATCATTTTTCTTTAAATTTTTGGTTTAATAAAAAAAAATACTTAAATATTTTATTTAAATTTTACAGATTACATTATCCTTTGAAAACTTTGGGGGAGGGGACAATATTTGTACAATAAGAAGTTATTTTGGAAACTTAAGAAGAAGAAAAAAAGGATTCTTTTGTTTTTTTCATAAGAGCCGACTATTTCCTGATCTTAAATTTTCGCGGGTTGTTTGTAATATGTGTTTCAAGTCGAATAGCCCGCCCTGTAAGTAGATCAAGAAATTAGAAAGTCAATTTGAAAACATTTTCACATTGTGCAACGAATTGGGAGGGGGCGCAATTTCCTGACAAAAAGAGGTGTTACAGAGTGTGTGTGTGTTTCCTAAGTGGAGGTAAGAAGAGGTTAAGCGATTGATTGGTGGTTATGCATTTAAGATTATGAAATTTGCATAGTGCAAATGTGAAACGTCAATCTTGAGACATGAAAGAATATAGACGTTTTTTTGTGGTGAGCTAGATTTTGTTTAAATATCAGTAAATTTCATTAATATTAGTATTAGATCTCTATCTCAAATTATATCTGTGAAAATTGTCATAACAGTTACCCGGTATATTGATTTTTTGTTCACATCAGAAGTTTGTTCAAGTTATTTAAAGCTTATTTAGTAAAAATATAAAACGCCTTCATTGGTTTAGTTGTACTAGCTGTTTGTAGCGACAAGTCAACGACCAACTAACAACAAAGAAAGGGAGCGGCGAATTTTTTTATATTTTCAGTGTAATTTATTTGAATATTAGTAAAATTACATGTTCAAAAATTAAAATATCTTAAGTAGGAGACGGTGTTTTATTTTCTAATAAGACCTTTTCAAAATGTGGACTGCTTTTTGCGAGGCACGTGTGCAACAATATGGGTCAAAACGTTTTCAAGAAAACATTTTAAAACGTCTCCGCTAGTGTGATTCTTCTGGATTTTTTTTTTCTCAGAAAAGTCGAATTTCTTCCGGCTATTGCAATTTATAATTATTATTATAGCATTTATATAGCGCTACTTTCATGCTTATAGCATGCTCAGAGCGCTTTTGGTCAGAGCGTATGGTCCAATCTCATTTGTGGACCGGTGGGGGGGGAGGGGGTATCTAGGAGTTGGTTTTCCGTGCTGCCTTTAGTCGCTCAGTAAACACAACTCTAATAAGCTCAACAATAATAGTGACGACTTCTTTGTGACAAAAAACGTCCAAGACTGAGACGTCTTACTTGACACGAAGAATAAAAGATCATGTCCATTACAAAAGTACGTGCGCAATATGTAGGCCTACTTAGAATGTAGCTCGCATGATAGGCCTACTATTGGTCAGGGCTGCCTCTTTATTATTAGATTTAATATGACCCTCTACTTTTTTTATTAGGACGAATAGTGCGCTCTGAAAGAAAACACATCAATATTAGCCTTTTTAAAATTCTTTCTTCTTACTAAGAGAAACATGCCAAAAGATGCTTAGAGCCGAGTCCCGCCCGGAATAATATAATAAAACATCTTAGAGGGAATGGGGATATGACAACGATGTGGCGAATATGAAAAGAAAAAGGAATGGTACAAAAATGGATTTAAATCAAAGAGCGCTTTAGGTACAGTGTCCAGCTCAGGCTTTATGAATTTTTATTTCTTAAAAAAAAAAAGGGGGGGGGCGGCATTTTTTAATTTCGCACGCAGGCGGCCACAACCCTCGCGGCGGCCCCTGTCAACACCCCCAACTTCTTATTTGTTTAATCCATGACAATGTATTGTTAAACATTGACCATTCTTAAGAATGGATTAACGCAGATTGTTGAGAAACATAGGCACTGTCTAGAGGTCACTAGATGGTGACACTAAGTTTGTTTACTTGGTGAGAAATGTCATTTAGGGCGCTGAACACACGTCCGTTGCACAATAAAATAAAACAAATATGTGCATGTAAAACCTTTAGAAAGAAAGTTAATTTCATTGTTTAATTCTATTGACTTAATATATAAAGGAAAACATTACAGTAAAATTTAACATCGCAGAAAATAAATTGATCTAAAGCACCACAATTAGATATAGCAAACAAAGAAAAATATGCTGGAATGTTAAGAAACACTTGACCTCGGTAAGTAAGGTACAGAGATAATTTATCTATATGCTTGACTGACCATGCCAATGTGTTATCTTTTTATGCCTGCACACTAAACACTATTGCGTATGCCCAAGGAAAAAAGAACGCGTGAAGGTCAACACAATCCTCTATACACACTACACTAGGACTACATGTGTAGGCTCACTACGTCTATCTGACCAGGTTGTTACAATCAGTCGAACACAAAGTCTTTTTATGTTGGGTGTTTTTTTTTTGGTTAGGAGGGTGTTGGTGTTTTTTTTTTTCTATAGTTGGTTTTCTTAATTCTCTTAGATCTATATAACAGCAGATCTAAACATAGATATCAATAATAGGCCTACAGACTACAATTAAATCTATGCTTCGCAACATTTAAAGCTCAGGCTATGAGTAGGTATAATAGATGTTCCTGCTGTTAATAAAATATCGTTTGCCGCAAATGGATTAATAAATATATGACCTACTACGCGTCAGATTCCAACTATTAACTAACAGCTATCAGTATTAAGCCCTTGAAGCCAGAACCAGAAGCAGTCTTTGGATTTTACAAGTCTGATGACCAGTTGTTGGTCAGAAATTCTTGAACATATACATCCAACCACCATATAAGCTAGATGAGAGATTTACATTAGTAACTAGTTAAATATATACTAACATATTTTACATTGACCCTCCAACACACAGCCTTTATAGTTGGCCTCGTACATACACACAGACACGCTCATGCTACACAGATTAATTTTTGTTTATAAAAACTGTTAATCTTTAATAAATCAATCAGTAACAGAGTTTAAAACAATAAGATATATAAAAGGAAAAAAAATACAAACAAATATAGGTATGTTATTTAACAGTTTCGTAAAATGCTCAGCAACACAAGCTATTTACAAGACACTTAGGTATTCGGCTCCGGCCCCGGCCGAATATCAAATTTTACTATCCGGTCTTATCCGGCTCCGGCAGGGTATCAAAAAGTACTATCCAGTGCACCCCTTATTTTTATCCTATTTTAATAGGAAGGGGGTGACATTAGCTTCTTTCCATTCCTTTGGTACTCTGCCCTGGTTAAGGAATGCCTGAAAAAGTATTTTGAACACTTTAGTAATCTAGCTTGAATACCATCAGGTCCAGATGCTTTATTTGGTTTGGTGTTGGCTAATAGTTTTTGGATTCCCTTTTCTTGTACTTCTATATCGCCTATGTTGTCTACTTGGTTCAAATTAAGAAATATGTCTTTGTTTCCTGGGGCGTAGAATGCTGATGCAAAGTATTTATTAAGGATGTTAGCTTTAGTTTCATTATCATTATGTGTCCTCTTCTACTTTTAATGGTGCTACCCCAGTTGTTTCCATTTTCTTAGACTTAATGTAGTTTTGTTGTTATCTTTAGATATTACATTGTTTATGTATTCACTCTGCAGCTGTCTGCTTACTTTTTGGGTTAGGTGTTTAATTTTAATATACTTTTTATAAACTTCAATTCTTCTATAAAGCTTCTTTAATCTATTAAATCTTTTCATCCATTTTGCGAAGCTCACAAATCAGGTATCAGGTATTTTTTTTTTTTAGTTTTACTAAGCTCCTGTGTCACAAATATTACAGATCTGAAAATTCCATTTCACGAGTTAATGTTACTATCGAAGGATCACGCATGAAAAAAAGATCACGTTTCACAAAGAAAATGTAAATTACAAAATCGATATACCAGAAAGGTCCTAATTCCCCAAAATCATATCTGAGAACGTCTCTTATCAAAAGGTCAAATATTTTCAAGGTCATGTGTCGCAAATTTCTCATCTTAAAAGGTCACGAAGATCGCATCTCACGAGGCCACTAATCACAAAGGTCATCTATCAATACGAATACATCTCACAAGGGCACCAATCACAAAGTCATTTATCAACACGATTACATTTCACAAGGTCACCAATCACAAAGGTCATCTATCGACACGATTACATCTCACAAGGTCGCCAATAACAAAGGTCATCTATCAGCACGATTACATCTCACAAGGTCACTAATCACAAAGGTCATCTATCAACACGATCACATCTCACAAGGTCATGGATCTTAAAGGTCATATCACCGACTTCAAGCCTCACCTCTCCGTCACACGATGTCATCAATTGCTTTTGGGCTGGCCAGAGTGGAGGCCCCCTGTGATATATTGACAAAACATAGGCCATGACAAGAGGCCATTGTGAAAATTGAGGGGCAATTACTCTGATGGCGCGCTCTTCTTTATTGGGAAACAATGTGAACTCTTTCTATCGAGTGCAGAAGCGACTGATAGTCTTCCCAGAATTCGTTGTTAGTATCTCTTCCAATGTTTTATAATCATGACCTTTTCACTAGTGGACATTTGCACAATAAAATGTAGACAACGGTATCTACTAACTTTTTAATTTAAAAAATCCAGTTTACCGTTTTTAAGCATAGAAAAATATGGGAAAGCGATTAGGATAAATGTCTGGGCTATATAAGGTCACCAGTGGTGTAACTAGGGTGGGGGGGGGGGAGAGAAGTCCTACCTAATTTCAAAATCCTAATGATTGTCTGAAATTTTTATTTATTTATTTATTTATGTTGCATTAAATATTAACCCTTAAAGTGCTGAGCTTTTTTTACAATGAGTGCATACAAAATGGAATTACAATTCTAGTGTGTAGAGGCTAAAAGACCACACGCGTCTAAAGGGTTAAATACTACGCCACTGCTATGTAATTTTGATATTCACATTGTTATATAAGTGATTGACCCTGTTCCATGTATTCCTCACAGATTAACTCTTTCCGTGCCCAAGGACGCAGAAAGTCTTCATCATGGCTCTAATGTCAGTGGTGTCAAATATACTAGACAGCATTGATCTAGATCAGTGTTTTCCAAACGTTTCCCTTAAAGGAACGATTCTCACATTCTGAGTATTTAACGCAACAGTTTGCTAATTTTTTTTAGAGAGATGCATTCACGTGGTAGCCTGCTAGTTAATTATTGCACTAGTTCGTGGAACACCTATTCAGGCCTAGCAGAATACAAGGGTTCCGAGGAACACAGTTTGGGAAACAATGATCTAGATGATGTTACTGATGTACTGTACGAATTTGAATTTAAAATTATATATTTATTAAGAACATTATCTTATGTCATAATATCAAAAGTCAAAATGCAGGAGCCCAAAAAGAGGTCAAGCTCCTACGCGGTCCCCAAATCCCTAGCTACTCAACTGACGGTAACCTAGAAATTAGGAAGATTGGAAAATGAACAAAATAAAAAATGTCGATGACGCCATATTGAGAATCACTGCTGCCAAATTATACAACTTATTACTGATGTAAGAGAGTAAGCTTACAAACTGTAGTTTATTGTTCTAGAGAGTGTACAATAGTTCTAATGTATCTTATAAAATGTGTAGCCTATCAACGCTTTCGATATACTGTACGCGGATACACAGATATTACTGTCATATATGTAAAACTATAGTAAAACAAAAAGTTTACAAAAAAGATAATTGTTTGCAATGTTGTGTCTATAAAGTGGTTTAAATTCATAATTACAATATCTTATCTTATCTTATGATACAGACATTATATCAATAAAGAAGATGATTACGTCCTACGCGTCATGCATTCTGTCATGCATATTAACCAATGACTTAAATTCTGTCAAGTCACTGGTTTTTGCTGGCTAGCTCAGGCAACCCATTCCATGCTCTAAAAGCACTAGGGAATAAGGAGTATTTGTACAAATTTGTCCTAGCATATGGGACGAGGAATGTGCCTTTATGCCTTTCTGAGTATTTTATTTAATTCTGTTTTTATATTTGAATATAACATTTATAATAAACATAACATTCGATACAACTACTTATAGTAATCAAAACATTGTTGACGAAAGTGTATCTTTATAATTATGAGCACTTCTTAGCATACTGACTTCTAGGTCACTAAATAATAGTTGTAAAAATGGTGACTTTTTATTAAAAAAATATTTGTTTTGCATATTTACTTTTAAAATTAACTCTTTCTCTCGGTAATTATTTTTCATGATCCTACGGAATAATTCATTTTGCTCATTTGTAGTTCACATCACTGTTATGATACAACTTCAATAACTTTGTAATTTAAAAAAAAGATTTATTTTGGTATAGAATTAAGAGCTCTTTTTATATTTATCAAAAATTAATGTTTATTAAACGAAAATTTAATTTAATGTGGTCAAAGAAACGATGGTATCGTCATTCCGGAGAGAAAGAGTGAAATGATTCGCTTTCAGTAAACAGAAACGTTGACTTTGCATCAGAACTTTGAAAGGTTTTAAAAATATCATAATGTCGGATTTTTCTATTTCTTTTTCTAGTTTCTGTATTTTAAAAGGACGGACGGACCGTTGACGGACAGGCAAACAGACAGATGGACCACAGAATGCAGATTACGGCTATTTCACTTTCGGGGGACGTTATAATACATTTTTTTTCATGTTTTAAGGAACAATGAACATATTTCCACGAACAACGATGAAGTTTAGTACCGACCCGTCTTCATTCGTTTACAGTTATTTGAAAATCAAATAGAAGTAATTCAAGTAAAGTGTATAACTGTTCAAGAGAATGCATAGAAAAAAAAACATGTTTATCCCTATCAATAAAAATTTAAAAAATCACTCCTATCTCTTTCAAAAGTGTTGCCCTTGATTTTTACAAACGCCATGATGATTACTCCCCCTTGTGATCTGTTCGCTATATATAGAAGGTAAGAAGGAATGGGAGGAAGAATAAAACGAAACTGGTTGATTACAAAGATGTAATCTTTTCTAGATTTCAGATTTCTACCTCACACGATGCTAACACATAAAACACTTTCAAAATCAAAGAGTAAACACGTCATTTCCTTTCTGTCTCTACCCCTTTCGCTTTCATTTCAGTTGTTGTTGTTGTTGTTGTTTCTAAATATATTTCATGAACTCTTAACGGAATCTTTTTTGCCATAACATTAACTCAGGGAGGGGATGCAGACGGGGAGAGGGGGCTTACAGTAAATGGGGGAGCCTGAATCGAAGAGTCGGCTGATTTGTAGAAATTCCCAACCAGCTTTGATGCCACTACCTCCCCCTGCACGCTAAGAGATTTTATAAAGCCCACCGCTATGAGTGGAGCAAATTTTTAGACATTCAACTCTAGAATGCCATTTTTTTTTTTTTACTCTCAGAAACACGAACCACGTTAGATCCCTGGATCCCTGAGTTTATCTTCTGTACACTCTTTGCCTGTACTGATGTTCTTAAACACAGACGGACGAGCAATAAACATTATCTGGACACTAGTACAATGGGGGTATTAGATTACAGATCTCCAAAGAAGAAAATGCCTCAACAAATGTCAACTTCACAAGCAATTACTGTAATTGTTGTTTTTTTTCTTTGACATTTTAACAAAGTCAAAGAGACAGCAGGAATTAACATTAAACTTGAATAAGTTACAACATTTGGACATTTACAAAACAAAGCTTGTATAAGGGAAACAGCCATAGGTCACCTAGACCAGTGTCAAACTCATTTAGGTATATTGGCCGCATAAAAACTTACTATGACCTTAAGGGCCGCAGCCAAAAATCAATTGCAAAACAGCTTACTAGTTTTATGTAAATTAGAAACAATACAATAGAATACAATAATTAATCGCATACCTGTCCCTTTATTAGCTAAATTTGTAGTACAATATGATGATTAAAAATTAATATGATTACGCATTATTTTGTTTGTTCTGATGCTTGACATCTTTTATAGGATACAAGCTTATTAATGTCATGTTGAAGTTTGTTTTCCACTGACACTTTCATCACTGTCGACAAATATTGATGAGATAATCTCGAAAGGTGAGGTGCTTTTGTAGCTTTCATTATGGCAAAGAACTGCTCACAGAGATCAGTGCTTGCAAACAGCAAGAATTCTGGCTGCAAATTCACGCAATTCAGGGTAAATAACCGTACAATTGTGGCAAAGCCAATTCTATATACTTCGATTTCAACAAAGAATCTGACTGCTTTTCTATCAGCTCCAGTTGCACATTACCAGCAGCAGTTTCAGAATCCAATGAGAATGGAGATACAAAGAACGAACATTTTTGCTCGTATGTCACGAAACGAAGTCACGAAAACGGCCATTGAAAGCATCTATAACGATTCCGGGGTGTAAGACATAGTTACCAAATGTTGTAGCCGTTTTTATCTTTTTAGTTCCTGACGCGTTGAGAAGTGAACAAGATTTCATCTTCATATTTTGTTTATCCACAGTCGTAATTTTGCTTGTAAGCACTTCCCATGATCACACGCAGTTGTGACAAGTTAGTCTTCACTTTAAATTTTAAAATTCAAGTCTAGCAGGTGACCAGTGAGATCAACTGCCAATGCCAAATCCCGAACCCATTAATCAGTTTGGAAATGTTCAACATGTTCACCTTTTATGTTCAGAAACAATACAATTACCTCACGCAGTGCACAAAATCTCTTCAATACTTTATGACACGAGAGCCAACGGAACGCAATCAAATTCGTGTCCAATGCCATCCAGAAACATCGAAAATTTGATTTAAACTACAGGCACAAATAAAATTGAGAGCGACTGAAACCGGTCTTATGACATGTTGGAACTTTAATTGTTTCTTGGTGATGATGCACTGAAAATAAGGAAATTTAAACTTTGCATCAGTCTCTCTTATTTTTTACCAGTAGCTTTGCATCAAAACCATTTCATTTCATGGTTTGTGCGCCATTCGTTGTTAGACTAGCTAGCTTTACCAAAGGTAAATTGTACTGCAATATCACCTACTCTAATTTCTCAAAAACATCCTTGCTTGTTGTGGTGTTATGCATAGAACAGAGCTCAAGTAGCTCCTCATGTATCTCAAAATTTCTGTCACAGGCCCTTATGAAATAGACAACTATACTTCACCCGTTACATCAGTTGACTCATGGAGAGCCAATTAAAAAAATTAAAAATCTTTAAATGTTCACGCAATCTGACTGACATGTCATTTATTCTATCTGCCACAGTGTTCCTAGTTAACGCTATTTCTGTGAATGCTTTTACCATTTCTGGACAAATTACTTCGGAAGCTTTAACGACACACTCCTTCATGAAATCACATGCACTAAAGGATTTGCTATGGCTTGTAATTAATGTCAAAATGTACTTTAAATTTCATTCACTGCAGACTCACTCTCGTTGTTCAGTTTCACAAAAACTATTTTTCAATTGAAGTAGCTTGTCATCTCTTATTTTCCAGCGTAACAGTTTAACATTATTTTGATAATTTTTAGGTGGCTAAGCGGGCCGCACGCATAGTGGTCGCGGGCCGCATGCGGCCCCCGAACGCCGTGTTTGACATGCCTGGTCTACACTTCTTAACACTATAAAATTTATTTCCTATTTTTGATATAAATCAAAATTATAAGCTCACTGGGCATAATATACCCTAGCTACGCCACTGGATGTGTTTCTTTGCGACAAATGGTTTGGCAAAAAATAATTCACTAATTTAGAGCTCTAGATTCTAGGAGAAACCCGTGCCTTTTGTCAAGGAGACAGACAACTTCAACAGACTAATACCCGGCTATCCACTTACGTGGACTGCTAAAGGGAAAGTACGTAGCCCATTTGTTATAGTCAGGACTTGGCGGGCGACATGCACTCATGTTATGGTGTGTGGGTGTGAGGGTGTGTGTTTCTATGGTGACGGTGGGCGGAGTTAACGATTTGTTGTGAATGATGCAAGATAATCGGCGCTGTCGTCAGCGGTATTAGAAAAGGGAGACGACTTCAGAACGTGAGACTGAAAAGACGTGTTTTTTGTAGTGATTTTGGAGTATGTACAAAATGCCATTTTATATATCACTAAAGTCTATTACATTGATTTCATTTTATCGTAAGTTGAATTTATCTATACAGTAAAGTAAAGTTCCCCTTTCAGACCTTGTGGTCTATAGGGCAGATGATGTGGCCTACGGTTAACGAGGGTGTCATCTGGCCAACACAACGACAAACCGCCTTTACTTTTCCCCAACTAATGTCAGATACCCATTAGAGCTGGGTGATGAACCCGATGAACCCGAAATTTAAAAATCCCAGTCTTCACCAGGATTCGAACCCCGGACCCCGGTTCGGAAGTCAAGCCCTTTACCGCTCAGCCACTGCGCCTCCTGAATTTGTCTATACTGAAGTAAAAATTATATTTAATTGTGTTAACAAAAGAAGTTGTGAAAGTTATTTCAGGTTTTTCAAGTAGAGCTATAAAACGCCTACATCGGTTTAGTTGTCCACCAGCGGTTCGTGTCACAGGTCAACGACTGTCCACAACAACACATTCGGCAGTTTGGACAGCAGAAGACCTGTTACTGAGTCTCTTCTTAAACTCTCTCCTGGAAAATGCTCTATTCGATCGGTAACCACTCGACTACCTATCAAGGGGACTTAGGTTCGAAACCAGAGTCTAACTGAGTTTGCTGAGCACTTAAAAAGGCAGCACGGAAGCCTTCTTAGGGGACTCCCCCTCTCACCCCACCCTCACTGGTTCACAAAAAGGAAAGGTTCATGAGCCCACTGAGCATGCTAGAAGCATGAAAGATGCGCTGGAAAACTGAAATGTAACCATGGTATCGGACAGATTGCAGGGGCAGCTTGGCTCTAGATAATTTGAAAAAAAATGTATGGTTTAATCAAATTTCACACAAAAAATGTGTTATTTAGCAGGCAGCTTTTTCAAAACTGTCAAATTAAAATTAATGAAAGTGTGTACTTTCTAGGAATAAACAGCATTTTTCATTTGCACGGCAATCAGGACGTCATGTTTGGTTTGTTTGCTATAATTTTAGGATACGTATAACAAACAAGACAAACATCTTTTTAACAATCATTCAATCATTTATAACTATATCACGTCATCTTTGTTAAAGGCCTGAGTAGGAAATATCTATTTTAAAATCATCTTGTAATATATTGACCTGCCTGAAGGTCATAGAGAGAAGAAAAAGGTCTAGGATCATGGTGGCTATGGGTTTAACAATTATAACACAAGAAGATAAATATGATTTGTCACTCTAGGTCACTCTAGGTTATTTCATATTTCATGCTAACCTAATGAGACGTCCACTATAAATCACCTGGACATGTGAATAATATATACTTCTATTTAAATTAATTTCTAGTACAAAGGTCATGGCCATTGAAAGACGGTCGACGAATCTTGCTTGGTGCCCCAACGGTCCAACAGACTAAGAGATAGATAAAGGTAAAGATAAGATAAGATAATTTTTATTGATCCAATCTAATGGAAATTCAGTTTGACTACAATTTAAAACCTCAGCGCTTTATGAAATTGACTTCTATGTACTTCTCGATGACGACAGCTGATCTTGTAACACTCTGACCGAAAGTGGGATAAAGGCAAAAAAAAAAGGTAAATGTTTTGGAGCCGAATGAGGAATAGGGCAGCTCACTCAAATTGATTCGTAACCTGTCTACGTCAATTAATAATTGTTGAAAGTTTTAACTTATCCGAGAATGGGGTGTGGGAGAAAAAGCGTGATAAAAAAACTGTTAACGGACAGACAAACAGAGTGTGTTGATATAACATTTGTGAAAAGGTTTCAAAAAATCATTTATTATATGCACGAAGGAGTTCACCAAAATTATTTCCGAATTATTGTAAAAATAATTTCTAGTACTAAAAGTATCCACTTATTCCAACGTAACAATTTTCGGTCTGGTGACCATATAGATATACTAAATTCATATGACGGGCAGCAATACAGTAAAACTACTATAGCTTTGAGAGACCGGATTCGCAGACCGTAGGATGATCACCCCTTTTTTGTGTTTCAGAGGTACTCTATTTATATAAGAGATGTTAAAATTAAATTTAAATCTACACAATTAAGATATATTGTTTTTTATTAAGTACTGTCAATTCTAATGAATTCTAATTTTTAGAGTAACACCATTAGTAAAAACACTTAACTTAGAAAGCCTTTAGGATAGAAGACTCAAAAGCAAAGTAGCGATTATGCATAAAGCACTAAACAATAATCTTCAAATACAAAAAAAAAAAAGAAGGTTACAAAGACAGTTCGTGAGGTCACAGGTACACATAACCTGTCCCCCCCCCCTAAGTGGTCCACCCAGGCAGGTAAAAAGGCAGGTTTCAATATTTTCAGAAGGAACATCAGAATGAAATTGTCAAAGGCAAATGACAGAAGAATGGAGAAAGAAAGTTTTAAATTTTCTTTTTTCGAGCTTCCGTCCCATTTTCCCATTTCATCCTCTATCTCTCTTTCTCTTTCTTTCTTTCTTTCCTCTTTCTTTTTCTGTTTTATATTTTAGTTTCACCTCTTTTTCTTTCATTTTTTTTTTCTACAATTCAATTTACTCTTTTTTTTGTTTTTCATATTCTCTTTTCATTTCCAGGATCTCCCCCTTTCTCCCAGTCTCTCTCTTTATCTTCCTTCCTCAGTCCCTCTCTCTCCCAGTCTCTCTCTTTATCTTCCTTCCTCAGTCCCTCTCTCTCTCCCAGTCTCTCTCTTTATCTTCCTTCCTCAGTCCCCTCTCTCTCTCCCAGTCTCTCTCTTTATCTTCCTTCCTCAGTCCCCTCTCTCTCTCCCAGTCTCTCTCTTTATCTTCCTTCCTCAGTCCCCTCTCTCTCTCCCAGTCTCTCTCTTTATCTTCCTTCCTCAGTCCCCTCTCTCTCTCCCAGTCTCTCTCTTTATCTTCCTTCCTCAGTCCCCTCTCTCTCTCCCAGTCTCTCTCTTTATCTTCCTTCCTCAGTCCCCTCTCTCTCTCCCAGTCTCTCTCTTTATCTTCCTTCCTCAGTCCCCTCTCTCTCTCCCAGTCTCTCTCTTTATCTTCCTTCCTCAGTCCCCTCTCTCTCTCCCAGTCTCTCTCTTTATCTTCCTTCCTCAGTCCCCTCTCTCTCTCCCAGTCTCTCTCTTTATCTTCCTTCCTCAGTCCCCTCTCTCTCTCCCAGTCTCTCTCTTTATCTTCCTTCCTCAGTCCCCTCTCTCTACTCTTACCTTTTCTCTCTCTATTTCTCCATATTTCTCTCTCCCTTCTTTCTATCTCCCTTCTTTCTCTTTCCCTACCCCATTTCCGCCCTTTCTCTCTTTCCTTCCGTCAGATCTGGACGAAAGATTTAAAAACGCCTTTATCCCACTTTCGGTCAGAGTGTTACGAGATCATCTGTCGTCATCGAGAAGTACATAGAAGTCTCATTCATGAGAGTGTGTATTTGCATCAATAATGTTATTGGTATAGTACTAACGCTAAGGTGGTCGATTGCAGACAAACTGAATTTCAATTTGGTCAGCTGCTTGAGAAAAACATTCATAAGAAAGCTAAAAAGGTTTGAGAAATAAAAAATCACCCTTCAGGTCAGGAATTTGTGATTTTACCATCACAAAAGTGATACAAGACACCGATAGCAAAGACAAACAGACACAAAAACTCTTTTGTTCCCCTGGCAATCAAATCATTAAATAAAATTAAACTATCTGATATAACCTTTTCCCATGTATATTATGAGTGAGTCTGATATGAATGTACATTTTGGTTTTCTATAGTTATTATGTTGTGTTTGGTGTAATGCACAAATTGTAAGACCATTTTTCTTATGGATAGTATAGATTATTATTATTATCATATTATCTTATTTATCTTAGCCTCTCTTTCTCGTAATGTCTCTTATGATCTCTCTATTAACTCCTCGTCTATAAACTAAATTATAGGAATTGCGGTATCTTCTTTCATTGTACAGCTATCATTTTCGTATGTAGTGAAATATTAATACATCTTTTCGTATTTTTTAATCTTGGTTTCGCCCTCTCTCTATCTATTCTTCTCATTGCTGTGTTTTTTCTTTCTCTCTCTAGTAAACTAACAGACACACATAACATCGAGAACTGTCTTCTCTCTGTCTTGTATACGACACTTTGGAACTTACGGATAAAACCGTTCAGAACAGAAGATATTTATCTGCTTGCTACTTGACAAGGGCGTTAACAGAGATGGAAAAATCTCACAAAGTATGAGTGCACTGCTCTTGCACTAAATATATATTTTTAAAAAATGAGGGGAGAGAAAAACGTCTCGACACATTCTATTCTCCAAAAAGATGTCGAGGACAATGTGATTGAAATGTAGAGATAGGAAATAGCCATGGATAAAGGAACCAGAACATAGATATTAACTTATAACGGAGCAATATCAGATATGTTCAAAGTCAATAGAATGTGTATATCTTTGTATGGGAGACTTTTTTATATTTTAAAATTTCTGTTTCTCTTTCGCTGTCTCCTTTACATTGCCTATTTACACTTTCTCTCTCTCTCTCTTATCTGGCTCTACTTTTTTGCAAATTTCTCTCACTTTCTCTCTCCAAGTCTCTTTCTCTCTCTCTATCTCTCTCTCCAAGTCTCTTTCTCTCTCTCTATCTCTCTTCCTCTCTAACACTCTCTTTCTATCTCTCTCTCCCATTCGCATTCTCTATCTCTCTCCCCCACTCTCTTTCTATCTCTCTCTCTTCCACTCTCTTTCTCTCTCTCTCCCACTCTCTTTCTATCTCTCTCTCCCACTCTCTTTCTATCTCTCTCTTCCACTCTCTTTCTCTCTCCCTCTCTCTCTCCCACTCTCTTTCTATCTCTCTCTGCCACTCGCTTTCTCTCTCTCTATCTCTCCCTCTCTCTCTCCCACTCTCTTTCTATCTCTCTCTGCCACTCGCTTTCTCTCTCTCTATCTCTCTCTCTCCCACTCTCTTTCTATCTCTCTCTCCCACTCTCTTTCTATCTCTCTCTTCCAATCTCTTTCTCTCTCCCTCTCTCTCTCCCACTCTCTTTCTATCTCTCTCTGCCACTCGCTTTCTCTCTCTATCTCTCTCTCTCCCTCTCTCTCTCCCACTCTCTTTCTCTCTCTCCCACTCCTTTCTCTCTCTCTATCTCTCTCTCTCCCACTCTCTTTCTATCTCTCTCTCCTACTCTCTCTCTATATCTCTCTCCCACTCTCTTTCTATCTCTCTCTCCTACTCTCTCTCTATATCTCTCTCCCACTCTCTTTCTATCTCTCTCTCCCACTCTCTTTCTATCTCTCTCTCCCACTCGCTTTCTCTCTCTCTATCTCTCTCTCCCACTCTCTTTCTATCTCTCTCTCCTACTCTCTCTCTATATCTCTCTCCCACTCTCTTTCTATCTCTCTCCTACTCTCTCTCTATATCTCTCTCCCACTCTCTTTCTATCTCTCTCCCACTCTCTTTCTATCTCTCTCCTACTCTCTCTCTATATCTCTCTCCCACTCTCTTTCTATCTCTCTCTCCTACTATCTCTCTATATCTCTCTCCCACTCTCTTTCTATCTCTCTCTCCTACTCTCTCTCTATATCTCTCTCCCACTCTCTTTCTATCTCTCTCTCCCACTCTCTTTCTATCTCTCTCTCTCCCACTCTCTTTCTATCTCTCTCTCCCACTCTCTTTCTCTCTCTCTATCTCTCACTCCCACTCTCTTTCTATCTCTCTCTCCCACTCTCTTTCTCTCTCTCTCTCCCACTCTCTTTCTATCTCTCTCTCCCACTCTCTTTCTATCTCTCTCTCTCCCACTCTCTTTCTATCTCTCTCTCCCACTCTCTTTCTCTCTCTCTATCTCTCTCTCCCACTCTCTTTCTATCTCTCTCTCTCGCACTCTCTTTCTATCTCTCTCTCCCACTCTCTTTCTATCTCTCTCTCCCACTCTCTTTCTATCTCTCTCTCCCACTCTCTTTCTATCTCTCTCCCACTCTCTTTCTCTCTCTCTATCTCTCTCTCCCACTCTCTTTCTATCCCTCTCTCTCCCACTCTCTTTCTATCTCTCTCTCCCACTCTCTTTCTATCTCTCTCTCCCACTCTCTTTCTCTCTCTATATATCTCTCTCCCACTCTCTTTCTATCTCTCTCTCCCACTCTCTTTCTCTCTATATATATCTCTCTCCCACTCTCTTTCTATCTCTCTCTCCCACTCTCTTTCTCTCTATATATATCTCTCTCCCACTCTCTTTCTATCTCTCTCTCCCACTCTCTTTCTCTCTATATATATCTCTCTCCCACTCTCTTTCTATCTCTCTCTCCCACTCTCTTTCTCTATATATATATCTCTCTCCCACTCTCTTTCTATCTCTCTCTCCCACTCTCTTTCTATCTCTCTCTCCCACTCTCTTTCTCTCTCTCTATCTCTCTCTCTCCCACTCTCTTTCTATCTCTCTCTCCCACTCTCTTTCTATCTCTGTCTCCCACTCGCTTTCTCTCTCTCTATCTCTCTCTCTCCCACTCTCTTTCTATCTCTCTCTCCCACTCTCTTTCTATCTCTGTCTCCCACTCGCTTTCTCTCTCTCTATCTCTCTCTCCCTCTCTCTCTCCCACTCTCTTTCTATCTCTCTCTCCCACTCTCTTTCTATCTCTCTCTCTCTCACTCGCTTTCTCTCTCTCTATCTCTCTCTCCCTCTCTCTTTCTACCTCTCTCTCCCACTCTCTTTCTATCTCTCTCTCCCACTCGCTTTCTCTCTCTCTATCTCTCTCTCTCCCACTCTCTTTCTATCTCTCTCTCCCACTCTCTTTCTATCTCTGTCTCCCACTCGCTTTCTCTCTCTCTATCTCTCTCTCTCCCACTCTCTTTCTATCTCTCTCTCCCACTCTCTTTCTATCTCTGTCTCCCACTCGCTTTCTCTCTCTCTATCTCTCTCTCTCCCTCTCTCTCTCCCACTCTCTTTCTATCTCTCTCTGCCACTCGCTTTCTCTCTCTCTATCTCTCTCTCTTTATTTTTACGACACTTTTGTTCATGAGTCATTGAATAAATGATTGAAACTATACAAAGCAATTAGATCAATAAGATAATCATTATATGAAATCAGTTAGGTCAGGTTCACATCTAACTTCACCTTCACTTTCACCTATCCTTTGGTCTGCTTGACCGTTGGGGCACCACACAAGATCTGTCTGTTCTTTCTGAAAATATTGCAACCTGCCTTTTTAACTGCCTGGGTGGACCACTTCGGGGCCGAATTTGAGTTTGCGTTTCCACACAAACAGTCTTTGTAACCTTGTTTTATATTTTGTTTCTATCTCTAGATTGATTCAGCGAGGAACATGAAATCCTTTTAATCTAAAATGTTGGCTTCATAAACAGAAACACAGATTTGAGAACGTAACAACGAGATATGTTCATAAAGAATCTATTCTTATAAGTCGGAGCTGTACACGTCATCGTAATAAGTCACCCATGGTTCTATTCAACATAGATCTACAACTGCGACAGTTTCAACATAGATCTACAACTACGACAATTTTAACATAGATCTACAACTACGACAATTTTAACATAGATCTACAACTACGACAATTTTAACATAGATCTACAACTACGACAATTTCAACATAGATCTACAACTACGACAATTTTAACATAGATCTAAAACCACGACTATTTCAACATAGATCTAAAACCACGACTATTTCAACATAGATCTACAACTACGACAATTTTAACATAGATCTACAACTACGACAATTTCAACATAGATCTACAACTACGACAATTTTAACATAGATCTAAAACCACGACTATTTCAACATAGATCTACAACTACGACAATTTTTACATAGATCGACAACTACGACAATTTTAACATAGATCTAAAACCACGACTATTTCAACATAGATCTACAACTACGACAATTTTAACATAGATCTAAAACCACGACTATTTCAACATAGATCTACAACTACGACAATTTTAACATAGATCTACAACTACAACAATTTTAACATAGATCTAAAACCACGACTATTTCAACATAGATCTACAACTACGACAATTTTAACATAGATCTACAACTACGACAATTTTAACATAGATCTAAAACCACGACTATTTCAACATAGATCTACAACTACGAAAATTTTAACATAGATCTACAACTACGACTATTTCAACATAGATCAACAACTACGACAATTTCAACATAGATCTACAACTACGACAGTTTCAACATAGATCTAAAACCACGACTATTTCAACATATATCTACAACTACGACAATTTTAACATAGATCGACAACTACGACAATTTTAACATAGATCTAAAACCACGACTATTTCAACATAGATCTACAACTACGACAATTTTAACATAGATCTAAAACCACGACTATTTCAACATAGATCTACAACTACGACAATTTTAACATAGATCTACAACTACGACAATTTTAACATAGATCTAAAACCACGACTATTTCAACATAGATCTACAACTACGACAATTTTAACATAGATCGACAACTACGACAATTTTAACATAGATCTAAAACCACGACTATTTCAACATAGATCTACAACTACGACAATTTTAACATAGATCTAAAACCACGACTATTTCAACATAGATCTACAACTACGACAATTTTAACATAGATCTACAACTACGACAATTTCAACATAGATCTAAAACCACGACTATTTCAACATAGATCTACAACTACGACAATTTTAACATAGATCTACAACTACGACAATTTTAACATAGATCTAAAACCACGACTATTTCAACATAGATCTACAACTACGACAATTTTAACATAGATCTACAACTACGACTATTTCAACATAGATCAACAACTACGACAATTTCAACATAGATCTACAACTACGACAGTTTCAACATAGATCTAAAACCACGACTATTTCAACATATATCTACAACTACGACAATTTTAACATAGATCGACAACTACGACAATTTTAACATAGATCTAAAACCACGACTATTTCAACATAGATCTACAACTACGACAATTTTAACATAGATCTACAACTACGACAATTTTAACATAGATCTAAAACCACGACTATTTCAACATAGATCTACAACTACGACAATTTTAACATAGATCTACAACTACGACAATTTTAACATAGATCTAAAACCACGACTATTTCAACATAGATCTACAACTACGACAATTTTAACATAGATCTACAACTACGACTATTTCAACATAGATCTACAACTACGACAATTTCAACATAGATCTACAACTACGACAGTTTCAACATAGATCTAAAACCACGACTATTTCAACATTACACTACCGTAAATCCGTGCTTGCTTCTATCCCAACTGTATCCGTCACATACACAGGTTCACTTTTATAAAGAATCACACACACACGTGTAGTCACACATAATCAGCCCAATTAAAGTGTGTCAAAATAAACACCAACACACACACTAACAAAATGAAAGTGTTTCTAGGAGAATCTCTGCTTCTTTTTTCCTAGTCACTGTAATCATTATCAATGAAGCCAGGACTCAAGGATCCGGAAATTACCGGAGATATTTTGACCTAACTTTTGCCATCAATCAAGTTGCGCCAGTTGTCAGGGATGGCTGTCGTACTGCTTCATCAATGGAAATCGATGTCAATTAGTTTCTGTACATCGATGGGGCCACGCTTTCCTGGGATGCTGTTTATCTAGCCAGCGTACGACACGACAGTTCCTGCGTGCTAGTGGCAGAATGAAGAGAAATACCAGCGTTTCTCAATCTGAGGTACGCCTACCTCTGAGTCCCTGAGGGTAAGGATACAGAAGTAAGAAGGAAAATTACTTCAAAAAAAATATTATGAAATATGGGGGAGTACTTGGGAAAAATAGAGTTATTGAACCTGAAAGAGTTACATTCCCTTAGTCAAGTACTAAAACGTTTATAGGTGACCGATAACAGAGATTATTGAAGCGAAACATCACAAGGTAGATAATCATAAAAATAAACTTCATCAAAACAAGAATTCAGGGATTTCTAAAACAAAAACAAAACATTTTGAGTTAGCAGGGTCAAAGTAAAGCTTCTTTATTTTATTTTATGATTATTATTTTTAATTCAACACTATCTCCGTGGATTCATTATTTTAACTATTTTATATTAGCATAATTGTAGCCAGCGTCTTTGTTATTGTACTATTTCTGTTTTATGATATTAAAATATTGATTTTTCAAGAGTTAAAGCCGTTAGACATAAAAATACATTAATTATACCTCCAGCATACGCTTTGATATAGTGTGACTAGGATTCAGGCTAGATTAAATGCCAATGTATCGACCTCTCAATTCCTAATTCTCACTCTGATAATCTTTATACAATAGTCACCTTGCTAGGCCATTTTTTGTTTAAATTTAATTATTGATGAAGTAGGTTCTAGTAAAGTGGGAACAACTCTAGCTGGCCTCAACCACCGACTACATTGATGTAAAAATAGCATCTATGTGATGTAAAAAGGGAAGCAACTGTTACTGTACTATTGTTGTTTTCATAAATGACTCTCATTTATATAGATACTGGGTCTACGTATTCCATCACATTACTTATTGAAAATATAAACAATCAGGCTTTAATAAACCGTCCTTTCTACAGTATATCTGCACGGATAGTACGTCTGACGTGAATAGCTTTGCATACGGGTTAATAAAATCAGACAGTATACACACCACTGTATGTCTGCTTTTCATCAGGCAGTATACACACCACTAATTGTCTATTATAATAAGACAGTATACACACCATTGTATGTCTATTATAATAAGGCAGTATACACACCACTAATTGTCTATTATAATAAGACAGTATACGCAACATTGTATGTCTATTATAATAAGGCAGTATACACACCATTGTTTGTCTATTATAATAAGACAGTATACACACCACTGTATGTGTATTATAATAAGGCAGTATACACACCATTGTTTGTCTATTATAATAAGACAGTATACACACCACTGTATGTCTATTATAATAAGGCAGTATACACACCACTGTTTGTCTGCTTTAAGAAGACATTATACACACCACTGTTTGTCTGCTTTAAGAAGACATTATACACACCACTGTTTGTCTGCTTTAAGAAGACATTATACACACCTTTGTTTGTCTGCTTTAATAAGACAGTATACACATCACTGTTTTTTGAAGTAACGACTGTAACATATAAGAGAAGATAAGCGAGCTATTAAAAGTAAGGTAGATAACACAGAAATTTCTTGCCACCGATAATGTTTAATAGTTCTCTCCTGTTCCAAATATAAATAGAGATTTTAATAGAGGTACTCTTTATCTCCGTGAATATTTTCCACGTTCTGATGGAATGATTAATTTAACCTGTTCTAATTATAATGGCATAACTTTTTTATTTAGAATCGTAGGATAATGTTTTTGATATTGAATTAAAGGAAAATGAATGTTCTTTTTAGATATTACAAAATCAAGTGTATAAATTGAAGTGGTATTTATATTTTCTTTGCTTTATAAACATTAAAAATGAAAATCTGAAAACTCACCAATGGATGACGAAAAAATTTAATCCAAGTCGCATAAGAAGATCATTTCTATTCCAAACTGAATTAAACGCTATTGTTTTATAATCCTTATTCATATTTTCATGAAATAGAACTGGCACTAAAACAATAAAAAACTCATGGAGTACAAAACTGGAGCACATTATCCAAGGTCACCTCCATAGAAAATGTATGAGAAAAAAAACAACAACTTGCAACATTAAGTTCCAGTAATAAAATAATTACACTGCACATGATATAATTCAAACAAAAGTAATTCATTGCTATTTATATAATGTTTGCCTGAACAGCAAACAACTTCTATGTTTAACTGTGGTATTAAAATTAATCCATATAGATGTGCGGGAGGTAACGACGAGTCTAATCCCATCATTGTAGTCGTGGTCAGAAATTTATTAATTGCATAGTTAGAAACTGGTTTCCATTTTGTAAAAATGGATGCCCTGCGTGCTGGAGTGTTTATTTTTATTATGTAGACTGCATAACTCATTATTGCATCTACAAGATTATCAACAATTGCGGAATGTAGTAGAGTAAAGCTCAGAATTTAGTAAGCTCATGTTGACACCTCTAGATCTATATACCACATTGGCTGAAGTAGGTCTAGACTTATTGGAAGGAATAAATCTAACATTGCTTTCTGTTTTAGTACTTATCTCTGAATTTTTCAAGTTTGTTGAAACAGGCCTAGATCTAGATGTATTCTTTGTGCTGATACGTCTAGTTTTTAGGAGGGGGCGTGGCAGGTTCATCTGCTTATGAACTATCAGATTCAGATCTAAAATTTAGATCTAGATCTAACACTGACACTAGATTTATCACTATGAAGTATGAACAGATAAAACAAAATCACTGTTATCTGAATCAATAAGGTCTTTTACATGTTGATCCGAATATAAGTTAGATCTACAAGTTTTAGTAGATCGACTTCGAAAACGCTCTGCAATATTAAAACCACGTTGAAGGAAGTCAACAGTGAACTCTTATATTTAGAATATAAGCATTTAAAATTATTAATCAAGAATAGGAACGAAACAAAGATGTTTAACTGCACCGACGACAATATCGTCGCTTCATCGGCTTTTACAAAATCGACCGACGCTATTATCGTCGCTTGGAAGATAAAGAGTTTATGTAATCTTATGTGAATATTCGTTGTTGTTTTGTGTGTGTGTGTGTGTGTGTGTGTGTGTGTGTGTGTGTGTGTGTGTGTGCGTGCGCGCGCGTGTGTGTGTGTATGTGTGTGTGTGTGTTTGTGTGTGTGTGTGTGTGTGTGCGCGCGTGTGTGTGTATGTGTGTGTGTGTGTGTGTGTTTGTGTGTGTTTGTGTGTGTGTGTGTGTGTGTGTGTGTGTTAATCTAGAGGCTCTAATTTGCGTATTTTCTAGTTTCTTTCTGTTTTCTTGCATTCAGGAAAGTGGCGGACAGGGTGTTCAAATCGGCCCGAGCATTTTCTATACAATGCGGCCCACAAATCGTGTGCCATATGACTGGAATCCAATCCTATCTGTCCTCAAAAGCATTGTGTGATGTTTAATAACGTATCGAAAGTGTTTTGCTATATGAATAATTTATTAGATGATTTTGAAACAAACGGATTTATAATTAATATTACGAAATTAATAAAGTATAATACCTGGAATGGTGAATCTATTATTACGATAAACTTTCTGCTACCATATAACGTATACATGTACTTGACATAGACATTGGATGGCTGCCTGGTCGTGAGGCTTGCGCACCGGACTGTCGTTCGGATTTAACGTAGGTCGAGGGTTCAAATCCTGCCCGCTCCCATCCCCGGTCGTCCTGCGGGAGGCTTGGACTAGGAAGTAAATTATCTTCAACTCTGAAGGAACATCCTAAACATGTAAAACAAAACATTGTACAACGCTGGTTCGGTCATATTGTTTGACACGACTCGCTGTCCAAATCATCTATAATTAAGGTACAAAAGTAAAAAAAAAAAAAAAAAAGCTACATGCTAGACGTCAAACAATATATCAATGTATCTGCCTAAGAATAGAAACAAAAAAAGGGTGAAATAAGTAAGCACAATATATTGCAATTATTTAGTTATGTATTAAAAAATAAATATAAAAACTTTATAAAATAAAAAATAAAAAATCCGTTACAGATATTAGAACTCTGTACCTGTGGAATGAAATGCCAATGTTCTACGCAACTGTCACACAACAAGCTATCTTATTAAAGAAATACGAGGTTATTTATATGTACTTTGATTTATATCTCTGTCTGATAGATAGATAGAGCTACGTTTTTTTAATTTACTATTTTTAAAATATTGTTTCAAAATGTTGAACTTAATATGAATGAAAACATTTATTTGTTTTAAAATATTATTAGTAAATAGAAAGAAAACGTTTGATGCTAACATTATATTTGACCTTACAGATTCAAAATTTGTAATATTTATATATATTATAAGTAGATGAAATCTTTTCCAAGTCATCTACCTTTGAAGGAATGACCTTTCTGTTTTTCATTTTCGTAGTACAATGATATAGAGAACTCTATGAGCGTTTTAATAAGAAAAATTAGCATTTTATTTGATAGTAAATCTTTTTTTACAGTGTGAGTGAATTGTCGAAGTGACATAATTATACGAAAATGTTTCTTTAAATTAATTATTATAGAACTTTTAAAAGAGAACACATGTTCTTGTATTTATTGTAACAAAATTTAATTTGTGAGGATGTTATACATTTCTATGTAAACCAATTTTACTTTAAATATTTTTTTTATATTAAATGGAGAAAAAGAGTGTCTCCTAATGTAAACCGAATTTCATATACTTGTATTGTTTTGCAAGGCCTAGCATAGCAATTTATGTTTATATATTTAACTATACAAACCATTAGATGGACATGTGATGCATCCAAAATGTATTAAAACCAAAATTTGAATATATATTTTTAAAAGTCAATATAAATGCCAACAATATGTCACCTTAAAAGATTAAAAACATAAAACTGTGGACGCAGACATTGAACTGTTCACATAGTCCAATCCGTATAACTCAACCAGACTCCCGTGCTTCACTAAAATAAAAACAGACCATTATTTACATTGGCTTTTCAACACAAAGAACTAATGCATATCACCATACGACAAAAGGCGGTGATCAATCTTCATAAAACGGATCATGATCAAGTTAGTCGAATCTTCAAGTTACCATAATCCACTATTTATGTATAACTTAATCATACCTTATACTATTGTTGAATTACAATAAGAATTAGCATGTGACTGGACACTCTATTTATAGGACCCGGAACCTTGTTGTTGGTGGCCGTATAGATCCATCCGAATATATATTTACACTAACGTCGATCTCTATAAGAAATTATGACCTTAAGTTTCCCGCTTATCGTTTAGTGTGTATAAGGAATTGACATCCGTCAGGAGCATTATTTACGGCTAAAAGTGTGTTAACGACAATGTCCAGATTAGTATTAGACTTTAAAATGTAAAAGATTTTCTCTTAAATCCGACACTCAAATTATTGCTTTCAAAGAGAATATTATAAAATCTTAAAACAATTTACTGGCATTCATGTGGCCTCTTCGGTGGTCCTGCCGGCCCAATTGGGTACCGGCCCACCGGGCATTAGCCCGAATGCCCATATAGCCAGTTCGCCCCTGGTTGAGGAGTCTTAAACAGAAAAAAACAACATATTCTATTATTAGCCTAACCGAGGTCAAATAACATTTTAACACTATGTTCCAGTTTAATTTTTTTTTAATGAGCATATTTGTGCGAGGGTATTTGTATGCTTTCAATTAGTTGTTCCTGAGATTACCTACACCCTTACCTGTAACCTATCCTTAGTTTGGAGGCGCGGTGGCTGAGCGGTAAAGCGCTTGGCTTCCACACCGGAGTCCGAAGTTCGAATCCTGGTGAAGACTGGGATTTTTAATTTCGGGATCAACGGGCGCCCCTGAGTCCACCCTACTCTAATGGGTGCCTGACATTAGTTGGAGAAAAGCAAAAGGCGGTTGGTCGTTGTGCTGGCCACATGACACCCTCGTTAACTGTAGGCCACATAAACAGATGACCTTTATCATCCTCTGCCCAATAGACCACAAGGTCTGAAAGGGGAACTTTACTACTTTTACTTTGATCCTTAGTGTGTTGGATTTTGGGGCACCACCACAAACCGTCTTTCCCCTATCCTCCTTTTTGTTTTCGACTTGACAATCATCTCTTTCAATGGTAGACGTTCCCATCTCTTCTCTCCCTTTGTCTGCCTGTTCTTCCCCATTTTGGTAATTACCCATGCAGTACGTCATTTGCTTGTCCTGAGGACCCCGTGATACGGCCGTACAGTTTAAGTTTGCAGTTTCGGATTTGCGGTCGGCAGGAAGTCGTGGGCTAGTGATTGCCTAAAGAATGGGCTACCATTAAATTATTGTTTAACGCTATTTCTCCGGCAGGCATTCTTCGATCAAGTTGATACTTTAAACAATTATTTACTGTCCCTAACAAAACATAAATCAATAAACAAAACATAAATCAATAAACAAAACATAAATCAATAAACAAAACATAAATCAATAAACAAAACATAAATCAATAAACAAAACATAAATCAATAAACAAAACATAAATCAATAAACAAAACATAAATCAATAAACAAAACATAAATCAATAAACAAAACATAAATCAATAAACAAAACATAAATCAATAAACAAAACATAAATCAATAAACAAAACATAAATCAATAAACAAAACATAAATCAATAAACAAAACATAAATCAATAAACAAAACATAAATCAATAAACAAAACATAAATCAATAAACAAAACATAAATCAATAAACAAAACATAAATCAATAAACAAAACATAAATCAATAAACAAAACATAAATCAATAAACAAAACATAAATCAATAAACAAAACATAAATCAATAAACAAAACATAAATCAATAAACAAAACATAAATCAATAAACAAAACATAAATCAATAAACAAAACATAAATCAATAAACAAAACATAAATCAATAAACAAAACATAAATCAATAAACAAAACATAAATCAATAAACAAAACATAAATCAATAAACAAAACATAAATCAATAAACAAAACATAAATCAATAAACAAAACATAAATCAATAAACAAAACATAAATCAATAAACAAAACATAAATCAATAAACAAAACATAAATCAATAAACAAAACATAAATCAATAAACAAAACATAAATCAATAAACAAAACATAAATCAATAAACAAAACATAAATCAATAAACAAAACATAAATCAATAAACAAAACATAAATCAATAAACAAAACATAAATCAATAAACAAAACATAAATCAATAAACAAAACATAAATCAATAAACAAAACATAAATCAATAAACAAAACATAAATCAATAAACAAAACATAAATCAATAAACAAAACATAAATCAATAAACAAAACATAAATCAATAAACAAAACATAAATCAATAAACAAAACATAAATCAATAAACAAAACATAAATCAATAAACAAAACATAAATCAATAAACAAAACATAAATCAATAAACAAAACATAAATCAATAAACAAAACATAAATCAATAAACAAAACATAAATCAATAAACAAAACATAAATCAATAAACAAAACATAAATCAATAAACAAAACATAAATCAATAAACATAACATAAATCAATAAACAAAACATAAATCAATAAACAAAACATAAATCAATAAACAAAACATAAATCAATAAACAAAACATAAATCAATAAACAAAACATAAATCAATAAACAAAACATAAATCAATAAACAAAACATAAATCAATAAACAAAACATAAATCAATAAACAAAACATAAATCAATAAACAAAACATAAATCAATAAACAAAACATAAATCAATAAACAAAACATAAATCAATAAACAAAACATAAATCAATAAACAAAACATAAATCAATAAACAAAACATAAAATCAATAAACAAAACATAAATCAATAAACAAAACATAAATCAATAAACAAAACATAAATCAATAAACAAAACATAAATCAATAAACAAAACATAAATCAATAAACAAAACATAAATCAATAAACAAAACATAAATCAATAAACAAAACATAAATCAATAAACAAAACATAAATCAATAAACAAAACATAAATCAATAAACAAAACATAAATCAATAAACAAAACATAAAATCAATTTGTTAATTAATTATTGGTAATTAATTATTTTGTTAGATATAGAATATGAGAAATAACTTGTACATTATTGATAGATATAGTTTTAAGGGCCGAGTTCTTCCCCTTTAGATAAACTTTGTTGTTTTTTTTTAAAGGATTTTTTTAATATTTTGCTTGTTAAATATTGAAATCCATGCAACCATCCAAGTGGCGCTACAGCCCATGGAGAGCTCTCCACTGCTTCAGTGGATCCCTCCATTGACATCTCTCTTGAGATTTTTGTTTCCATGCCCCACCTTTGAATTAACCTGCTGTACATCTGCCTCTACATCGTCAATCCATCGTATCCGCGGTCCTTTCGGTCGTCACTTTTTGATGTTTATCCCCCCTTGTTCTTTGACATTCTTTGAAGTTGACCTGCCCAGCGAAGTTTCAGATCTTGTGGTCTATAGGGCAGATGATGTAAAGGCCATCTGTTTCTGTAGCCTACGGTCAATGAGGGTGTAATGTGGCCAGCACAACGACCAACCGCCTTTACTTTTCCCCAACTAGCGTTAGGTACCCATCAGAGCTTGGTGGACTCAGAGGCGCCCGAAGATCCTGAAGTTAAAAATCCCAGGATTCGAACCCCGGACCCCGGGTCGGTAGCCAAGCGCTTTACCGCTCAGCCACCGCGCCTCGCTGGTCTGTCTGTCTGGTATACATTTTGTGCACGCTATTTCTCCCTCTTCCTATCCCTCTGTCTTTCTGTCATGTTGTCTTCCCGTCGCTTTCTCTGTCTGCCTCTTCTTTTGTCTGGTAATGTTCCCTGAAGGAGGGTCTAGATACTAACGAAAAAGACATATCAATTAATTATTTTCATAAAAGTAAACTACTAAAAATGCTTCATCAAATTTTATTTAATAATTCATATGTCAGGTTCTTCTCAGACTTATCTAGGGGTATGATCAAAGTATTAATGTCATTTAAATCGACATAAGTAGATCAATAACTTGTGAACTTGTAAATAATATATATATATATATATATATATAACTATATATATATATATATATATATATATATATATATATATATATATAACTATATATATATATATATATATATATATCATCGTCCATCGTGGTTCGATGATGACCACTTTTGTCATCCAGGGGGCTGAGGGCTTTGCACTGGGGTTTTGTACTTCCTCATGTGGCTGGTGAGACCTACGTGTGTCCGGATTTTTTTTTTTTTTTTTTTTTGGGGGGGGGGGGAATGACTAATGACTTGCGCTGGAATTTTGATTTAAGTAAGGAGGATTCGCGCACACGTCGACCTCACTCTCTCGCCCTAAAGCCCATCCGTTTCCAGAAGCAAGATTTGGTCAAGACGTCCGGGGAAGAGTTTGTGTGTAGTGGATGACCAGAGCCTTTCTGTGTGTCTTGTCCTGCTCTAGAGTGCTCCAAAGCAATGTGCTGTAGTTGTCTTTCTGTCCGATTTGTCTACTTTTGTGACGTTTCGCACAGGCCACCAAGTCCAGACTTCACATGTTAGGCTTGACAGAACCTCAGTGTACTGAGTGTCACGGACACGTCAGATACCCTCTACCTGGTTTAGACGGCCAGTCAAAGCCATTTCCGGGGTGTGGCGGCTGCGCATGCTACAGCTTCTGTGAGCCACAGGTTAGAGTTGGGTACCGAGTGCAGACCAAGACTGAGCCAAGCTACCCTCAAAAAGAGGTGGACTGCCTATCCACTAGAGGTGCTACCACTCCCAGATACACCCTGATACTTATCTTTATTACTATTAAATAGTAACTATGAAAATATACTTCACAACAGCTTCAGTTCTAACAATAATTATTAATATTAGAAAAAAAAAGCTTGTTCAATCAGACCCTCGACAAAGTAATTCTCTTCAACTAAAAACAAACTCCAAACAACATTCTCTTCTACACCACAAGATACCAACAGTAAAGTAAAGTTCCCCTTTCAGCCCTTTTGATCTATGGGGCAGATTTGTTTCTGTGGCCCACGGTTAACAAGGGTGTCATATGCCCAGCAGCAAAACCAACCGCCTTTGATTTTCTCCAACTAATGTAATAATAATAATAATAATAATGCCGAAAATGTGGAAATGTGGGCGAGTCGATTAAACACATTATGGCAGGATGCCCAGCCCTATCAGAATCAGCCTACCTAGGTCGCCATAACCAAGTTGCAAAGCTAATACACCAACACCTGGCTTTGACGTACAATTTGATCGGTAAGGACACTCCTCCTTATTATAAATACTCTCCTCAAGAGGTTCTCGAGTCTACTGAACATCTGCTGAACTGGGATAGGCTTATTCTGACCGACAAAACGGTAGATTTCAATCGCCCGGATCTGCTGTTCATCGATAAAAAAGAAAAAAAACGCTACCATTATTGATATCGCCGCACCACTGTCTCATAATTAAAAAAAAAACTCTGATAGAAAAACAAAGAAAATATAGGAACCTAGGTTCGGAGATTAGCGTCTATGAAAATTGTCCAAAATAACAATATACCCCATTGTTATATCGACCAACCGAGGGGATTATAACAACTGACCTCACAGACACCTTCAAGACCCTTAACAATCCTGGGAACATCCTTGTTGCCTGTCAGAGGGCGGTACTGCTGCAGACCTGCCACATCACCAGAAAATTCCTCAGTGGAAACTGTTAAAGGGACTACGATGAATTTTGTTTCTCTTTAGCGAAACTCGACCCTGGCAGCGCCAGAGAATGACTACCCGTTCATTTCTAACATAATAATAATAATAATAATCTTTATTGTCCGTAAGGAAATTTGTCTTACAATTTGTGCATTACACCAAACAAAAAACATTATAACTATAAAAAAAAACAAATTGTACATTCACCTCAGACTCACTTATAATTTACATGTGAAAAGTATATATCAGATGGTTTCTATTTAATGTTTTGATTGCCAGGGGAACAAACGAGTGTTTGTGTCTGTTTGTCTTTGCTATCGGTGTCTTGTATCTCTTTAGTGATGGTAAAATCACAAAATCCTGACACAAAGGGTGATTTTTTATTTCTAGAATCTTTTTAGCTTTTTTATGGATGTTTGTCTCAAACAGCTGCCCAAATGGGGTTTGTTTGTTTTTTTTGCCAGTGACTTTGCCAGCAGCATTAAGGATTCAATAAATTTTTTTTATTTATTTTTAATGCTCAGATTGCCATACCAGGCAGTGATATCGAAACTTAAAATATTGCAGATGTGAGAGTGATAAAACATAGCCAAGGCTTTTTCGCTAACATTAAACGTGGACAGTTCTCTCAGTAATCGTAATCTTTTTTCGTTGATATAATAAGTATTTGCTGTAAAGTTTAGTTTATTGTCTAGGATAGTATTAAGGTATTGAAGCTACTGAAACAATATTATTTTCATTCTTTTAACTACGAAAATCGATTATCATTTCTTTGTTGTTGCTTTTTTTTTCTGACATTTAATAGTAAAAAATTATCTTTACAGTATTTTTCAATGTGTTCAATTTCTCTGAAATACTCATTCACGTCTGAGCTCTCTGAGAGCAGGGCAAGAAGAGCCGCATCATCAGCGAATTTTGTGAAGGAGCAAAAAGGACTATCGGATTGAAAATCATTGGTGTACAAACGAACCACAATGGCGACCTCACAGCCCCCTGGGGCGCCCCTGTGTTAAATATGCGTGCATATGATATTACATTGTTTACCCTAACCCTCTGAGATCTCTGGGTCAAAATTCATTAGCCCATAGTATTATGTATGGACTAATCTTCCACGCTTTCATCTTGTCAATGAGTTAATGAAGTTGTATAGTGTTAAAAGCTGATGAGAAATCAATAAAGAACAATCTTACATAAGTGTTCGGTAAGTCCTGATGTTTGTAGACACAATTTAAAATATTTAGGATGGCATCGTCTACACCTTTACCCTTTTGGTAAGCAAATTGTAAAGGGTCTAACTTACTACAAAGATCATTCAGAAGAAACATTTTGACCATTTTTTCGAAATATTTAGACACAATGGAAGTGAAACAGGTCTGAAGTCATTCATTTCCCTTTGGTTTGGAAACCTTTGGCACAGGGTTTGGACAACTTCCACACAGATGGTATCTCGTGGTTTAGTAATGAAGTGGAAAAAATCTCTAGGTGTATATATATACACACACACACACACACACACACGCCCTTCTGAGATTAGTGTTAGAGTCGTCAATAAATCAAGAGATTATTTTTGATTCGATGCACTTGTCATGAATAGATGTGTCATGAAAAGGGTTATTAAAGATGCTGACACCACACATTCGTGTAGTTGAAACTCAACACAGCTATAGACAGTTACCTTACAGCTAGATTACAACACAGCTATAGACCGTTACCTTACAGCTAGATTACAACACAGCTATAGACAGCTACATTACAGCTAGATTAAAACACAGCTATAGACAGTTACCTTACAACTAGATTACAACACAGCTATAGACAGTTACCTTACAGCTACATTACAACACAGGTATAGACAGTTACCTTACAGCTACATTATGAGAAACCTAATTGTTTTAATTCTAGTTCTTTGCAGTTTTAGAGTCCGTAAGTTGAAACAAATAAACTATTTTCCTTATCAAATTTTGTAAATTGTTTTTTACTTAGAGGCCCCCGTAAAGGGAAAGCAGCTATTAGTTTTGTGTAGTCTGTAAGTCCTTCTGTCTATCTGTCCGTCCCGTTTAGTTCGCAAAAAAAAATAGAAAAGGTATTAAACATCCAATATAATATTTTAGATTCTGCAAATGTCTGATGCAACGGCTACTTTTTCTTTTCTGAAAGCGAACCGTTTAATTTTCAATATTAAATAAGCAAGTTTTTTTTTCAGAAAGACTCTTCACTATTAATAGTAAAAAAAAAATCATCTACACAAAGGGATGTTAACATCCAAGCGGGTTTGTTTTATTCTAAAGTAATATTATCAAAATATGTGTATTATTACATGTCTAGACAACGTTCAGCAAGTTGTTTTGCACATTGTTTTACAATTTGCCTTTTTATTTCATCAGACCTACAAGCTTTTATTGGGTTGACGTTTTAAACTCGTTCTCTCCTAATTGACGACTCCAACGTTGATTTGACCTTATTAAATTTAACTGATTTATTTTTGGATTTTTAAACTTTAGTGTTTTGTAAAAAGTGCATGCATTCTCCTATAATTCGATACCAAATAAAACATTTTCTGATGACAAACAAAAAAAGTGATTGAAGTTTAATCCTAACAGGGGAGGGAAATACATCTGAGCAAAATGAAGAATTCTCTCTGAACAGGGAAAATACTTACTCAGAGAAAGAGTTTAAAATGTTACATATTTTCTGTTTAGTTATTACTAATTCGAGACAAAGGGTTTCTAGGGTTATGGTTTGGAAGGCCTTGAGTTGTTAAAATTATTTGCGTCAAAATGACAGTAAAAGTCTTCTTATCTTATCTTATATAATACAGACGTTACTTTAAAAAAGAAGATGATTACGTCCTACGCGTCATGCATTTAGTCATGCATATTAACCAATGACATAAATTCTGCCAAGTCACTGGTTTTTCGGGCTAGCTCAGGCAACCCATTCCATGCTCTAATAGCGCTAGGGAAGAAGGAGTATTTGTATAAAATTTGTCCTAGCATATGGGACGAGGAATGTTGAGTCCTTGAGTTAATCAGCAGGTGTTTCTTCAATTCTATCCATGAGATTCTTTTTAGTTCTGACCTGTGTTCCTGTCATTCGTAATATTCCCCAAGCGCAACGCAGAGAATTTTTCATAGGAGAAAAATGTCTTCCTAATTCTAAACAGAACTTTTCTTTTCTATGCTAGCTCTGGATCTATTAATACCTTTAAGAATAAATTCTCATTTGCACCTTTCAAATGCCCTTCTTTTATAAATTCAATTAGGAGAACAGAAATATATCAGAATTCTTATACTAGATCTATTCTTTTTTTTTTTTTTAGCGATCAGTCAAGGGAGGCCAAGATTGTCTTTAGTCTTGAAATGCAAACAATCAGCAGGTTTCAACCTTTATGCACAAGGTACAACAAAAATGTGTCTGTACCTGGGACAAGAAAATAAGACTTATGTCGAGGCTAAAGCAGATTGCACAAGTAAGTTAACATTTCAAGCCATGTCTCGTCTTATCTTTGCCTGGGGTCCCGTTTGAGTCTTACGCTGATAAACCTTAATTCTTGAGTTGAGGGGTCCCAAACGGAGGATGCATATTCTATTATTGGCCTAAGCAAGGTTAAATAACATTTTAGTTTTATGTTCTTATTTGATTAATAGAAATTTCTTTCAATAAACCCTAATGCTTTGTTTGATTTTTTGATAGTTTTATCAGTATGGGGATTCCATGACAGTTTTTCATTTATTATAACACCTAGGTATTTTACGTTTTTAGTCTGTGTTACTGGTTTACCATGAATAAGATAAGTGGAATTAATTTGTTTTAGTTTTATTGTTACTCTTAACAACTGACATTTTTCTGGGTAGAAAGACATGCTCCAATTTGATTCCCATTTCTGTAATTCATCTAATTCTCTTTGTAAAATATCTGTGTCTTGTATTGTTCAATCACAAATTTACTACATGATTGATCTAAGGTAATTAGTGTGGATCATTGCTGCGATTGCTTCATTTTTAAAAAAATTTTGCTTTATATTTTTGATTTCTGTTTTAAAAAAGGTAGAAACTCTAGACTTGCTGTCTTGAATACGTTGGAGAAGTACCAAATTGTAGAGCCCATGTCCAATGTGTGGATTGGTTTAGATGATATTGTAACTGAAGGAACCTATCGGTGGGCAGATGGGTCAATACTGGATCTTCAAAGTGAGCTGAAAAAAAAAATCTTTTACCCAGGTTAGTTTGTGGACTTATTTTTCCCCCTATTTTTTTTTTTTTTTTTTGAGGAAGAGCCACTATTGGTTTTGCAATAATCTTCCATTCACCCCTGTCATGTCAAACGTACGTAATACAATATTTAAAAATAAAACAAAGCTTATCCAAGGGGAAGGGGAAGAATCACAAAATTCACTGCTATATATCTCAATATTGCAGGAATAGTCTTCCTTTTTCTATTTAAAACAAACTAATTTAAAAACCACTAAGTTTTCAACTAATTGGTTATCGTTTTTTGATTGATTCGTGTTTTGTCATCGACTGTGAATACTTATCCGAAATTTCAATTTGATCCGAGAATGGGAAATGGGAGAAAAACCATATTCAAAACATATATACAGGCCCAACTCTCAGTGAGTAGCATTTCTTTCCCTAGTTCGATACCCACAAAAAAAATCAATTACAAATAATTACTTATAATAATTTTTTTTATTGATAAGCCTACATGTCTTGATAAGTAGAATAAGTAATTGTGTGAAGTTTCAGCTTGATCCGAGAATAGGTGTTTGTATATATTTAACGTGTACGGGTTCAGTACCAGACAGACAGAGGAAGTTAATATACGCTTTGTACTAAAATATTTGATAAACCACTATTGAACATTTAAGTTTAATACCGTCTGTACAGCATTACATTAGGGATTCGGCGAGATCGGTATGACGAGCTACAGTACAATATCTCTCGGTCAGAGGAGCTACAGTACAAGATCTCGAAGAGGAGCTACAGTACATGATCTAACGGTAAGAGGAGCCACAGTACATGATCTGACGGTAAGAGGAGCTACAGTACATGATCTGACGGTAAGAGGAGCTACAGTACATGATCTGACGGTAAAAGGAGCTACAGTACATGATCTGACGGTAAGAGGAGCTACAGTACATGATCTGACGGTAAGAGGAGCTACAGTACATGATCTGACGGTAAGAGGAGCTACAGTGCATGATCTGACGGTAAGAGGAGCTACAGTGCATGATCTCACGGTACCAGTAGCTACAGTACATAATCTCGCGGTAAGAAGAGCTACAGTGCATGATCTGACGGTAAGAGGAGCTACAGTACATGATCTGACGGTAAAAAGAGCTAGAGTACATGATCTGACGGTAAAAGGAGCTACTGTACAAGATCTCACGGTACCAGTAGCTACAGTACATGATCTCGCGGTAAGAGGAGCTACAGTGCATGATCTGACGGTAAGAGGAGCTACAGTACATGATCTGACGGTAAGAGGAGCTACTTTACAAGATCTCACGGTACCAGTAGCTACAGTACATGATCTCGCGGTAAGAGGAGCTACAGTGCATGATCTGACGGTAAGAGGAGCTACTGTACAAGATCTCACGGTACCAGTAGCTACAGTACATGATCTCGCGGTAAGAGGAGCTACAGTGCATGATCTGACGGTAAGAAAAGCTACAGTACATGATCTAACGGCAAGAGGAGCTACTGTACAAGATCTCACGGTACCAGTAGCTACAGTACATGATCTCGCGGTAAGAGGAGCTACAGTGCTCGATCTGACGGTAAGAGGAGCTACAGTACATGATCTAACGGTAAGAGGAGCTACTGTACAAGATCTCACGGTACCAGTAGCTACAGTACATGATCTCGCGGTAAGAGGAGCTACAGTGCATGATCTGACGGTAAGAGGAGCTACAGTACATGATCTGACGGTTAGAGGAGCTACAGTACACGATCTAACGGTAAGAGGAGCTACTGTACAAGATCTCACGGTACCAGTAGCTACAGTACATGATCTAACGGTAAAAGGAGCTATAGTACGTGATCTCGCCGTAAGAGGAACTACAGTACATGATCTGACGGTAAGAGGAGCTACAGTACATTGTTTCATGGAAAGAGGAGCTACAGTACAAGATACAAGATGTTGCGGTAAAAGGAGCTACAGTACATGATCTGACGGTAAGAGGAGCTACAGTACATGATCTCGCGGTAAAAGGAACTATAGTACAGTATTACGCAAAGTAAAAGCGGTAGTGACTTTGTTGCTGTGCTGCACTCACGTACATGTGTTTACTTTAATATTAGTTCTAATTTAAAATTAGCAGTTTTAAATGGTGGCTGAAAGGTAAAGTTCTTAGCTTCTAAATCGGGGGTCCCGTGTCCGAATCCTGGTGAAGAATGAGATTTTAACTTTCGGGATCTTTGGGCGCCTCTGGGTCCATCAAGCTGTAATGGGTACCTGACATAAGTTGGGAAAAGTAAAGGCGGTTGGTCGTTGTACTGGCCACATGACACCCTCGTCAACCGTAGGCCATTGAAACAGATAACCTTTACATCATCTGCTCTATATATTAAGAGGTCTGCAAAGGGAACTTTACTTTTTTATCATTAAATATTATAGATTTTCACGATAAACTGAACACTATTTAGTACGTACATTTAAACTCCACCTTTGCCAACTCAATAAAAATATAAAAAAACAAGATTACAAAGAGAGTTTGTGTTATCACACAAACTCAGAAAAGGCCTCCTTCGAATTCTCCAATGGACCAGGACTATTCAAGCCACAGTCTTGTTTTCATCGTTAAAGTAATAAAATTTAAAAATCATTGGGCACTTAAATAATATTAATAAAAATAAAATAAAATTCATTTATCACTTTTAAAGTTTAAATCTTTCAAAATGAATTTATATCAAACATAATTACCTTTTCAATTACATGTTGTTGTTTTTTCATAAGTAAAGTTCCTCTTTATTGTCTAAAATATCATTATGTCCGATTTTCATCAGTTTCAATGGCCGACGGTTAAAATGAGTTTTCAGGTGGCCAGCACCGCCTTTGTTTACCCCTTAACTAAGCCCTAAGGACAGGTAAATTAATAGAGATGGGTGGACTCAGAGGCGTCCTAAAAATCCTGATATTCAAAATCCCTGACTGCGCCGTGCCCTTTATTTAGACATATTAAAAGTGAATACAAATGTAAAGCTAAGGGCTGAAACAATTAATGATGGATGGATTTGATGGATATATATATATATATATATATATATATATATATATATATATATATATATATATATTAGTTGTGTTTCACATGATCTATATTTCCTAAAGCCATGCTGGTATGGAGTAAGGACATTATGTTTGTTAAAGTGGTTTATGTTGTTGCTGCATATTATGTGTTCTAGGATTTTACATGTGATACCGGTCTATTGTTTCCTGGGTCAGATTTTTCTCCTTTTTTTAAAAAGGTGGGGGGATGACGTTTGCTTCTTTCCAATCCCTTGGTACTCTGCCCTGGTTAAGAGATGCCTGAAAAAGTATTTTGAACACTGGTGCTATCTTATTGCTTAGTTCTTTGAGTAATCTAGCTGTAATACCATCAGGTCCAGATGCTTTGTTAGCTTTAATATTGGCTAATAGTTTTTGGATTCCCTTTTCTTGTACTTCTATATCTCCCAACAACACTGCTGGTAGTCACACAGACTCTGGTCTATGTCTTGCTATGTCTTATAAATAGTTAAATTTAATAAAATACTCTGAAAGACACAAAAATAAAGGCACATTCCTCGTCCCATATGCTAGGACAAATTTGTACAAATACTCCTTCTTCCCTAGTGCTATTAGAGCATGGAATGGGTTGCCTGAGCTTGCCAGAAAAACCAGTGACTTGGCAGAATTTAAGTCATTGGTTAATATGCATGACTAAATGCATGACGCGTAGGACGTAATCATCTTCTTTTTTGAAGTAACGTCTGTATTATATAAGATAAGATAAGATAAATAGGTTGGTAGAAGTTCTTTCGTTGTTGTTGATTTCACTGCTGGTAGTCACACAGACTCTAGTCTGTTTTATTGCTATGTCTTATAAATACGTTGATAGAAATTGTTTTGGTGTTGTGGATTTTAGTGCTTGTAGTCACACAGAATATATATAACTTGTCATCCAGGGGGCTGAGGGCTTTACACTGGGGTTTTATGCCTCCTCGTGTGGCTGGTGAGACCTATGTGAGCCCGGAATGTTCGGCCGCGCACTGGGCAGGTTATTCCAGCTGGAGGTAGTGTCGTTTGCCTTGCTTTTCTTCTCTTGCGTTTTTCTTCTGCCAGCGTTGTTCTTTTTTCCTCAGCAACCTGTGCGCCAGTTTTCACAGCGCGACGCCATGGTGCTCTGTCATGTGCCAATGTCTCCCAGGTGCTTGGGTCTATGCTGAACGCCTTCAGAGAAGCTTTGAGGGTGTCCCTGAAGCGCTTTCTTTGACCACCTTGCGAGCGCTTTCCTTCGCTTAGTTGTCCATACAAGAGTCGTTTAGGGATGCGGTGGTCTTCCATTCTGTAGACGTGACCTGCCCATCGCAGCTGGGACTGCATCAGGATTGTGTGGATGCTTTGCAGACACGCTCTTCGAAGAACTTCAGTATCTGGTATTTTGTCCTGCCATTTGACATTTAGTCACACAGAATATAGTCTGTTTCTTAACATGTCTTATAAATTATAGACGTTTTGTCAAGAGAGATGAATAATTACATCCTACTCGTATCATATCAAGTTATGCATGTTTCGTTTGACTTATTATTCACCGAAGGAAATACTATCACAGCACTCCATATGCTAGCTTCTCTGCTTCTTTAGTCAGACAAGTTCCATCGTCATTTACAATTAAGGTTCTGGTTTGTCTTGTGTTGGTTTTAGATTTTAGTGTCTTGTATCTTATCTTATAAAATACAGACGTTACTTAAAAAAAAAAACAAGAATATGTCCTACGCCTTATGCATCTAGTCATGCATGTTAACCAATGATTTAAATTCTTTCAAGTCACTGATTTTCCTTTGTGGCTCAGGCAAGCCATTCCATGCTCTAATAGCATTAGGGAAGAAGAAGCATTTGTACGATGAATGTGCTTTTATCTTTGTATCTTTCTAAATATTTTATTATAATGCTATGAAATCTTTCAAGCTTCTATCGATTATAATGCACTTTTTTTTTTTTAATTTGAGTTATTCACATATTTAAATTCTGCGTAAAAAGTTGTAATAGTAAACACTTTATCATTTTTAGCGGCCCCCGAAAAGGGGAAAATACTCTATTAGTTTTGTGTGAAATGTCTTTCCGACTGTCCGTCCGTCTCGTTTAGATCTCGTAAACTAGAAAAGATATTGAAAATCCGACATCGTAATATTTTAGTCCATTCAAAGTTCTGGTGCAACGGGTACATTTTTCTTCTCTAAAAGCGAAAAATCTAATTTTTTAAATCACTTATGCAAGCAGTTTTTTTCATAAAAATACACCACTTTTAAAACTATTCTCTATTTATAGTAATGTTACGTTCATCTCTCTCCCCATCAGGCAAAAGAGCAAAGCTGCTAACCACACAACACATCAAGAACTTGACAAGACTCCAAATAATCTGGTGCTTTAATAATGGTCAATTAAAACAGCCAATATGACACAATTGGCAATACATCAACAACTAAAAATGCTCTACTGTACATCACCGTACTAAACTAATAAACTCCTCTATCTCTTCCTGGACTCGTACATTCACTTCAGGACCGACTTCATGGCAGACTAACAGTCCCGGTCTACTCGCTGTCCTGTCTTGAACTGCCCTGCCTTAGACACAGTGTCTCTCTGGTCCACGCAGGCTTATGATGACCATAACACGGGTTATATTCATGTGCAACGTTCATACCAGTACTGTCCTTTGCCCTTCGACATAGCCAGAGCCGCCGCGATGGTTGTGGCCGCCTGCGTGCGAAGTTAAAAAATGCCGCCCCCCCCTTTTTGTTTTAGAAAAAAAAATTCATTAAGACTGATCCACTATACTAAAGCGCTCTTTGATTTAAATCCATTTTTGTACCATTTCTTTTCTTTTTATATTCGCCACATCGTTGTCATATCCCCATTCCCTCTAAGATGTTTTATTGTCAATTTTAACTTTGCATTTTTGTAAAGGATGTAATGAAAAAGAAAGGAAACTTAGTCTTAATTATAACACACTTTTTTAGCGGCCCCCGAGGGGGAAAAGACACTATTAGTTTTGTGCAAAATGTCTGTCCGTCTGTCCCGTTTAGATCTCGTAAACTAGAAAAGATATTGAAAATCCGACATCACAATATTTTAGACCATTCAAAGTTCCGATGCAACGGCTACTTTTTTTTTTCTGAAAGCGAAAAATCTAATTTTTAAAATCAGTTATGCAAGCAGTTTTTTAAAGAGAAAAAGCTAATTAGTATGCATTATAAATTAGACCTAAATTAAAACGAAATGTAATCTTGTAAATTTCAATTTCGTGAGCTTTTTTTTTTTATTCCGAATTTTTTTTAATTTTTTTTTGAGCATTCGAATAAGAGATTGAGCCTTTTCAAAACAATTACATCAATTCTAAGACTTCAGTTAGGCCAGGAGAGGCGCGGTGGCTGAGCGATAGAGCGCTTGGCTTCCGAACCAGCCCCAATGGGTACCTGATAGTAGTTGGGGAAAAGTAATGGCGGTTGGTCGTTGTGCTGGCTACATGACACCCTCGTTAACCGTAGGCCACAAAAACAGATGAACTTTACATTATCTGCCCTATAGACCACAAGGTCTGAAAGGGGAACTAGTTAGGCCAGGTTGACATCTAACTTTGCATTCACTTGCACCTATCCTTTGATCTGCTGTACCGTTGGGGCACTACACAAGATCTGTCAACCTTCTTTCTCCATTCTTATCTCTCATTTGTCTTTGATATAACTTCATTTGGATGTTCTTTCTGAAAATATTGAAGCCTGCCTGGGTGGACCACTTCGGGGGCCGATTTTGAGTTTGTGTTTCCACACAAACTGTCTATGTAACCTTGTTTATTGACATGTTTAGAAACATTTAAATTGAATAGATTAGAAAGTAAACTCTTGACAGAAAAAAAGAAAACTGGGGCTCTTTGAGAATTTGCTATTATGGTTAGGCATATGTCACTTCCCTCAATAATACTGAAAGCGAATCATCTAATCAATCGTAACGCTTTATTCTTACAGTGGCTGTTAGGCTTATTGACGGCCTAGTTCATAGCTATCTTAGTCTCACACACACACACACATATATATGTATATATTTATATATACACATATATATATGTTATTGCAACTTGTTGTTTGACTAAAGACGCCGTTCCTCGATACACAGCTGTCGTCACAGGTTAGGCGCCGTTGTTTTTTCAACCTTCTTACTGCTGCTGTTGTGTATGGTATCTGCAATTTGAGACCATTCCTTTATGCTCGATCTCTCTCCATGTGGATCTATCTAGTGCCACTGGATAGCAATTTCTTAACACTACAGCACTGATCGACTGTAAAACAATACATACATTTTTCATCAGGAGAACCAACTGCTTATTATGTTGTTGAGGACTGAGTTTGCCAGAGATGCTGGTCAAGTTCGGACAAATTAGTTGACACGCTCTGCTACTGGAAATTAAGGTACCTTTGTGAGAAAGTGATTTGACACCCTAATTTATCAATGCCAACAATACTGTTGTAAACTTGTCCCCCCCCCCAACTGACCATTTTTCCCACGTGAGAACTTTTTGAATTTTGTTTATGTTTGGAGGCGAAACTGACCTGAGGAGTGTGTTGATGTGTGAAGTAACGGGAGTTATGATCGCGGAGTTTTGAACGGAGGATTGTTTTTCTTAAATCGGTTTTTGTGAATAGTTGTATGGACATTTTGACACATTTGATGAGGAGAACTGTGAAATTATTTCGATTACTTGGATTATTGACTATTCGTAGTGGATTGTGCTTCTGCAACCAGAGGGACATCGGCGACCTGACAATCGGTGAGTTTTCTTTCTTCAGTCTACTCTAAAGTCGTAACAACTGGTGTCAGAAGTGGGATCCCGCCCACTCTACTTACAATGTCTACTTCTAAACGCCTTCACGAGCTCCAGGTTAATGAAATCCGAAAGGAGCTAAAGAGGCGAGACATCGTAGCGTCAGGAAACAAAGAAGCCCTTGTTAGCCGTCTCAGAGAGGCCTTGAAAGAAGATGGGTTCGACCCGGACACTCACGAGTTCGAAGTGAAGACTGATCTCGGTGGAATATTGAGTGAAATGAAAAAAGAGCTTCTAGGGTCAATGCAAACAATCGCGAGTAGCCAGAAAACAGATATGGAGGAATTCAGAAGTAAGCTAAAGGATGAAGTCGCTGCAGTGAAGTCGGAGCTTACAGTGCAGATTGAGCAAAAGATTCAAGTCCTTAGCGACGAGGTCCAGGCAGTCAGAGTTGAGCTGGGCAAGGTTAAAGGCTCAAAAGTAAATTTAGGGTCAAGCGAGGCAACTGGAAAAGTCAAGCCACCTATCTTTGATGGTACGGTTTCGTGGACAGTTGATAAAAGACAATTTGAGGCGGCTGCAAAAGTGACCAACTGGAGAACAAACGAAGAAAAAGAAACTGGATTAATGCTTGCGTTACGAGGAAAGGTCACTGAATTGCTCCAGATAGTAAGTGACCAGCAAGATTATGAGGCACTTGTTAGAACTATGGAATTGCGATTTGGGGACGAACACATGAAGGAGGTTTATAGGGTGCAATTGAAGACTCGGCAGCAAAAACCAGGAGAGACACTACAAGAGTTGATGGCAGACATTGAACGACTGGCACGCTTGGCTTATCCGACCCTGACCCAAGAGATCTTAGGCGTTCTCGTAACGGACGCGTTTATCGATGGTGTTCATGACCCCGAATTGAAGAAGGCCATCCGATTGAGTGGGAAACGAGAGGCAAGCGATGCTTTGATATACGCCTTATCTTTTGAGGCAGCTAAAGACACAGCGAAAACGACCTATTTCAGTCGGGGGCTCCATGTGCAGGAGGAGGACCTCACGCATATTATCAGACAGGTGGTGGAAACTATAGAGGACCGGCGGTCTCAGCAGATGCCCAGGCAGAACAGATCGGTCTTTCGCTGCTGGAATTGCGATGCTCCTGGCCATATTCAAAGGAACTGTACTCGAAGAAATGCAGGCCGTCTGAGAGGAAGAGATGGATTGGGTAACTAGCAAGAAGCCACCGCCCAATCTCAGAACCAGGAAAACTAGATTCTGCCGGTCTCGTGGGGCGGAGACAGGCAGCGAGATTCACAGGAAGCCCTAGACTTATCATACCAGTGGCTGTGTTAGGTAAAAATAGAAGTTTGAGTGTACAAGGGAAAGTAGGAGTTCGTTTCTGCAGATTTCTCTTAGATACTGGCGCATCAAAATCAATAATTCACCCTAGTCTCGTAGAGAATATCGTGATTCAAGAAACAAGTGGCTATTCACTAAAAACAGCTAGTGGTGAACTGTTGCCGATTTTAGGACAAACCTTTGTAAAGTTTGAGATAGCTAACCAAACTTTTAGTCACGAATTCTTTGTCGCCCATATCATGGATGAGTGTATTCTGGGTCTAGACTTTATGCAATTATTTGGATTCACGTTGAACATTGGGGGTGGCACAGTACAATATGGGAATATAGAAATTCCCTTGCTGGGGGACAACATGGAAGAAGAACAGATTAAGAGGGTCTTGGTAACAGAAGACACCATCATACCCCCACAGACTGAAGCCATTATATGGGGAACAATAGAAGGTAACGATCCCATGTCTATCACAAGCCTCATAGAGCAGTCAAAGGAAGCATACAGAAGGTTGCCAGTTGGGAGAGTATTGGTTGTTAGCAGAGAAGACGAGAGTACCTGTTCGCGTTATGAACGTTGACACTCAAGCTTGCAACCTACCAAAGAATAATGTTATCGCCACCTGTTGCCCAGTGGAGCTTATTGCAACGTGTGGTGCGGTGGTCCCTTTAGATAGTGCATCGTTATGTGATTCTCGAGTTGATCTAATGCTTGGGGATGTGAGCGAGAATCTGTCAGAGGAAGAGTACAATAAAGCTAAACAACTGTTGCTTGAGTTTAAAGACAGTGAAAGTGAAGGTGGTCGGACTAATATGGCCACCCATAGGATAGATACAGGTAACAGTAGACCAATCCGGCAAACACCACGGCGATTACCATTAGCAAAACAACAAGAAGCCGCTCACATGTTGGAACAAATGAAGGGACAAGGAATTATAGAGCCGTCTAACAGCCCATGGTGCTCGCCTGTTGTTCTGGTTCCAAAAAAAAGATGGCTCTCTGCGTTTTTGCGTTGACTACAGGGCTTTAAATAACGTCACACAAAAAGACAGCTACCCACTGCCGCGTATCGATGACACATTAGACACTCTTTCTGGGGCTCATATATTTTCAACCCTAGATCTCAAAAGCGGCTACTGGCAAGTAGGTTTACACCCTGATGACAAACAGAAAACAGCTTTCTCCACGGGAAACGGACTATGGCAGTTTACGGTTATGCCTTTCGGGCTCTGCAATGCACCGGCAACTTTTGAGAGACTGATGGAACAAGTTTTGCGGGGCTTAAATTGGAATGCTTGCCTGGTTTACCTAGATGACATTATAGTCTTCGGAAAGACATTTGATGAGCACACACATAACTTGAGAGAAGTGATGCAGCGTATTCGAAGTGCGGGAATGAAACTAAATCCGAAGAAGTGCTCATTCTTTAAGAGGGAAGTTAAATATCTGGGACATATTGTATCCAAAGACGGAGTAGGCACGGATCCAGAAAAAACGGAAGTCGTCAAGCACTGGCCTACACCTACTAATCTTCATGAGCTCAGAAGCTTCTTGGGTCTTTGCAGCTATTACAGACGCTTTGTACCCAGTTTTTCCACTATCGCTAGAGCCCTTCACCAATTGACTGAGAGGAAGACGCAATTTCAATGGACGCCAGATTGCCAAGTAGCTTTTGAGAGATTGAAAGAGGCTCTCGTCTCATCGCCCATGTTGTCCTCTACCAGGTATTGTGTTTCAACTTGACACGGATGCTAGCAATACAGGGATCGGTGCTGTTTTATCACAGGAAGTGAATGGTAGCGAGAGAGTGATAGCCTACTTTAGCAGAAGTTTGTCAAAAGCTGAACGAAATTATTGTGTGACTAGACGTGAGCTGCTAGCTGTGGTGGACTGCATTAAACATTTTCACAAGTATCTGTATGGACAAAGATTTACTTTGAGAACAGACCATGCGGCCCTCCATAGGCTACTTTCCTTCAAGAATCCGGAAGGACAAGTAGCTAGATGGTTAGAAAGGTTACAGACTTATGATTCGAAACACAACACAGGAAGGGACAAGCCCATTCGAATGCTGACGCTTTATCACGACGACCTTGTAAGCAGGAGTGTAAGCATTGCTCAAAAGCAGAAGGGAAAACAAGAGCCCTGGATTGTAGACGGTTGGAGCAAAGTGCATCAGCGTCTTGGTCTGAGGAGACGATAAGCAGAGAACAAAAGGATGACAAAGATATAGCCCCAATTTTTGCAATGGAAGGAAGTTGGACAACGCCCTGATTGGCATCAAATTTCTAGTTCGGGAGAGATTACCAAGGCTTACTGGGCACAATGGGACTCTCTGGTGATAGACAACGGCGTCCTAAAACGGATTTGGGAATCCACCGATGGGACCTCGACACGAGTACAACTAGTTTTACCAAGGATTAGAATCCCAGAAGTACTACATGAAATGCACAACGGCTCCACAGGTGGTCACTTAAGCGTTAACAAAACGTTAGAAAAAGTCAGACAAAGGTTTTATTGGTGTCGTTACAAGGAAGACGTAGAAGATTGGTGCCGGAAATATGACCGTTGTACGGCAACTAAAGGCCCGCAACGTCGAACTAGAGGACCCTTGCAACAGTACAACGTAGGTGTACCATTTGAGAGAATCGCACTGGACGTAGCTGGACCTTTTCCTGAGACTAACAAAGGGAACAAATACATTCTAGTGATTATGGACTATTTTAGTAAATGGCCAGAAGCTTTCGCGATGCCCAACCAAGAAACCACAACAATAGTCGATATTTTGGTAGGACATTGGATTAGTCGGTTTGGTGTCCCAATGGAATTACATTCAGATCAAGGACGCAACTTTGAATCTAATCTGTTTCATGAGATTTGTAAAATCTTGAATATCGAGAAGACGCGAACCACACCACTACGCCCTCAATCAGATGGGATGGTAGAACGCTTCAATCGTACGTTGGTACAGCACCTGGCTAAAATGTCAGCGGAACAGCAAAATGATTGGGATGACTACATTTCCCTATTCCTCCTGTCTTATAGAGGAGCAATTCATGCAACTACAGGTTACACACCAGCCAAATTATTGTTTGGTCGAGAACTTAGGATGCCAGCAGACCTCTTATTTGGACAGCCAGGAGACCAACCAACAACGGCAAGCGAATATGTAACAGGACTTCGAAGGAGACTAGAAGAGGTTCATGCAGTTGCAAGGAGTAGGATAAAAGACAGTAGCAACTTTATGAAAACCAGATACGATAGAAGGGCCAATTCTACGGGGTTTGAAGAACATGATCTTGTCTGGCTATACAACCCCAAGAGAAAGAAAGGAGGATCGCCGAAATTACAGAAAGACTGGGAAGGCCCATATCGGATTGTGAAAAGGATCAATGACGCTGTTTACCGGATTCAGAAGGGCCCTCGAACCAAATGCAAAGTAGTGCACCTAGATCGGTTGCACCGTTATTGTGGAGATGATGGAGAGTCTGTTCGGGACGCACAGACCTAGGGAGGGGGCAGTGTTGTAAACTTGTCCCCCCCCCCAACTGACCATTTTTCCCACGTGAGAACTTTTTGAATTTTGTTTATGTTTGGAGGCGAAACTGACCTGAGCGAGTGTGTTGATTTGTGAAGTAACGGGAGTTATGATCGAGGATTTTTGAACGGAGGATTGTTTTTCTTAAATCGGTTTTTGTGACTAGTTGTATGGACATTTTGACACATTTGATGAGGAGAACTGTGACAGTATTTCGATTACTTGGATTATTGACTATTCGTAGTGGATTGTGATTCTGCAACCAGAGGGACATCGGCGACCTGACAATCGGTGAGTTTTCTTTCTTCAGTCTACTCTAAAGTCGTAACAATACTATGAAGAATAAATAAAATAATATAAAAGTACTTTTTGGCTGACGAGTTATCTTTAGTTAAGATTTCTCTGCCCCTATAACGGCAATGTCTTAATGTTAACTCTTTCTCTCCTAACTGACAATACCAACGTTGATTCCACTAGAATGTGGTAAAAAATTACGGAGAGAAAGAGTTAAGGCTAGACGTTTATTCCAAACGACTATACCCAGAAAAAAACATAAAAAATTATATTTTAAAACGGACAATACCTCGAGAACATTAGGCTGTAATTCATAATGAATTGCTTATAGCATGCTCAGAACGCTATGGCCCAATCTCATTTGCGCGGTTATCTGGTAGAAGGCTTTCCGTGCTGCCTTTAGGCGCTCAGTAAACACAACTCTGATCGAGTCGGGTGCAGAACCTCGAGCTACCTTCATAGGTAGCCAAGACAAATTCAAGCGTACTTAGCCCCTAGACCACTCTTCCCTCAAAAAATACTTTACAGACTCTTTTTTTTCTTTTAATATAATAAGACAAGAAAAATAAAATATTTTTTATTTACAAACTATTGAAACTCTGATTGCGATGACTAGCTAGTGTTATTGAAACTTCTACACATTTGTAGCTATGCAATCAGATGCCCGAAACTCACTTTTGGTTATCACCTACGTAAAAAAAATATTTCCCATTTCAGGCCTTGTGGTCTACATGGCAGATGATGTAAATGCAGTGGCGGACTGACTACATAGGCATTCGGGCAAATTTTGGTGGGTTGGTCTCCAATTGGGCTGGTAGGGCCACCGAAAGTAAATTGTTTTAAGATTTATAATATTCTCTTTAATAGCAACACTTTGCGCATCGTGATTTAAAAAAAAAACACATATTTTTTACACTTTAAAATCTAATAGTAATCTAACGCATTGTAGCAAATACACTGTTAGACACTTATTTTGTATTTTTAGTTTTTTAGAGACCCACCATTGTAGACTACTTACCTATTTACGCCTGCATTGCTTAATAAACAGGTAGGAGATGATTGTCCTATCGGAAGTAATTTGGTTTATTTTTAATAATGTGAACTACCCTATCCAAACATGTAATTAAAATAACAAGGGTTACAATTAAAGTTTGTGTCGAAACGCAAACTCAAAATCGGCCCCTTGAAGTGGTCCCTCATGTAGAATAAAACACAGGTTTCAATATTTGCAGAAAGAATGTCAGAAAGTATGAGCTACTTATAAATAACTACTATTCTATCTCCATCGATACAAAAAGAAGAGATTTTATGTTCTATTTCAAGTTCGACTAACGACTTGATACCACAGGATATGGAGATTTATTAATGTTATTATTATTACATTGTTAATGTTTATATGTGTTCAATGAACTGATAGTTATAAGGTATGGTTAAATCCTAGGTGTCACTGACAAAGACCGTATCATGAATGAAAAGATTAGAAACAGGATTAATACAGCAATTGGACCCCACGATGACATGCTAACGACTGTCAAAAAACGTTATCATACTCTATGTCCACATCACAAGGTCCTCAGGGCTCGCAAAGACTTTCCTTCAGGGAACAGTACCAGGAAGAAGAAGATGAAGAAAAAGACAGAGAAAGCGATGGGAAGACCGTGAATGAAATTTTATCAAAGGCAAAGGACAGAGAGAAAAAGAGAAATACGTTAGACAGATCTTGTGTGGTGCCCCAATGGTCCATTAGACTAGGGGATAGGTGATGGTGAAGCTAAATGTGAACCTGTCCTAATTGATGTTATTGAATGATTATCTAATATTTCTAAATGTTTTGTAAAGGGGGCATCTCTAAATCAAAACCTCATCAAATAAAACCTTTTCCCTCTAGTGAAGTGTATCAGTAGACTGCAGCAGACTACAGGTCATGTGTATAATAGAAATCATTACTTATTAATTGGTGTTCTAAATTATGTTCTGCGTATATGCATATTAAATAGAGTTTTTGCTGTTTGAAAAAAAAAGTAAACATTTTTTTGTAAATATAAGTAAATTGTAGGCATAAGATTACTTAACTTAGTAATACAATTTTTACAAGATTACAAAGAGAGTTTGTGTTATCACACAAACTCAGATGCGGACCCCATCGAATTCACCAATGGATCAGAAAGATATTCAAGCCATAGTCTTGTTTTGATCGTTTACAGTAATACAATTTTAAAAATCATTTGGCGTTAATTTTCACATAAAAGCCAACAGTGCAACATGTCGTCTTTGATAAGACTCTTCAAATTCTTTTGGAAAAAGTAAAGAAGCGTTAACTGATCACATTAGATCAGCATGGAAACCTCCCAGACAGTGTCGGTGGCACTTGGTGCAGTAGTTCAGGGTGTCACCCCTCCTCCATCAACTTTCTTGAAATATGTTCCAATAAACACTATTGCTAGTTAGTTCTTTTTGATGAACCAATACAGTGAGCTGATTACCTACTATTATTGATTTTTACTCAAATTTAAAATCCAACTGTTTATGACATTCATTCAAATGTTATTGCAAATTTTACAATGATATTTAATTAAAATTATAAACAGACTTATCATCATAAGATCAGGTTTCCTGTGTTATACTTTGAGACAGAAATGGTATAACGTTGTGCTGTGTCATTTACACTTAAACTACTATCTACATTTGTCTAGGCATACTTGGGCATATATCTAAAGATTTAAGTATTATCCTTTTCGATGTGTCTGCTTTTGCCAAGTTATATTTTTTCCAACTTGGTTGTCACCCAAAAAATGGTGTTGACCGGTGCAGACCGCACCCCTCATCCCCCCTCAGTGACGCCACTGCTCCAAGATACCTACCTCTACCCAACAATTTCGATTAATATATTGAAGTAGACGGGCTAGGTAATAACATAATATGAGCACAACTAAAGAGGTTCCCCATACGAACAGCATAGGCCTATTACACTATTACCCACTAGTAGGCCAACTTATTATGATCATAATAGCTCTATTTGCTTTATATGTCTAAACTAGATCCAGAATATAGAATATATCTAGAATCTAGATCTAGACAAGATCTAGATTTCTAGACTATTTCTAGATGTAGTCTAGATCTAAATCTACATCTAGACTAGATCAAGAACTAGAATCTAGACTAGATCTAGATTTCTAGACTAGTTCTTGACCTAAATCTAGACTAGATCTAGAAATAGTATCTAGAATCTAGATTAGAACTAGAATGTAGACTAGATATAAAATTGGAATCTAGACTAGACGTAGATTTCTGGTCTAGTTCAAGTCTAGATCTGAATCTAGACTCTAGCATGTCTAGATCTAAACTAGTTCTCGAGATCAAGATCTAGAATTAAATGTAGAAAATAGATTAGATTTATATCTAGAATCTAGAAATAGAATCTAGAACTATACTAGGACTCGTATGACTTTACACTTTTAATCTTAAACTACTAGACCTAGAGCTAGACCAATATTATGATCAGGATTAGTAGCCCTAGTACTGGGTAATAGTAGGCCTACACTTATGCTGTTCGCATCAGATTCACTTCTTAATTGGTTACTACTGCTTACAAAATAAATACATCTGCATGACTAAGCTATAAGAAGATAAGCTATTTCCTTAATAGATTATGCGTGTACATTTTGTTCAAATTAAATTTAAATCTTGATCTAGTCTGGCCTCTTTTTAGTCTAATTTAGATTGTTGTCAAGTGCATAAAGCATAAGGAGCAATATGTCAAAACTGCACCTATAAAAGTAGTTCGTTTTTTTTATAATTATAATTAAAACGAAGTTCGTATCAAAATTATTTTTTTAAAAACAACATTTCAATCAATATTCCATTCAATGAGTAAGTTAATGAATGGAAAGTATATTTTATAATGATCCGTCAAAAATTTTTCCATTGAGACCTTAGTTGCAAATTTATTTTGTAGCCTACTAATGCGCAAATCTATGAAAGAAGCTTGAGTTATTGATGAAGAAATCTGTGACCTTTTTTAAAAAATAACTTTTCCTGTTTTTCATTTGAAAAATCTGCTTGCATATGTTATTTTCAAAATTAAATGGTTCACTTTCGGAAAAGAAAAAAAGGTAGCTATTGCATCAGAACTTTGAAAGGTCTAAAATTGTATTATATCGACTTTTCAATATCTTTTCTAGTTTACGAGGTCTAAGCGGGATGGACAGACAGACCACACACAAACTAATAGCGTCTATTCCCCTTTCGGGGGACCGCTAAAATTTAATAGTGAAAATATAAGAAGACATTTTGAGAAGAACTTTCCTTAAGTATTATTAACTCTTTCTCTCCGTAATTTTTTACCACATTCTGGTGGAATCAACGTCGGTATCGTCACTTAGGAGAGAAAGAGTTAAGTGCGAGCACTTATGGTCTAGTCATGGGAACTTGTAATATTTTTTTTTTCCACCAATATTTCCTTGGGATGAAGAGATCTCAATTAATCTTTCATTCCTTTTGTAATAGTCTATACATTCGTTTCAACAGGAGAACCGAATGCTGCTTATGAATTGGAGGACTGTGTTTGCAATTATTGTTTCAAGAGTTTGCCAAGATTGTTTGACTCACCTTGCGGGGAAACTTATAGATATCTTTGTGAGAAATTAATTTAAAGTTCTAGAGGGAAAAAAATACATCGATACTCTAAACGAGCAAAATAGAAGGAAAAACTACATATCTCAATAATGCAAGATTTAAGTTAAAATCAAGAAACAAAATTTGAAAAATATATACTTGAAAGAAAAAAAAAGGTTATGAAAGGGGCAGAGCTCCACTTTTACAAATATATCTCAGAATAGTGTAGAACTATTTCCCTTTTTGGAAACGAAATAGCGTGTTCAAATTTGTACTAGACAGACAGAATGAGCTGATAGAAGCTTTGTAAAAAAAAAAAAATAAAGAAATATTTTTAAAGTTATTTTTTCTTAATATGTTTTTGTTAAAACCGCTTAATATCTCTAAGAGTGGCTGTAGATTTAATGTAATAGTCATGCTTTTTTTACTTTTTCTTTTATATGTCTCTATCTCTCTATCTATGTCTCTGTCTGTCTGTCTGTCTCTATGTCTCTCTCTATCGGTCTTTCTATGTCTCTCTCTCTCTCTCTGTCTGTCTGTCTCTCCCTATGTCACTCTATGTAGGTCTTTCTATGTCTCTATTTCTCTGTCTCTCTCTCTTTATGTCTCTCTCTGTCGATTTTTCTACGTCTCTCTCTCTCTCTTAACTTAATAACATGTCTGCTAGTGGTTGAGTGGTAGAGCGCTTGGTTTCTGAACTTGAGCATCCCGGGTTCCAATCCTGGTGAAAACTCTTTAATTTCGGGATCTTTAAGGCGGTTGGTCCTTGTGTTGGCCACCCACGTTAACTTTGGGCCACAGAAACTGATGACCTTCACATCATCTGCCCTATAAATCTCATGGTCTGAAGGGGAAACATTTCAAACATCCTTACATTCTAATTATAGAAATGGGAAAGTGCAGTCCAGTAAATGGATCGTCTTGAACTAATTTCCTAAGAGTCATGACTAAACACTACAGTTGATAGGCTTTTTCATTTGATATGTCCAATGCTCTCATGAGATGATTGATTTTGTAAATGGAAAACTATTTGCACTCAGTAACACTAAATAAAGGTTAACAAATAAAATTATGAATGATTCGTTTTTCGATTAAAAACGGATTACGTCATTTACAAAATACTAATTAAAATTCGATGAACATGTCAGTGCATATTTCACCGCTTCCACACAACTAAATAAAAGAAAACTAATAACTCAGAGGCGATCTCAGATTGGTCCACCCATAGGTAAAACTTTGCAGGAAGCTAGTTAGGTTTTAATACTGTAAAAAGGTCAGCTAAAATGGAGGCCGTAGGCGAAGTGAATTAGGTGACCCCCAGATGAAATATCGATGCAAACAGAAAATTAAAATTAAGATTGAAGCACAAAAATTACGCAATTCATGCAGTATCCATGCCACAGTAAAAAAATACAAAGTCCCAATGTCGTAATCCGCATGCCAGACAATCGCCTACCTAAACGACTTCTGTACGGGGAGCTGTGTGCAGGAAAGCGCTCCCAGGGGAGGTTAATACAAGCCTATAAAAACACCCTTAATAGCTCCTTCAAGGAGTGTGATATTGACATTCACGGCTGGGAAGCACTAGCTCTCTATGGCTCTTCATGGCGTGAAGCTGTGTGTGTGTCTGAGTCACGAGATACGAGGCAAGGATGGTGGTCAGCATGAAAGTGCGCCGCATCAACGAAAAGCTGAGAGAGGAAACAGGCTTATCTGCAACCGATCAAATGCTCATCTTCGACCACGAAGGAGGATATATATATATATATATATACATATATACATGATCTGGAGATTACAGCTTGTTGACATTGGGCCATAGAGCTCTGTTTGAGATTGATATGAGAAGTTCAGCTAGATTAATAGGCACAGAGCCTGCTAGTTAAAGATTTGATCCTAGTTTCAAAATTTTTTGTCTCTTAATATTTTTTAATGCTATGCGAGACCCCCATCAATCGAAAGCCCTAGGCGGCAGCTTTATGCCTATGCCTATGGCCGTTCCTGAGTGTAACGAGTCTCTCTATCCATGCTATCTGCAGCCACTGCACCACACGAAACCACCAACAGAAGAGCTTGACAACACAGGGCTACAATAACGTAACTCTACAAAGTCCGATAAATCACAACCAAAGCAGTACAATTGGCAACACGTAAGACTGACTGTACACATGTTTTAGTGTAGGAAACCATACATACAGACACAACTACATACATAACATACATAACAAACATACATACATAAAATACATTCATACATACAAACCTGCAACCATACATAAAATTAAACATACTTACATACATACATACATACATACATACATACATACATACATACATACATACATACATACATACATACATACATACATACATACATACATACATACATACATACATACATACATGCATACATACATACATGCATACAAACAAACATACATAAATACATGCATACATACATATATACATAAAAAATACATACATACAAACATACATACATGCATACATACATACAAACAACAAACAGACAGACAGACAGAGCGGATAAAAGTTTAGTAAGGAAAAAATGCAGCAGACGAATTGAAAATTGTTGTCATGGCGAAAATAAACCACATCAGAAAGGTATCTACAGCTCCAACGCCAACCAGACGGTTTCGCATAAGCACTGCGAGTATTACCTAGGGACCTCCTGGCATTTTGCTTGGTGGCCAAGAAAGTAGCATAAACATTTGAATTTAAAAACATTGGATGGCCACTTCCATTTTGTGAACTAGTCACACTTCTGATATTGATTTTAACATAGATTGATAGATAGATAGATAGATAGATAGATAGATAGATAGATAGATAGATAGATAGATTAGATTAGATAGATAGATAGATAGATAGATAGATAGATAGATAGATAGATAGATAGATAGATAGATAGATAGAAAGATAGATAGATAGATAGATAGATAGATAGATAGATAGATAGATAGATAGATAGATAGATAAATAAATAGATAGATAGATAGATAGATAGATAGATAGATAGATAGATAGATTAGATTAGATAGATAGATAGATAGATAGCCAGATAGATAGATAGATAGATAGATAGATAGATAGATAGTCAGATAGATAGATAGATAGATAGATAGATAGATAGATAGATAGATTAGATAGATAGATAGATAGATAGATAGATAGATTAGATAGATAGATAGATAGATAGATAGATAGATAGATAGATAGATAGATAGATAGGATAGATAGATAGATAGATAGATAGATAGATAGATAGATTAGATAGATAGATAGATAGATTAGATAGATAGATAGATAGATAGATTAGATAGATAGATAGATAGATTAGATAGTCAGATAGATAGATAGATAGTCAGATAGATAGATAGATAGTCAGATAGATAGATAGATAGATAGATAGATAGATAGATAGATAGATTCTAAATAACTTTCCCTATTGTTTTTACTATAGGTATTGGACATTCGTTGGCCTACAATGATCTCAACACAACCCGTCAAATAATGAAAAGGGAGTAAAGGTTTCTAGTAACTTGTTTCCTTTCTATTGAATCTCTTTTTTTTAGCTATTCTTTGATATCAAACAAAATCCTAGAAGCAAGTCTAGACTAAATTAAAATCCATGATTTGACAATTTTATTACAATCATAAATAAGATATTCGGATTGCGTGTGTGTTTACTACCTAGAACGCTTACGGAGTAAACACCGCTGAGATCATTATGTACTTCCATTATAACAAACAAACAAAAATCAACGAGCACACTTATCAAGAATATTGTATTTTAATTATGGCAGCTTCTGACGCCACACATATTCATTATAATAATAACATCTGCGACCTCCCATCTACATATTAACAACATCACAACTCTATCTACATCAAATCCACACCATGACTACTCCACATTCTATAATTCTAGTTCTTTGCATCGTCAATGTCCGTAAGTTTGATCAAATGGTATAGTTTACGTTTTATTAGCTGCCAATTGTGTTGATTAATCGCCAAAAGTTGCTTAATTTTGTGCATTTTGTCTGTCCATTCGTTCTCACGTCTGTAACGTTAGGATTTTAAAAACTAAAAGTTGTGTAAATTCGATTTCATAATATTTTGGAGCTTGCAAAGATTATGTTTAAAAAAAAACACAAGAAAAAACATATAATATACTGCATATATATACTAAAAAACAAAGCTTTTATTAAGCGTACTTGTATCAATTAGTTTGGATCTGTCATGTAATTAAATTTGTTATAGATCTAGACTAACAATGAAAACGCATTTATAAAAATAAATAAAAAAAAAAATTTTAAAACACCAGAATTAGAACTCAGGCTTCTCAAGCAATAGTTAATTAACTAAATGGTTAGCCTAACCTTTTTTTTTATTTATTCTTGTGTTATCAGGTAAATGAAATAATTGTTGTAAAATTTCAGCTTCATCTGAGATTGGGTGTCAGAGAAATAAAGTGCTCAAACTTTAGGCCAGACAGACACACAGATATAAGCTTTAAAAACAAAAAAGCCAATATCACCAGGGAATATATTAGATCTCGTTGCCTGAGTGTTTCCCAAGCTGCGTTCCGCAGAATCCTGAATGGGTGTTCCACAAACTACTGGACTAATTAACAAGTACCCCAACACGTGAATTGACCTCGCTTTCAAAAATAAGCCAAAACTGTTCCGCTGAATACTCTCAGAATGTGTGCGAAAACGTTTGGGGAACACTGCCTTATAGTCCTTCACCGAAAGCTACATACATTTTATTTTCAAAAAATACATAACGAGGATGTGTATTTCTCATCAATTGGCGGGATGTGTCTGATGTGTGGTCGAGAAGCTAAGCACGATTGAGCCTGGCTTTGCTACCTAACAAGGACGCTCGAGCAGAGTTGTGTATACTGAGCGCCTAAAGGCAGCACGGAAAATCTTCTCCCAGAGACCCCCTTCTCCCACTGCTCCATATATGAGATTGAACCATAGCGCAGGTTATAAGCATAAAAAAATTAAAATAAAGCCTGAACCTAATTTTAATATTTGTTTCGTTAAGAGATTTAGAATGATGTAATCTTATGAAAAATTTAATTTATAAAATTTATAATTTAAAATGTAAGATCAGATTCTGAGTTTACTGTATCATAGACTATATATATACACCCAACACTCATTTATCAGTACAGAAAACAAAACAAAACAAAAATAGAATTCAAAAAAATTCTTTAAAAAAAACAAAGTTTATACATGTGTAATTGTATCAATTAGTTTGGATCAGTCATGTAATTACATATGTAATAGATTTAGACTATCGACAATAAATCTGTGTGATTAGAATTTCGTTACAAATGTTTTTGTTTGTTTAGCGCAATTTCATGCTTTTAGCGTTCTCAATATGTTATGATCATATCACTTTTTTTCATTGTTCGATACGCAAATAAAGTAACTAATAAACTAAATAATTAATTATTTTATTGATTCTTGTTTTGTCAGGTACAAGAAATAATTTTGCAAAATTTTTAACTTGATCCGAGATTGGGTGTGGGAGAAATGGCGTGTTCTATCTTTTTACCAGAGTAAGTAGATATAAGATTTTTTTAAATATTTTTTTTTTACCTAGCTTTGCGCGCGTCTTTGACCACTCACCAATCTCTTAAACTTTGTGGCCCCCAGGTAGGGCAGGCCTTATGCATAGGCAAACTAGGAGGCAGCTTAAAGCCTCCGATTGGTGAAAGGCCTCATGCAGTTCTAAGAACAATGCCAAACTTGTATTAAATCTCAAATATTACTGAGCACTAGGCTTTTACGTCTGCTAGCCTAGTTTCTACTAGGACTAAAAGGGCTTATTCGCTAATGCTACAACGCTAACTGCTTACGTTGGTAATCCCTTGTTGTTGTTGCTTTATGAATTGAGTAATTTTATTTTTTCGGTATTTTTATTGATTTTTACTTTGCTATTTCATTTAGGGCCATACATTCACTTTGCTTAGGCCCTCCTATTACCTAAGCGGCCGGCCTTGCCCCTGGCAGAGTTTTATCTCACCCACCTGCAGGTCACTTAAAGTTTAAAAACATATTATTCAAAGTTGTCAGACAACCGACTTCAAATATATATATATATATATATTTCTTTTTCTTTTTTTACTTATTAAACTATCATCGACAATGAAAATATAATATATAACCTCTGCATAAATATAAGGAATATTCATGCCAAGCTTCACCACTATTGTAGACTTTGAAGACCGCTATATAAAACTTTAATCGGTTCCAATTGCAGCAGCACTCTACTTACCTATAAATTTTTATTTCCAGCGTTCTATCAAGGGAGGGAGGAAACGACAAGCCATTTAGAACGAAGACAAATCTCAGTCATTGACGTGAAATGCAAAAAGGTTCCTGGGTTTCAGGTTTACAAACAAGGCAGCACTCGAATGTGTCTTCATCATGGTCAAAATTTCATAACCTACACCGAAGCTAAAAGTTATTGCGCAAGTAAGCTTCAATGAGAGAAAAAGATGAACAAGCTGACACACATGTTTGCTAAGTATTTCGTACTTCCTGAACTGTTAGTAACACCTGCCATCCCCGTCCCCTCCTTATCTTATCACACAGATCCAATCAGTTAATATGTTCCACATACTTATTCATACTATAGTAATTATGTCCCACGCTAGTGCGGTATTGCAGTATTCCGTGTTAATGATGAAATTCATGTAATCAATTCGCATTTAGTATTACTACACCTATAGTCAGGCTGCACAAATGGAACCTGGAAATGAATCTCGAAAACGGCTCTAGATCTAATGATATTCATAGAAATTTTACAGTGGATGTATATCTTTGGGGAAAAGAGTTACTAGCTCGTTGGCCACAATGGGAAAACTGTAGTTTAGCTGTTATATGTTTTCAAAGTATTAAAGAAAGTGATTTTAATTTCGCTAAAAGACTAGAAAATCTTTATCTTGAGCAGATTACGTCTTCTGGTATTTTTTTTACTTTGAGAGTCTTCTTGTTATGTGAAAGACATTGAAATGGACATTTAGTGCCCCCCCCCCCCCCCGTGATATAAGTAATATTTATGCCAACATTTATAAAAATAGGTTCAAATTGATTCGTTTTGTGACCTTTAGACAGTGTCAACTTGCTGACTTGTCACCTATCAATCTATGAACTCAATGCGATGGACTTAACAAAAGGGGGGGGGGGGGGGGAGAGCTGTTGATCTCTACATCTGGAGATAGACCGAGACCAAGCATCAAAGAAGGCCTGAACACTGACCTACAACGTCGCAACTATTGGGCAGTGGAGACCAATAGCTCATTGCCACGCCACATGTCTCTAGGTTTCCTCAACAAAAAATCCTCTCCAGTAATTTAACATATATTATACATAAGTCCGCGCAATTTTGTCGGGAAATGTCACGCTATTTTGTTGGTTCTCAGCACAATTGGTCGGGTAACTTGCATGCATACATACATACATACATACATACATACATACATGCATACATACATACATGCATACATGCATACATACATACATACATACATACATACATACATACATACATACATACATACATACATACATGCATGCATACATACATACATACTTACGTACATACATACATACAAGCATGCATACATACATACATGCATGCATACATACATACATACTTACGTACATACATACATACAAGCATGCATACATACATACATACATACATACATACATACATACATACATACATACATACATACATATACATAAATACATACATACATACATATATGCATACATACATGCATACATACATACATACATACATACATACATACATACATACATACATACATACATGCATGCATACATACATACATACATACTTACGTTCATACATACATACAAGCATGCATACATACATACATGCATGCATACATACATACATACTTACGTACATACATACATACAAGCATGCATACATACATACATACATACATACATACATACATACATACATACATACATATACATACATACATACATACATATATGCATACATACATGCATGCATACATACATACATACATACATACATACATACATACATACATACATACATGCATGCATACATACATACATACATACATACATACAAACATACATACATACATACATACATATACATACATACATACATACATATACATACATACATACATACATATATACATACATACATGCATGCATGTATACACACATACATACATACAAACATATATACATACATACATACATACAAACATACATACATACATATACATACATATATACATACATACATGCATGCATGCATACATACATACATACATACATACATGCATGCATACATACATGCATGCATACATACATACATACATACATACATACATACATACATACATACATACTAACATACATACATACATATACATACATACATACATACATACATACAAACCTAGTTCAGGGCCGGCCTTAGATTATTGGAGGCCCTAGGAGAAGTGAATTTGGCAAACCGACCGAGTGTACTCCGCTATTTCCTCTCTAGAAAACGTTGTGAATCCAGTGCGAGGCCCCATCAATCGGAGACCCTAGACGGCTGCCTAGCTGGCCTACGCCTAAGCCTGGACCTGTACATACATGCATTGTATTCCTTACAATGTGCTTTATAAATTAGATTGTCTTGTGTAATATAAGTGGCAGTTCTTTAAGGATTATAAAGCTTGTTACTATCATTGTTATCATTATTATCGTTATTATCATTATCTCTTTGAATAATCCCCAACATCCAATTCCTTTTACAAAGACCTTATTACCAATGAGGAGATTCGGAACAGAATCACAATGGCAATCGGGTTCCACCATGACCTGCTATCCACCTTCAAAAAAAACACAAGCTAAAATTGTATGACCGTTTTACATAAGTTCTTAGGCTCGCAAAAATAGAAACTCCCATCAGGGAACAGTACCAGGAAAAAGAAGAAAAGGCAGACCAAAAAAAAAGAAAGCGATGGGAAGTCAAGAGTAAAGAATGGACTGGCCCGCCATAGAAGAGAGGAATGGAAAAGATGATCGACAGATCATGTGTGGTTCCCCAACGATTCCACAAACTAAAGGATATTTGAATGTAAAATGAATGTTCTGATAAACATAACGCTAAACCTGAGACAGTTATCTGTGGTGTCCATTTGACAGGTTGAGTTTTCAAGAGATGGAGAATTATTTGAAATAAAGGTTTTGCGAATTCTTCATTTCTTCTTAATACGAAAAATGCCTCAATACATGTTAAACCAGAACTAATATAAACAGTCGTGTAGCTATGGTGGGATAGAGGAGGGAAGAATTTGAAAATACCCCTGTCCCCCATTTGAAAGGGACTCCAAATTATTGTTTTTTACATTAAATATTAAATATTACGGCAAATGCATTGGCCCCACATAGTGGTCAAGCCCTGCCTCGGGTCCCCAAATGATGAAAAATTCCTAGCTACGCCCCTGAATATAAACTGTATTAAGCACGAAGTTCTAGTGAATTTTAAAATGGCTGACACGGTTAAATCTAAGGTGTCAACTTTAAGACTAATGGGGAAATTAAAAAGCAGTCTACAAAAACAAAAGGAAGATATATGAGGTGGCTATGTGAATTAGAGATGACCAAGTTAAATTAAGGTCAACTATTCTGTTGCATTATTAGAACAATGGCAAGATGGGCAGTCAAAAAAATAACCATTAAATGACCTATCTCTGGTTAGGTTTCTAAGTTTAAGTTTGACAAAATGGTGTGGAAAAAAAAAGGCCTTTGTTGATGGTTCTCATCAGATTAGGGAGAAATAGTGAATGTCCATTATGATTAGGATGCCAGAGTCAAAAGGCGTGTTCTTGTAGTGAATTAGATTTTGTTCACAAATACCATTTTATATTACTAGTAAAGTCTACTACGGTGGCGCGATGGCTGATTGGTTAAGCGCATGGCTTCCGAACCTGGGGTCCTGGGTTCAAATCTCATTGAAAACAAGAATTTCAACTTTTTGGATGTTTTAGGGCCCCCATGAGCCCACCCAACTCTAATGAGCACCTGACTTACATAGTAGGAAATAAAGACGGTTGGCCACATGACATCCTGTCCCTCGTTAACCCATGACCAAAGAAACAGATGACCTGAACATCATCTGCCCTATAGATCGCAAGGTCTGAGAGGCGGATGCTTTACTTTTACCAAAGTCTGCGACATTTATTTCATTTCATCTCTACTTCAATTTGATGTATTGTAATAAAAGTTATATTCAGTATTGTTCACAAAGTATTTACTCAAGTTGTTTCGTTCAATAAGCTGACCTATAATAGGCCTACAGCGGCTTAGCTTTCTATCAGTTTGGTGGTACAAGTCACAGAGTGTTAACAAAAATAAATCCTATCTTTATTATCGTTTAACTTTTTTTCACTAGATTTTTGATTGCTAGCAGGGCAGGGCCTTAGGCACACAGGCAAACTAGGCAGCCGCCAAGGGCCCCCGATTGGTGGTGGCCAAGCGCAGGACTCAAAGAACATGGATCAAATTTTCAAACCTAGCAGAACTCTATCTCTCTATGTCTACTAGGCTTATACATGGAATAATTAGAACTAGATTATTTGTTGATTTAGATATACATACGGAGGCGCGTAGGTTGAACGGTAGAGCGCTTGGCTTATGAACTGGGGTCCGAGGTTCAAATCTTGGTGAAGACTTTGATTTTTACTGTCATGATCTTCGAGCGCCCATAAGTCCACCCAGCAAAAGTAAAGGCGGTTGGTCGTTGTGCTGGCCACATGACACTCTCGTTAACCTTAGGCAAAAGAACTAGATGACCTTTACATCATCTGCCCTATAGACCACAAGGTCTGAAAGGGGAACTTTACTTTTACCCGGGACCACGGTTCATAAGCCTATGTATAGATAAATGAATGTTTTTTTAACGCTCTAATTCTCTGTTTTCATTTATAGTTATTTTCCATTTGACTTGGGGCCATCCTTTTCACTTCGCCAGGGCCTGTAATAGCCAGCTTACAATAATTTTTAGTCATTTTGATTTGACACTTTGGCTTAATTAACATGATATTTTTAATGTCTGATTTGTTGCTTTTTTTTTAAAGGTATAGGCTCAAGACTTGCTGTATTCAATACACGAGACAAATTCAAAATTCTATTACCTATGAACAATGTGTGGATTGGTTTAGATGATATGGAGACTGAAGGGACATATAAATGGGCTGATGGTTCAACGCTAGAGCAAAGTTTGATCAGTTTCATCTTTTACCCAAGTACGTTGCTAGAAAATTGCTTTTTTCTAAGTGTCACATAGCCTAAAGTAGCTAAGTTTTTGTTGATAGTTCTCTCCATAGCAACGCCAAGATTGATTGTCGACGAGCTTTTGCAGCAAGCATGATTTCTGGGAAAAGAAGGAATTCAATGACCATAAAAGCAGCAGCAAAGATGTAGCTGGGTGAAAGGCGTGGCTTGTTCGCAAATGCAGAGAGAGAGAGAGAGAGAGATTAATGAAAATGAATACAAAGTAAGGGAAGGACAAAAAAAAAAGTCAGTTGTAGTGTGAGTTGTAGAACCTGAACCATTGTTAGATCTAGTTGTAGTGTGAGTTGTAGAACCTGAACCATTGTTAGATCTAGTTGTAGTGTGAGTTGTAGAACCTGAACCATTGTTAGATCTAGTTGTAGTGTGAGTTGTAGAACCTGAACCATTGTTAGATCTAGTTTTAGTGTGAGTTGTAGAACCTGAACCATTGTTAGATCTAGTTGTAGTGTGAGTTGTAGAACCTGAACCATTGTTAGATCTAGTTGAGTGTGAGTTGTAGAACCTGAACCATTGTTAGATCTAGTTGTAGTGTTAGTTGTAGAGCCTGAACCATTGTTAGATCTAGTTTTAGTGTGAGTTGTAGAATCGTTTGATCGTCTTAAGAGCTGAGCCGAAGGCTCTTCGAGATCTAAGTTTGAAAAAAAAACTGTTTGAGCGTCAAACAGTAAAAAAAAAAAACCTGTGTGAACACACAGTTGTGTCTGGAAGAGACCCAAGTCAATGCCTATGTAAAACGTTGCTATTTCTGATGCATCTGGCCTCCAACGCATGGGCTAGACTCGGCCGAAGGCCGAGTGCACCGGGAACCTCCGCCATTTTCCTATGTTGTACCAAGCTAACCGTGCAGGACTCGCCATTAGTGTAACGGTCCCTTGAGGAACGGCGCATGAATTATCGACAGAGACGTGGAAGCTCTCTTTCAACTCCGCTCCGTGCAATGGGAAAGCTCTCACATTCCCTTGGACACTTTCACAGGAGTTTTGTTTGCTATTTATTTAGCCTAATTACTTCCTCAAATGATCGTTTTCACACGAGTGCCACGCTGAGGCAGAATAGCGTACCCGGGAGTTGTAGAACCTGAACCATTGTTAGATCTAGTTGTAGTTATAAGCTGAACGAAGAGAGTTGATTTATTTACTTATTGTATAGTGTGTATTTAATTCAAGTAGTCCTAGTTCCAGAATTAAAAACTTTGTATTTATTGTTGAAGGATCTTCATTGTTTGAATCAATAGTTGAATTTAAATATCCGGCATCATGATCTTATTTAAGTGTTCTGTATGTGCTTAAAATAGAAATCACTGCCTGATCAACACAATCGCATCAGTAACATTAAAACATCTTTACATCAAGCACTCAAAACAAATGATCGTCGCACTAGCTAACTCTTACATTGTATGGAGAAAGAACACTGCAGAAATATTTTTTAGGATAATACATATAAACATGAGATTCATAACAAACGAATATTCACATTTGACTAGAGTAACACCTTTAGTAAAATCACTAAATTTAGAAAACCTTCAGAATAGAAGACTCAAAAGTAAAGTAGCAATTATACATAAAACACTGAACCATAATCTTTAAATAGAAAAATAAAATCTAATAAAATACTCAGAACGACACAAAGATAAAGGCACATACCATATGCTAGGACTATTTTGTACAAGTGCTCCTTCTTTCCTAGTGCCATTAGAGCATAAAATGGGTTGCCTAAGCTAATCAGTAGTTTAGTGAAATTTAGGTCATTGGTTAATACGCATGACTAAATGCATGACACGTAGGACGTAATCATCTTTTTTTTTTTGAAGTAACGTCTTTATCATATAAGATAAGATAAGATGTGTAAATTTTTCAAGGGACTTAGCGGCCATATAGAGTGTAGCAATTTGTATGAGTTTTCACTTCTCTATTTTTTAAGGGCCTCTGAAATGCAAAACGCAATATTAGCTTAGTGTAATCTGTCTTCATTAACTCTTTCTCTCCGTAATTATTTTTCCACGTTTCGAATAAATTATTCATTTGTTTATTACTATTCCACTACCCCTGTTATGATTGGGCTTCAAAAGCTTTGTCGTTGGTTTTCAGAAAAAGATGTATTTGGTATAGAATTAAAGGGAAATGCATGCTCTTTATACATAATTCAAAGTCAAGTTTTAAAAAATTAAACATTAATTTAATTTAATGAGGTCAAAATCAACGATGGTAGCGTCGATTAGGAGAGAAAGAGTTAATAAACAAGAATGACATAAAAATTACGTTAAAAGAGACAAAGATTATACGAAATTGTATTGCATTCATTAGTTTGGATCAGTCATGTCATTACATTTGTAATAGATCTAGACAAACAACAATAACGCTGTTTCATGTTTTTGGCTTTCTCAGTACGCTAAGATCCAGTTGGGAAAATAGGAAGGGAAGGAGAGAAAGAAAAAAAGGGATATCTGTGTGAATTTCATTGCTTTTTTAAAGCATTTTTTGAAAAAGGAGGGAATGACTTCATGGCTCAGGCCTCCTTAGGCAGACTTTCTAACTACTATTCTAACTACTCTGCTAGAGAGCTGCTTATGAAAAATAGAAGATTGTATTTTTTCAAACTTACTTTAAAGCGGCGACCTATAAAGGGGACTAATTCAGCTTATACCACCCCTTCTGTTAAGATCACTTTGTTTTCCCATGTTCTGGGTACCAAAGAAAATAATTTATTTACAATAGTAAATTAACCAATTAGTTATTTTTTTCTATTGATCCTTGTGTTGTCAGGTAAAAGAAATAATTGTGCGAAATTTCAGCTTGATCTGAGATTAGGTGTGGGAGATATAACGTGTTCAAAATTTTTACCAGACAAACAGACAGAGTGAACTAGTGAACTGATAACATATAGTATAGCCATACAATTTAATTACATCTTGAAAGAGTATCTGCTAAACTTTGTCAGATTTCCTGATATGGTCAAAAGTCTCAACTGTAAACTGATAGTTAGTTAACAAAAATAAATTCCAAACAAGTAAATTATAAAAAGTATTCATCATCTTATAATCTCTGCCCTGTGGTCCCGTCTTGATCATATGCCAACAGCCAGCTTCCTCTAGATGTCTTGGTTCTGGGCGAGTCTATCCAACTATCCCCACGTCTTGCCCATCTGCTTGGTATCTGCTTCCAGATCGCGGCGCCATGTGTTCCTGGGCCGTCCCCTCTTCCTCTTTCCTTGAGGGTTCCAGATTAGGGCTTGCCTTGTTATGTTGGATGCAGGCTTGCGAAAGATGTGACCTATCCATCTCCAGCGTCTCTGAAGGATATCTACTTCAATGGGCTGCTGCTATGTTCTTTGCCACAGTTCAGTAGTTAAGATCGTGTCTGGAAAGCGGATAATAAGAATCCTCTTGAGGCAGGTATTGGTGTTGAGAAAATGAGTGTTATATAAATCATTTACGCTCACTTTGACGTTTGTGTTCGATTCATTCTGTAATTTTTCTGCTTCTTTTTCTCTTGTCGTTGATCTTGTGAAGGCTTCATTTCATTCTTGACTGAATGTTATGGCATCGGACCAATCCTCTAGATCTTTTTTTTTTTGTAAGCTTTTTTACTCCTTTACTTCAGCAATTAACTAGTTAACTGATCAATTATCCGAGATCGATGTTTCTACATCGCCACTGAAAACAGGTGTTGTAATGTTAATCATTGAATGGGTTAGGGTTAGGGTAAGTTGCTTATTGTCTAGACCTAATTGGCAATTCTATAGGTGTTATGTTTCTACCTCAAAATCTACGGTCTGCGGGCTTTTTCAGTGTCTCTTAGAACTTCTTGATTTCCGCCCAGACCGACTGGGTTAAGTCCTAGATGGTTCGCTTGTGTGGGTGAGGTAATGGATAAGTGGTCAGATTTTGTTAGTCTGTTGTAGATTTTGTTTTGGTTTCCGCGAATCAGATTTCTTGTAATTGTGGTTGGTGTCTCGATATATTGTTTTTTCGTTTGATTCATCTCTTTAATTTTTCTGTCTTTTCCTGCACTCGTTTCCATAGTGACCTGTAAGTATACAGTAACTGCATTCTACATTTTTCTGTCTTTTCCTGCACTCGTTTCCATAGTGACCTGTAAGTATACAGTAACTGCATTCTACATTTTTCGTCTTGCATTTATTGCAAAGCGTAGTGTCCTTTGAAGTTGTAGTTTGATCATGTTCAAGATTTAAGAATCGTTGTGCTCTGTTTTTTTATTCTATAGCAAACAAACTTTTCTTCTGCAAGCTGTTTAGTGGGCTTGATGCTGTAGCTTAACTAGGGTGTGGGAGGGGCTTCCAAATTTGGAAATTCCCTGGCCTCCATTTAAGGGGTCCCCAAATTTATTTTTTTACATTAAATATTAAACCAATACCCTATTCATGTGGTACTGTAAATTAGTGACCATGTTGTTTGTATTCCACACATTAGACATATATTTATTAAGTACATTATCTCATTTCATGGTGTCGAATGTCAAAATGCAGGGGCCCCTAAAGAGGCCAAGCTTCCCGGGCACCAAATTACTTGCCACGCCACTGGCTTGATGTGACTATTGCGAGTTAGGAAATTTGTCTCTTTGCTGTTATTCAATATTGACGGAAGAAAACACAGTGCAGAATAGATTTGCACTGACTGTATCTTATCTTATTTTATCTTATATAATACAGACGTTACATCCAAAAAGATGAATACGTCTTCCGCGTCAAGCATTTAGTCATGATTTTACCATCACAAAAGAGATACAAGGCACCGATAGCAAAGACAAACAGACACAAATACGCTTTTGTTCCCCTGGCAACCAAAACATTAAATAGGAACAATCTGATATAAACTTTGTCACATGTAAATTATGAGTGCGTCTGGTGTGAATGTACACATTGGTTTCTTATAGTTATAATGTTTTTTGTTTGGTGTAATCACTGGCGGATCCAGTATAGTATAGAAGTCACACAATTTGTATACGAATTTATTACTTATGTTAATAATATATACTAATTATTTATATTTCAAACTATTTTTAGATTATTTCGCCCCCCCCTTTAGTATGTTGGTTGATTTGGTGGGGTCGGGAGGGGGCGATAGCATCAATCCGCCCCCCCCCCAACCATAAACTTTTGAGAGGGGGCGGTTCAATTTATTTGTAGAAATC